>JAMBLF010000238.1:0-336708 GCA_030578115.1 Leucoptera coffeella
CTTAAAGTCTCTCCTTGGCAACATCTCGAATATCCCTTTATTAATTGGTGTCTTTCAACCAAACCCTCCTATTCGAATAGTCATTGCAAATTTACTAAGGAATTCAAAATGAAGAACAAAAGAACTTCGCGAAAAAATAATTACTATATAGAAATCGACAACAAAATCAATTGTACTATATAGAAGAATTAATCAAAAAAGAAATAAGTGTTGGTCATTGCTTTGAAATAATAGCGCCCTTGTGTTTTTAATTTAAAATACCATTATCTACGATGTCTTCAATATATTATATGTTGTGTAATATTATAACAATTTGTTTTTGTATTATTTTCTGACATGGCAATGTTCTTCTTTTGCAGATTTTTTATTAATATTACTTACCAAGCAAAAACCTGCAACTTTAAGAGCTCTTATGGTGTTATGCGTTCCTAGTACTATCACTATAATTTTACAGGATTTATACGAAATATTAAAAAAAACTATGTTTTTTTTGGTAACTAAAGTTTTCACACTCGTTAAAATAAACACCAAGGGACCATAATTAAAAGAGGGTTTTGGTTATGAAAATGGAAAACGTATTCTTGTTTCATAACTGGTTACGAAACAGTGATTAAAATTCTTTTTTCATAACCAGTTACGAAACCCTGGTTACGAATGTGGACGAAGTCAACCAAACACCAAATTTTATATGTTCATGTTATATTGAAAACAGAGAGATGTATAATGTGTATGTATGGTAAAAATAAATTAAACCGCGTGTGACTTTTTTGTAATATCATTATTCATATTACAAAGAATACCACTTATGAAACCTGAATTGTAAAGCACCTGATACTCAGTCACTGTTATTATTCAATTTCATTTCATCCCGCATTTGCGATGAAACCGAAATCAGGTTTTTGCTAAAAGTCATTTGCATAATAAAGCTATTCAGTACCAAAAAATCACTGTTCAGCCAAGATAACGTACATTTGCATTATACATACATACGTATATTTACGCCTTTAAGTCCGTAACGGGATAGGCAGAGACTATCGATCGCAACCTGAAACGATCCTGACAAATATCTCTTGCTTCATTTACACCCATTAACCTTCTCATGAATGTTCTTCTGTTCTTTACGCTACGTATACCCGCCTTGAGAATTGATTTGTATTATTAGGGACGTTAAATCTGTCACTTAGATATTTATTTTAAACTACACATTACCTATTTGACTGTGCATCATTCAAAACCTTACATAAAATTTCTGTATTACCTAATATCGATAACTGCATTATGCAAACAACAGTTTCAAAACTTCGCAATAACGTTTGATTGTCTCCCATATTAAGTGCAAATCATAGGCTCGATATGAGCGAAGGCTGACGTAATTTAAATCGCAATTTAGGACTCGCAACGTATACAATAATTGCAGTAGAGAGAAATGAAGTAGACAAGAAAGTAAATTACAGGTGAAATAAGCCTCAAGCCTTCGTACACCAAATGCTAGGTTGAAGAGCCACTTATTATTGGTAAAGCAACTGCGCCTAGAGGGAACTTTAAGCAGTAGCTAAGTTTACTTTGAAGGTATTAAGTGTCGACATTTGCTCGCACGATTTTAACGACATCAGTTTTGTTCTTAGAAGCTGAAAAATTCAATTATCTTAACGTCAACGCGACTACGAGTTACCAGGAAGCTAAGATGTCAAAGAAGCAATTCTTGTCACCATACAATGAAGCATTACGAAGCATACTAATGAACGCTTATTTCATAACAGCTAAAGTTAATTTATCTAGGATTTTATCTTTATTGCAGCTTTTGTACACAATATGAGGCTTCAGTTTATAAGTTAACAGTTCCTCGACCGTTAAATTGTGCTGCTTTACCGTTCCTTCATACAATTTTATGACAATGTAAGCAAAGAAGTAATTATCAGTTGAATTATTGCCGAACATAGGTTTATACAAATTTCCATTAACAAGGTAACTAATAAAACTTCGTACAAAGACATGAATACAAATTGCTGTTATTTTTACTTTATATTGCCACCACCTCAACTTCTCAAAAGAAGAAGGGTTGCATAAATTATGTCTAAGCTAACGCTTTTTTCAACAATGACCTCGTAACAATGGATTATATTATTATACCACCATGACCCAGTGGCAACTTAGACAATTCCCACAATACAACAATGCCCCACAAAGGGATGCTGTTATTCACACATTTAAGCACTTTTATGGGAAGATGTTGACCATCTCATAAAATTAGAATGTGCATAGGATGGTGCAGGATTATGCACGTGTACATTTCTTTGAATGCCAAGTATTCACTAAAATATTAATAAATATTTTTAATACATGAATTGAGACTTAGATCTCGATTGTGGAATTAAAACCTTAACTTTCAACGTTTCTTAAAATGAAGTTTATGCTTCTAACACAGTAATAAAATAATGTTGTATTCGTAAAGTACTTTGTGTTCATTTACAATAATTAAATTGGTGAATTATACAAATATTAATACGAGTAAAGGTTCAGGTTTCTTCTAATGAAACTACGTATTAATGCCATAAAACAACATGAAATGGGCATAATAATAAGAGCAGCAAGACACACTCTGTATAACATAGTCCGATATAATTCATCTACAGAGTAAGCAAGGTGAATTAGGGACAAGTGCTCGATAACGGTAACAAAGAACAAACAAAGGGGTAAATACAGAACAAACGGATCTACAAAAAGCACAAAGCAAACTACCCCTAAACGTTCTTCTCGGGAGGTCAACGACCGTTCTTGCAAGATTTGTGTACTCGGTTCGACACAAAAGAATCCTTCTAATCACAAGAGACGAGCGATGCTGGGACAGGCAGAGAATAGCGTGTGTTAAGTATGGATGAATAAATTGTTCTTACATTTAAAGTATGTAGGTAATATAATTTACATAAACATCAATCATATTTAATCGTAGTCATCAAAAACTTAATGAATATAATAATATTTTTTGTTGAATTTGTATATTTGATAAAATAATACACTATGCTACCTTGAAAGTATGTCAGTAAGTTCTAAATAGGTTTAAACTGAAAAATGAAAACACTCGTTTCGCTCATTTCCGCGAACAATACCCTTAATGAAAGAGATAAATTTGTAATATTATTGAGGTTAGATCGTTTTTCTATTTTATTACTTCATGAAAAGATTTATCCAACAAATATACAAGCACGTATATAACAACGAATTAAATTATTATTAGTCAAACCTCGACCACCTGCACCATTGATGATGCGTCAGGCGTTTATATGGATAAACTGTCGTGTCTTATCATGCCATGAGTTATATTCATCAGAAGCCAAGTATTCGTATAAAAGTTACGTCTGTTTACTTATATTTTTCTTGATAAATTACGTACCAAAATATAGAAATTGATTCTTGGCCGTAACAAGTTCATGGATGTATGCGAAAAGTAAAATATTATGCCAAACGTGACTAACATCGTTAAAATAAAAATATTATTTTTAACATATGAACACATTTAAAATTTGCTACCATTAATCGATAAATAATTGTCGTTTATATGGTACTTGTACATTCTGTGTTTTATGGTTACGTGAGCATTCCTTTAAACAAGTCTTAAGTTATTTATGGACGCCGCATAATGAATCATGATGGCTCAATTATATACCATGAATTGTGTTTTTTCTTATTGATTGCTATTGTTATCGTTAGTCATATTTGTGACTAACAAATTACTTTCGCTTATAATTTCTTCAACTAGTTTAGTACATTATAAATGTAGTCACAATATCCGTTAATTTAAAAATCCTTTCCTCTCATGTCAATCTCTTCACATGCTCAATGTTCTATTTCCCACACAAATATGTAAGCACACTTATTCATGCTTACTTCGCTCAAAAGTTAAGCTGACCAAATCTCACAAAGAATTCTCACTTACTCCAAGTACAAAGCATTTGACAATCAATTGAGTGCACTCAAAAGACATCCAGTTCAAGCCTCTATTGTGTGTTGAAGTAGTCTTTTATACTCAGGGCGGCGTTGAAAGGACAAATCTGGAATCTTAAGCTTTCTTTTGACAAGATTTTCGTCTTATCCGGCCAATTAAATACATATAAGGATATAACACTCAATTTAAGTACTTATTAAAGAGACATTCTTACTATATATTAAGCCCTATTAATTACTTCTACAGTTCTACTTCATACGATTGACCTTTTCGCTGCAAAGTATAGATATATTACCCTTAGCTCTAAGAGTCGAATTATTATCTAAGAAAGTTATAATGGATCGTTAAGACAAGACCAATTTATGAGATAATCCACTTATCCGATATTATATTGGACATATTGGCTTTGTGTGAGTGATGATATAATATTTATTGGATGGTACATTTCCTCTTAAAGATATAACTCATTTATATTTTGTCCGTAATCTTTATTTATTCCTCTAAAGAAAAAACATAATAAATATAACTACATATATTATATCGACGCTTTCAAACGAATCACTTTGCATACACCCAAAATAAAACCGTTACAAATTATTTTGTTTCATATACGTCTAATGCACCGAAACAATGACTAACATTGCATCGGTGAACGAATTGAAATTATTACTGTATCAACCCCTTGCCAAGGTGTGTTATGTTACAGTTATTATGTGACATCCAATGTAACCAGAAAACTGTTCAGGATATTACACGGATGGTCGGTTCGATTATGCTAATACATTTATGAATTCACGTGCTGATTAAAAGCACCACGTGGGACCTGGTATTATTGAATTGTTTCACTTTTAAAATGAATAATATTATATTTTTTACTTTTGTTTTCTTTGAAGACTTACTCTACGACTTATTCTAAGGTATTACTAGAAGTAAGTATTTCAAGTAATATATTATTATAAGTAATATATTCATTTTATTATACGTATTATAAACAAAAGCTGACCCAGGTGTCCGCATATCAATTTCAATAATAGCTGTGTCATCTAACATTTTAAATGATTAAACCCCCTATGAACCTTTGATAGATTGGACATCTGACCGTGCCTGATCAACTAAAAGCCAGGTTATAAAAGGTATTACAGGGAATATCATTTATGCATGGGTTAGATATTGATTTATTTGCTGGGTTCACAACAAACGAACGTGAGTGTTTTTCTATTCCTTATACTAGATTATCTGTGTGTGATTCTTAACGCTTACTTAGAATTAAAAACAGGTGGTGCTACTTTATCTCCTAAATAAATGGTGTTAGGTGTAAGAAAGGACATCACTTATAACATAATTTGATATATAATAAATAAATTATACATATATAAATAAATTTGAAATCTGGAATAACTTTCATTGAGTCTCAACTATCATTCTAAAAAGTTGATTAAACTAAACATGTTAACAAATTAAAGAACGCTCCTACGCTTACTGTATACCAATCCGATAAATTAATTACTTAACATATGGTGACGTTGATAATATCGGTCGAACATAAATAAACAACTCTGGACACATGTCACTAATGTGCTGTTTATCTAATCCGCTTAAGTGATGGGATCTGCTGAAAATTACTAAATACTTAGTAGCAGATCTGAGGGACCATACTGATAATTAAGGACGGTAAGAAAAGAATATACATCGTCATGTATGTACTGGTATATGTTCAAAGATTGATTTTTTATGCTACAATTTTAAATAAAGAGAAAATTCGTTTTAACTATTACTGAATTAATGGGAATTTTAATAAAAATTCATGTAAGGTTTCTGTACATATATGTTATAGTTTGTATTATGTATATATATATATTGTGTAGGCCAATTTTCTTATAGTAGCAAAAGCGTAGTATAGTAGCACACCAACACAATCATTGAATATTATAACTCCTGATTTTCTCAATAAAAAAGTAATGAATTATCCAACAAATGACAGTTTCATCAAAATTAAGATTCCGTTTAATAATCTCATCTCTCCGATACAGCCCTAATCCCATTCGCCATTCTGAACTAAATCATTCAATAAACAATTTATATTTGACATTGAATCCTAAATTTATATTGTATGCTAAAAGATTGCCAAAGACATCTATTTTGGAGGCAAATCCCCTAGGGAATACGCCGTCTAGGTAAACAAAGTGTAACAATAAAAGTCGGGTATTAGACATGTCAAAGAAAACATTTCGTTGTGATACACGATCTCTGCCTTTATCTTCTGCTTAGTCTCAAATCACATAAAACACCGGCTCATGTAAAACAGTTAATACATTAAGAAATCAATACGTTATTTGTAAATTGTTACGTTTGTTAGTTGAATATAATATGTGAAATTAATTTTGCAAGTTCAACTTATAAAATAAGAGTTGTCGTGGTAATTAAGAACTTGAGGGATTATTTATTGTCACTAAATGGCAGCGGTCTGCAACAATTTTGTTTATTAATTGGTAAACGCTTCCCATTTCGAGAGGTCAAATAGACTTTGGTATCTCACTCATCACTGAAGTGAATTAAAACAATACTGTTAGTTACACATATAGCCGTGGATAGAATAGAGCTTATAATATAATCATGAGAGAAAAGTTTTGGTCCAATATCTGAAACGAAAGCCCCAGTTTGCTATAAAAGAGTAACATAAACAAGTTTTGCGATTGTTTATACTAATTCCAAAATTAACTGTAATATTTTCTGAGAGTGATTGATTTTAGAACTCATTTTGTCTTTAACCCGAAAACTTATTTAACTAATGAATGATATACATAGACACCTTATCAATTTATCAGTAATTAATCTATTAGATTAGTCCGTTAGCCATAATGTCCACAGCCCATCAGGAACAGTTGGGTCGCAACGCAAACACAGTGTGTTTGACAAACACACAAATTGTCAGCACATTTTAGGGTAATTGGTTACTCTAGTTATAGCTTTTTTAATGGCCTACCAAAAAGATAATAATTATGAAGTATCATTGATAATGATAAGTAGGCTATTTTAAATGAAAAGTATTCGTGACATTGCTCCTATTTATTTTTCTAGTGCTTTAAGGAATGATCGGTGACATGATAATAATGGTTATTTAATACATTTCGTATAATAAGTAAAAACAGCACAGAAAAATGTTGCCTAAGCACAAAATGTATACATGAATATCATGTCGCTACGTCCCTAACTGAATAAGCAGAGACAATCGATCGCCACCTGGAATGATCCAGACAAATTTCTCTTACTTCACTCACACCCATTAACCTTCTCAAACATGCTCTTAAGTTCTTCACACTAACGAAATATATATTATGTATACAGTGTGTTAGGGATGGGGTGTTTTTGTGGGTGAAATTGGATGTACTACATGATCCTAAATTATCGCTAGATCCATCCCTATCAAACTGTATATTAAACTACTGCGCTTGTCCCTCATGCATGAAAAACAAATTGAATGAGCGTAGACCAAAATGAACGCCAAAAGATTTTGTATGCAGCTCTGCATGCAAACAAGCTCTTGAATTCAATTAACGAACACGAACACCGAGCAAATAAAATTCACTTTTTATGATAAAAATAGCTGCGTTGATACCATTTATATATCTATGTTCTTATATAAGTTATATAGTTAACAAATAGGTTCGAATTGATTGTACATAGTATTGTACATGTACTAGTAAAGGGGTAGGCAGAGATCACGAATCCTCATCCATCCCGATCCTGACAAACCACCTTCGCTTCAGTGGCACTCATACACCTATTATATTATATCAATTATTCAATAATTGCGAGTTGGACACGCAAACCTCTTTAATTCTAAAAGGGATTTTCTAAAAGGGATGTTCGTAAAATGTCAATTGTTGTTATGTTATACATACATACATACATACACATCACGCCTGATTCACTGTAGAGGGGTAGGCACAGATCACGGATCCCAATCCGTCCCGCCTGACAAACCACTTTCGCTTCATTGACACTTACTTATAAATCTCATACACACTCGGCGGGTATGGGTACTCTTAACGTTAGCCTTTTTCAATATACCGTCTATCTGACTGTCATATGTCGTATTGTTATGTTATCTAGTACATATTACCAATTTAAGACTAATCCATGAATAAACGTGCGCGGGTGTGTGCTCAGTGTCGCTGACGTGTTTCATCTATTATTGTGTTTGCAGTGAGCTTGGCTCAAATTGATGTTGAGCGTAGACAAACAGAAATCTCATCGAATTTGTTACTTCGGGTTACGTGCAAGTGGATTGTTGGTACTCGGAATCAAGTTCTATTTATACGTTAATATAGAGACTAAACTTATTAGAATGGATTGTATGAAGCTTAGGATCAAATCCCACTGTTTATAAGTACTCATAAGATCATTAATGTCTATAAACATATTTAAAAAAAATATTACGTAATAATATGTTTTGATAGTCACAACTAACTGGAATTCAATCTCGAATCCAATGTGTAATTTATTGTCTTTTAAATACATAATCAGTTGTAAATCGTATTATCCTTTACATTTCGTACCCATTTAGAAATCAATCTTATTTAACCGTATTATGTGATAATATCTCAACGGTGCATATTATAGAATTCGATATTAAAATTACCATTTATTGTTAGAAGAACTCCAAAAATCAAGGCGCGTGACAAATATACTCATTCGTTATATCCTTTGAATACGTACAGATTCAATACTTTTAATTTTAAATTCGAGTGCTTCAAAACTATACAATGCATGGGCAATGCGACGTGTAAAACAAAATTAATTAGTTACATCAATCATTTGGTAAGAATAGTTGGGATTCCGCTCTATAATGTCATAGTGTATCCGGTGGCGCAGGAATTTATAGTCTGGACTCTACAAATTATATTTTCACAATACTATAGAATTTATTAATTTTATATTGATAAATGACATAATAATAAAAATGAATGACTTTCGTATGGAGGTTTTAAATTAAAGGCATTGTTTGATACCTCTTTTGTATATTTTTTTGCAACGAATAGCTTAAGTTAATCACTATAATGTATGCATTACGTATTTACACAAGTTCGTTTTACCATACCTTTTTTTGTAAGATAGTATATATAGTAAAAATAGTCCTGTGTAAGCGTCAAATATGTATAACGAAACAAAGTCTGAAATAAAGTGTTGTTATCTATTTCAAAGTAGCGACTATAGCTTTTGATACTTTACACGCATATACATGGACTAAGGACATCGTCAACAAAAGCGTAACGCAACTCTTTCTATTGTGACAGAACCCTTTGCCACCCTTTTAATTAAAAAAATCCAAACTGGTAAAGTTAGAAGGGTAAAGCCCAACATTATTCGATAATAGATTTTGTGTACACAGAACTTTTACAAGTTTAACTTTTTAATGAGTTTGTAATACAAGAAGAACATTTTCTACAAAAATAACTAACTGAGATGAGTTTTCTGGTGAAGTGATGTTTAAGTCTTGTTTGTATATGGCGACTTCCGTGTTGCGACAGTTACTGGGTTTTCAGTCGAATAGAATTTACTCTCATTAATTAATAAACCTATACAAATTGAAATTAATCGATAGCAAAAAATAACGCGTGTCTTTTGATAACATAACTATAAGAAACGGTAACAGCTATTTATATAATACGAGAAGACATTTTATAATTTTGTGATATTTAGATTTAATATTTTTAAGATTTTTCACCTTATAGCGTCACTCTCCGATGACTGACGTAGCAGTGAATGGGTTAATTATGTCCGAGCGTATTGTAAAGGCATTCTTAGACTACTATATTTAATCAAGTCTCAATACAAACACACCCTTCTATTAAGTGCCCCACAATCGTACCGGATGCTTATAAACACCCACTGGCTATCCATGAAGTGCACTCGAGCGTATCATGACGTATTCTATGCCCAGGGTATGAATGAACCCTAGGATATCAATGAAGGGGTTTTGTGTATAGCAGTACTTTTGTTAAGGTACTACAGGATATGTAAATAAAAGGTTAGTTGCTGTTCTGTGTGTGCCTTGGAATATTTAAGAAAACGTGAATTTCAATATTGTGTTGTAAATTTCACGATAAACATAATAAAAGTTTGGAAAATTTATAAAAATATTCTTGGCAAATTTTTATCTATATATCTTTACATCTTGGTGATGTGGTTAAAGATTTGACCTTAATAAGTATTTGATAGTATAATGTGAGGCATTGTAAAATTTTATAAGTCATAATATCAAATTAATAATTAACAGTAATAATTATCGTTTCTATACACTCCTCATAAACAATCACTTCGTCCCATAAAAGACGGAGGTGTTTCATAAATTGCTGATTTATGACAAATTTCCAAATGACCTGACAGCTAATAATATCCATCATAGTTATGTTGTTTTACGACGCTTGAGTAATAAAAAGCAAACAATAGAAAGGGATATTGGCGCTTGGCTTTTGTTTGCAACTTTTTGCACTCATTTGACGGACGCAACGGTCGTCCTCGGTCACCGTGCAGTGATGACAAAGCTGTAATTTTATGACTGTCATTAAATTTCGTCAAATTGTATTCTGTTTTATGCCCGGCCGGTTATGAAATTTATTAGCATGTGCTGAATTTGTCCAGTGTAATATTTTTTTATAAAGAGTTTGCCTAATGATGGGAAAAAGACGAAATGTTATATTTATTTTCAAGTAAAATATTCAGTGGAACTTGGAAGTAAAAACTTCCGACAAATAATATATCCACAAATGCTCCTTATTGTAATAAAAAATATTAAAGTAATCACTGTATTTATTCAAACATAAAATATTCTATACGAAACCTTTTTAAAAATTATTTTCATTAACGCATTGTTTACTTTAAACTTCAGCTGCTACACAAATTTTAAAAATTGTAATATAACATGTATTCTGTAAATGTCAATGCATTACTATTTTATAAAAAAAATATCCCCAGATTGACCTCGACAATGAGTTTAGACGCGCGGCCAACATCCATCAAAAAGCTCGCAGCATTACCATAACTATAGCACAGCTACAGCAATTGTAAGGATATGACAGCTATCTATCATTTCGGTGACAATAACTAAAAAAAGAATGCGCTCGCGCCCTCTGTAATTATTTAACAGTTCAGTAGGTGTTTTGTAAGTTTACTGTATTTTTATTTAAATTGTGACAGCACACGCCTCAAGCGACACTCCTACCCGTTACACTTTTGTTAAATATTATGAAATACATTAACAGCAAAATAATGTCGAACTTTTTGTGCGGGTGTTCAATATTTTTGCGAATAATAAATGAACTTTCTTTGTGACAATCAACGGGTTAAGTTAACATTACAATAAGATTCATAAAGATAATACTATATCAGAATTCTTTTCCTTTTTATCTTTATTCCAAGCTATTACAAAGCCTAAATGACGTATCCCTATGACGTATCGTAGAAGCTTAACGTTCCTTTCTAGATTACATACAGGATTATTGATTGTAGATACTTTCTTAGTATTTATTATGTTACAAAACAATCGTTCATAAAAACACACATTGCCTATTAGTTATTGCAGATAAACAACTGAACGCTTTATTTTATGTAGTAACGTTTCATAACTAAGTGCTATCAATCTTGTTTTATAACACTTTGGATGCATAAAACATAGCATAAGCGGAGGCAATACTTTCTATTGAAAAGTAATGGCGAACGCATCACGCAAGCGAATAACAATCAATTATATTCAGTTATAATAGAGTCCCTTGGTGACAATAGAAAACTGATTTGCATAAATTTTCCATATCTTTGTGAGTTTCGACCACCTTCGTAACAATATATGATTCGAACGTAATGCTAATGATAAATGAACGAGAGAATCGTTTAATATGAAACGGGAATGGAGTAAGAATAACACAGATAGTTCTTGAATAAATATTTTAGTACCATACCACTTTTAATGGTATTCTGGTACTCTAGGTTACTGGTATTAAATTTATCATTTATTCAAACTCAAAATATTAACACTCTCTATTTTTACGAAACTTCTTTTTCAGAACTATAGGTTAAAAATCGATAACAAAAGCCACGATAAATAATAAACTTCAAACAAAGGCATTATTATAAGTAATAGTATTGAACTTCTGGGAACTTAAGTATCATTATCGAATCAATCAGAAAGAAACCCGCAGTTAGTTGAATTACAATATTGCCAACGCCTTGTTATTATAAATTCTGTCAAAGGATAACATAATTAAACACCTTAGTAACGAACTTAGTTTAGCATAAATTAAGCCACTGCTTTGCATAATCCTTTCTCAGTAAAATGATTTCTCTGTGAATAACAAAGCGATTCGACGAGCAAGTCTTTTGAACAATTGCGAGCAAAATTATATGCTTAGATTAATGTTGCAATATTGTTAAAAGAAGTCAATTAGATGTTAGGTTACGAATTAATTGATTCTACAGAACTTGTCATAATATTTCTAGCTACTTTTTGTAGGAGAAGGTCATTTTTTCGGAAGTCTAAGTACATCGTTTAACATATAACATTGTTAAGATCAACAACATCAGTTAGATACGTCTAAAACTGTAAAATTATAGAAAAATTAAAACGTGTACTATTGCATTTTTGTAACGAACTACCATCTATTGAATATGAAGTATTTAATTAAATTTTCTATTCATAAACAAATCTAGGAAAGCAGGTCATGTTATGATTGTATACTTAGTAGAATTTAAAATAGGTTACCGTTGCCAGTTACTTATTTTTTCTACAAATCCTGCCCTGTATTAAGCAGAAAAATAATCATTTTTTGCCCGGCCATTTTAAATAAAACCGCATAACCGTAACTAAGCAAATATGAGCCAAACTCAAGTACTTGTTCAGAATAAAAAGACCAGGGTTAATAAAAATGGTGCTATGCCTACAGAACACAATGGTCCTGTTTTTTCTAGGTAAACTATATTTTATTTTATGAGCTTATACCCTGTCAGCTTACCCTTGTTTGTAAACCCCTCAATAAGGATTTTTTGCTTCAAACTCCGAATAATATTATATTGGGATGCACGAACACATTGTTACCAAACTTGTGCTTGTTATAATTGTTGAGCACTTATGCAGAACACGCCGCTACTTATCACATCTAAATGAAACTTTGTTTTAGACGTTAGAATATGATCATGATAGTCAGATTGAATTGTTTAGAATGTTGTTTTTACCTATATATCAACTTTAATTAGCATCCCTATGCATTGTTTTTTACCATGAAATGAAATAAGAGGTTTATGAAGATCTATCATTTAGTTAAGTGAATTATTCGATATCATTTAAATTATATTTAAGTTTAACAAATACCATTACATTCGAAAATGTGTTGCAAACTATAAATAGCTTGATTAGCGCGTGTTTGCAATATTGTTAAAATTTAATAACCTGTGAAACTCTATCGTAAATAATATCTTAGCTGCCGAACGCAACAAAGGATTTTAGGATAACAATGAAAGGGAAATGGATAGACCACGATCAACCTTTATATCGAGAACAATATTATTATCTGAATCAATGAAGATTATTAAGTTAAACAGAGCGTACATTTGGCATTTAGGACCTACTGCAGATGTTTGCACATCCGGTAATGTCAAATTATGTCAGTGTCATTAATAAATTCACGCTACAGCAGTGGAAGTGACATTGTTAATGGAATTTTTGGATAGTTTTAATTGTAGTTGTCAGCGACAGGATCGTGGAATATACTTAATGTAAAAATGTAGGAAATGCAGTAAAAATATTTAGACTATTATTTACATGATACCAAGTATCCCGGAGGTTTAATAAAACAATTCTTAACTTCCTACAAAAACAATTGTATTTTTATTTAAAAATAATGTCATTTTACTTTAACTTTACGACAATAAACAAAAGCGAGTGATGAATGAATAAAGTTGACGTAAAAACAATAAAAACAGTAACTGTATTTAAAACTCAAATATACGCTGCGCTGCTACCGGATTGCCTGCATTTTACTCGAGCAGTTTTAATTTCTTTGAAGTTTGCAGTTCTTTCGCAAACAATGCGGGGCTATCAACTAACAGTTTGTTATCCATCATGGTCAGACACATGCACGGCTAAAGTTTATTCCTGCAAAACTGTGCAAGGGGTGGATTTGGTCTAAAGAACGAAGGTATAATAGTAAATACGCTCAAAGTCAAATCTATAACAATCAAGCTGTCATTAAAAATATACACAAAGTCGCATCAGTAATAATTCCAGTAGAACTTTCCAAGGCTTAGGCGTCACAAACTGAACTGGCATGGGTATATCATAAGGCTCTAAAGTATAATAAGTGTTTTTAATTAATTATAGTATATTTCTAAAAGAACAAGGCTTATAAACCTACCTAATCTTAAAAACCAGATATAGATCAATGACAAAGGTAAATAAAATTGAAAACCGTTATATTATGTTATTCATTTAATAAAACTATTCTAACTAGTACTACCAGTATTGATTATTATTTAAATAAACAGCTGCTTGGATATTTTTCAATATTTATTCATTTTCAAGAACAACGGTTTCGGCTCAAATAACTTAAGTTAAAATCAACTTATAGCAAAAAACCAATGACGACATCAAAAATAAGACAAGATGTGACAGTTGGTAAGTCTCGCAAACCAACAGATGTTTAAGAACGTAGCTTACTGTGTTTCGCCGTTTGACCCATTTTAGTGATTAATGATTAAGACCTTTGGGAGACAACTGTGGACAACCTTTCAAGCGTCCAACGCTTTTTAGCGTGGGTTCTGTGACAAAATAAGTTGCGAATAATGCGTTTCCTTTTAATCAAATTACGACTTAACTTGCAGCGGATACAGTCATAAAGCGTCACACGTATGTTATTATTATTGTCTTGCTTCAGCAAATTCACTATTTCCTGTACACACACTTTTAAAGCTGTTAAAACCGAACCAGTAACGTTCTTGTCATAGCTGCCAGTTCCAAAAAGACGTATTATTGATTGAAAAAGAACCACTTATGTCGTTTTGGTTTCAAGCAGTCTTCATAAGGGGCTGGTCACACTTGGAAGTAACAGGAAGGCGCGTGATTGCCACGTGTCAGGACCAGGTGAATAAAACGGTGGTTTTGAGTGAATCCATTCATGAATGAGTTGTTTGAGTAAAGGCGATCGGAAAGAATGGTCTTATAGCTTTTAAAGACTGCTTAGTCCTTACGAGTATGTCAATATATTCACGCCGCCATTTATTATTGGAATAGGCAAAAACTATTGATGACTTTTGCGTCACTCACGGCAATTACTCTCATTAAAGTATTACCAATATTGTTAATAACACTGTCAATACAAAATATCACCTACTATGTCAAAATTTAATAGTCATGAACGCTCAGTTTCCTGTATAG
The DNA here is from genome assembly GCA_030578115.1 of Leucoptera coffeella. Lineage (NCBI taxonomy): Eukaryota > Metazoa > Arthropoda > Insecta > Lepidoptera > Lyonetiidae > Leucoptera > Leucoptera coffeella. Next base: position 15,369 of record JAMBLF010000238.1, read on the forward strand.
TATGGGGATTATAACAATAGCGTCTTAAAACCTAGTTTTCAGTTTATGAGTTCTTTATTAGTCCTGTAGAGTGGTCGGCAGAGATCACGGATCCTCAACTGCCCTGATCCCGATAAACTATGTACATACTTTCGCTTCATTTACACTCATACGCCTCTTCATCACTGTGTATACATATTTGTTATTATCCAATAGATAGATATCTCATTAACATATTATAATTAATTCATTTACACTTTCATTTCATTTAATAATATTATTAATTATAATTATTAATTTTTTTCGCCCTGATCTTTTATAGTAGTGATATTAAAAACTAATAATATACGTAAACTAACCTATAATATACCCATAAACCTATATGCAAATCTACAAAATAAATGTAGGCTATCCGACCAAAGAATGGTAAACTGACCTAGGGCTTGAATAAAATGTAACCTTTTCTTCCATATCCTATAATTTATTCTCGTCACGTAATATTTTTAGTTCCTATTGAACGATCCACATCCAAGTGTTCCAATATCACCCTCACTTTACATAGAATGCCTAAGAGGTTTTATGCATTTGTATCCACTAAACTTTAATCTTGTTAATAACACATTGATTTGATTTAGCGATTATCAAATTAATTTTTCTGCCCATGACTAAGAGTGCTTGTAAATAGTGACAAGGATTACCACCTGTCACAATGAGTACTGACTATTTGGTCAACACGTGGCTTTGAGGTGGTCATATAATTATTTGCATTGCGGAGATGGAAACCTTAAGCTCTGACTACCCCGCATGGGTTGTGAACGCGTTTGTATTTTTTGTCTCATGACTATAGCCGATAAATTGCGGTTTCGTTGCTTTTAGGAAATTCGGTAGCCATGTCCAACAGTGACCCAGCAGATGCCAGTTCGTGTCCAAACAAAAGAAATGGTCCAACAACATAGCATTGTTAACGGTTAACAAGCGAGGCAGAAACAAAAACAAAATTAAGAAAAACACATTTCTTTGGGCAACAGATGTTCTTCAAGAAGCCAATATGGCCGTCGCTAATGACGCGTCACTGATGGATATTTTCTTTCCGCCTTCACAACGAGCGTGAATTATTGTCTTTTTGCTATTAACTTAAAGAACGCTGTAATAACATAAATAATGTGTTATAACATATCGTTACTTCACACCGGGAGTCTTTTAAGTATGAGTTTTATGAGACATTATACTTTCACCAGGTGTTCTTAGAATTTAATAGAACGTTATCGTTCCACTAAGATGGAATAGAATACGAGTGTCACGTTTATGATGTATTTTTCAGAAAAACCTTGTGAACTACACTTGACTTGAATTGAGAAATTAAAATTTTAATCCCATTTGTAATTACGTAATGACTACATCCACTAGATTGACTCAACAGGTTAAAGAACTAAACTAAATAAAAACAACTTTAAAGGTTAAAGAACTCGTTTTATGGGAGTTTTGCTCAGACATTACTGCACTAAGGGTGCCCCCTATTCTCTAGCCAAGAATTTGGCAATCTTCACTACAAGTTAACTTTACCCTAGGAACGAATTGCGACTCGACGATAGACAATATTTCTTATATACTTGGACAAAGACAATACGGTCGACTACGGAGTGTAAACGTAGTCGCTTTGGCGTCGGACCAAATGAAAACCTGGAACGGGTTTACAGAAGACTTTATTGCGAAATGCTCGATTACTTTTTAATAGATTAGATATGAAGGATTAAGCTTTTTATGTAGTTAAAAACCATACCATATGTTATGTTATGTTCCATGTGACATCGCAAACCCAATATTAGCTACAAAGAGACCTACGAGATACTAAATCTCTGAGGTTCTGTCCACCTCGAAAGGGATTGAAGGACGTGAATGTACATATATGTATGTATGTAAAAACACTGAAATTAAGTAGAGTTCATCATACGATATACGCAAAGGTTCACACATGCAATGTAGCATCGCTAACGTTACAAGCCTTTTAATATCATCGTGTATTAATTAGTCTTAGCATATAAGAGTTATAGAAATAGCAAACTGTGACTAAATTCACCTTTTTTTACAAGGCATTCTAAAGAGATTGATACATATGACAGCGCCTAAGGATCAATATCATATATAAAATAAAAATAGTGAGTAATGGTCACCCCTGGTCCATCCCATATGAAATTTGGTAGATAGTCATTTGTAAATGTTGATACCTATATTACGCCTATAACAAAAATTACTTTTAGGTATTTTAATCTAGCATTATTCTTGGCACAAACATTTTCCAGGTGTTCGATTGATTAAAACATAAAATAGTTACATTTAACATAACAATTACATGAATGTGTACCACAAGCTTTTAAAAAATTATAGCTTATCAGTTGAGAAATTAACAAAAGTCTTATTATTATTATTCAAAGCCTAAGTTAGCCTTCTGAACTGGCCTAAGCAATCAGAGGCAGACCCTTCGCTCGTCGCTTATCCGGAACAACTGTATTTGTACAGTCTGGGATTGTTTTTTTTTGATTCATCGTTGTTTAAGTGAAAGGTGAAATTTTATAATGCAAATTCTTCACCATTATTTAGCCTATTGAGATAGTCAGTAAGCACTGAACTTGTCTTATGGGACACACTCCACTACTCCTTTCCTACGAAAGTCTTATCACTGATCTACGTTATATCAAATTTCAAGTACCTACTCAACTAGCCACAGATAATTATCGTAACCTATGGGTATGGAATGTGTTTTTCTAATTGAAATCAACTACACGTGAAAATTAAGATAGTCCCCCATTCAGTAATTAACTACACAAATCTTTATTTAACTTTATTGCTAAAGCATCATATTTTCTTTTACATACTATGCATAAGCAGCCCTTGCAAGCAAATGGTAATATATGTCCTTTAGCACTAGACAGAGGGTTAACGACCGTCTCGTCGTTCGTTGCATTTATAGTAGTCAAAATTATAAGCACTTTAGACTCAAAGTCTACGAAGCGATAGACTCGTCGCTAACCACAACCAACTAGTCCAGAAGAATAAGGTTTTACACTCATTGAATCACGACAAAATCATCCAAACCGTAACACTATGAAATATCGAGAGACAAAAATCATGAGATTGTTTATCGTCGATAAGTCAGTCCCGACAGCCATCGAAGAGCATGCTTCGTACCCTAGATAATTTAATGCTTATTAAGTTGTTTGCGACATTTTATGAATCTTCGGTCAAGTTCGGAGGGCGGGCGCCATTGTGTTTTCATCGGAGCTCCGTAAAAGCGGCGCCGGAAAGTCGACAAAATGTTCGTTCATTCGCGAATCAATAAGAAAAGTACGTGAACCGTTCAGGTTTAATAATGTATGATGCGGAATCAACAATCAATTTAGCTATCCTACTAACCTATTTGCGGTGTTTATTTACGATGCAATATTTGTTGGCTACTAGATCGGTTCGGATAGTGTAAGAATTATGATGAGAAATAGCTTAACAGGCATTTTTCTGTGATGAATAGTATTTAGTGTTTAGAGTTTTATATAAAAACGATTATTTCTTTGGCTTCATTCCTGATTATGTTGATCTTCATGATTTTAACAATATCTATTATATATCCAGCTGAGTTTGAACCTTTTTGCTGCGATAATAACGTGCACAAGCAATACCCATTTGTAAGTTCGATTTGTAAATTTTAGGAATTGTAAATGTGTTTGTGGCTGTAAATAAACGCTTTATTATTTCTATTCATTTGTAAAGTAAAAATATTTCTCCGAAAAATAGCCTGATACGCAAATATTCAAGCAAAACGTAATAAATTTCACAGACTCACCCATTCTGTTGTTGTTCTTGATTTTCGTCTTCATTAGTCACAATCGACTCTAACATCTGTATCTTTAACATTGTCAATGGTCACATGTCAAATGCATTTGGTCTTTAAGACGCGCACTAAACACTTAGCACTCGACTAGTTACTGGTAAACTAACATTGTTCTTTACTTCACTCCATCTGAAAAAATAAAAAAGATTTGTAAATCGGTGAGAATTAATAATTATTAACTAAACGGACCAATAAATCCAATTCATAGATCATAAAAAAATGTTCAGTTTCAATTATTTCTAGCTTATCACGATATACATCGGACCGTTAACATATAGGTGACAACCTGAAAATTCCTTACTTATAATTCCTTATATATTTAAGAGCTATACTATAAAGTAAAAAAGTGGAGTAAAGTTATGCACAATATATCATAATATAAAACTCTCACATTTTTTATTACAATTAAATTTCATTGCCATTCAATTTAATTATACATTAAAAAGTACGAAAAGCACTATGTAATTGGTGGTGATTTCTTAAAAGACCTGTATCTCAGCCCCAATATCAGTGATATATTTTTCATTGTCTTTTCATGCATAAAAACCAAAGACTAATGTTGAGTTTTAATCTATGGCACAAACACGTACCTATGTTGTTTAGTTTAGATAGTTTTAACCGACTAGGACCAAGTTTAAATTGAATACGACCAAGGTCCTTTATCTGGATTAACTCTAGCTTAAATGCTAGTTTGCCTGCAATATAATATTGACGGAAGTTTTGTTTATATTATATACAATATATTATTACTATTGTTCTCAGAATTTTGTGCTATTATACTTATTAAATAACTGTTTGAGTGTTACAGACTGCTGTTAAACAAATTTTCTGCGGTCAAAATATTGGATAAAAGCAAATATCTTTATGTAGGTTTTTTAAGAAATTTGCCCATAGTTTAAATGAATTTAATATGCAATAAGATCAAAAGATCTGTTATATTAGAATTTTCAATATTTTAATTGTTTTTACTATGCGAACTAAGGAGTGCGACATCTGTTGCCAATATTGATAACTATTATATCTGATAAGAGAAAAACTATAAAACTACCCTCTAAAAACTTTGTTATAAGAAGTCATAAAACTCGGTATCAAATTATTTTAAAACTAAAGAACATAAGATAGTAAATCAACCGTGTTTCCGGGAGTACGATTCTACACAGTGAAAATATACCTATAGGCATATTCCGGTGTGATCTTGGTCTGAAACGGCCGTTCAGACAGAACAGCTGAGTAGTGTTTGACAGGAGACTTGTGAAGGCTCCGACCCCGCTGATGTAGAAGTTTTGACTCCCTTTTGCTCACAATTTTTAATATAAGATGATGGATTACTTGTTCGTGAATGCTCGAAACGTTACAACAAAATTGCTGACACTTTGTGTGATACATCACTTGCCTTCCTTCATTGTTTGTATACGAAGTACCTACTCGTATTTTGTTAGCTTATTCAAAATATTGAAGATATGTTTAAAGTAACCAAACATTCCTATTAATATTAATAGGAATTATTCTAAAATATATAATCATAATTATTTCTAATTATAAATCACGGGGATTAAAGGACGGGAATGTATACGTATGTATTAAAACAATCACCATTATGGAAACTGTACAACTATAATTTTTGTTTCATTTACGTTTCATTGGGATAAGTCAATAAAGAAATATCGGCTACTACATACCAGTTGCATCTTATTTAAAATTGAAACTTAAAAAAATTATGCTGTAATGTTTTGATGTAAAAATGTATATAAAAAGTTTACTTCACCCATCAGTTTAAATATAAAATAAAATATTCTTGAAAAATTGTACTAAATAAAGATTACAATAAAAAACATAATCTTTATTAAAATGAATTGTCGTGTTTTTACGGACCTACTAAAACTAGACCTATCAAAAGAGACGTCAAAAATTCTTCAGCGTGGGGGTTGGAGGAACTCGATATCACTTTGTGTTTTCCAGTTCCTTAGCTCCAGAGGTAGCCGCAGCAGTCAATAAGCGTATATATTATGTACAACTGGAGTTTAGACCAGCCTCCTTCTAACAACACCGTACCAGATATAGTATCAAATACATGTCGGGCTCCTGCGAGCAACTATTTCATGCTTCAAGCAAGAACCCTTCATGTATACGCATTGCCAGATACTGGTTTCACGTGAAGAAACGGACGTCAAACGAAACGATTCAAATAGGATTATTTGAAATTAATTTTATAAATATTTCGCTACCGAGTTTTAGAATCTATAATATAAAAAATGCAACGAATAGGACGGGTACACAATGAATTCTCCTATTATGCGGTACTAGAATTTAGGGTGTACCCTAATACAAATAAACGCACTCGTTACAAAGTGTATCAATTGCATTGATGCAATCGATCAATGAAGGGTGATATCGTTATCGAGTTTTACTAAAATATGTTTCTTTGGGATATTCAGAATGAATAGCGGGTTATCTCACCATCACTTATACCGTCAGACACGTTAAATTTAGACTATATCGTAAAACACTGACAATTAGTCATCAAATATCTCCGCAATTATGAAATTGAAATACCTAAGTAATTTTAATTTTGTATTGGTTATTGGTCCAGCTTATAACTGTGTCGTGTTGAATTATTTTAGCATGAAACCCCTCCTACAACAGCCAAAATTCCAGACATCAGCCCAAATAGGTGATTCAATAACGACCGCAACCCGATAGAAATTGTACTGCGGGATTTCTGTTTGCACGTATCGCAAGCCACATACGTATAATTCTGTCAAAAATGTCACGAGCAACATCCACAATTAACTTAACGAAGACAAAGTAGGCACGGACATGTCCACATAAATATTAAGTATTGTTGTGTAGTGTAATAGTAACAAATCTTACGCACTTATATTTTAGCTCAGGCAATATATTACTTTGGTGTAAAGGAAAACTTCAGCACCTGTACAAAGCGGCACGAAACATCATCTGTCACGTAAGGAGAGAAGATAAGAAGGTAATCGACAGTCCAGACTTTGGTCACCCCGTAAGGCCGAAACACGAATCGATGACCTCCGTGGCGCGATCGGTTAGCTGCCTGAACAATAATCGTTAGGTCCCGGGTTCGATTCCCGGTGGAGGCAGAGTTAAGAACTACGTTTTTCTACTGCTTTCCGGTCTGATGGTTGTTTATATGTTTGCTATATATGTATTTATCTATGTATAATATGAATATATTTCTTAAATATACGTTACCCTTAACACAAGTCATAAATGTACTTAACAAGGAGCTAGTTCAATGGGTGTAATAATGTCCAAATATTATAATAATTATTACATACCTACGAGTATGTATTGGTAGTAATTATCAAGGGTAATTTTTGAGTCCCAGTAAGATGACGTGACGGATTTTGTAACGCACATTGACTCACTATTTGAAAGCCTATTTCACTGGACTAGACAATTAGCTTATTAAGATCAGCAAAAAGGTGTCAAACTTGCTCTTCTTTGGTAGTTCTAGAACATTGAGTCCCGGAGTTGGGCCAGGAGGGGAATGGGCGGCGGTCATTCCCCTCGCCAACCCTTCCAAGTCTCTTTGTTTAGGACATAGTGATATGGTGTAGCAGGAGCTATCAATTTACAGGTAGACACTATTTGTGGTTCTAAATGTATTGTACTTAGAACCTTCATGGTGTGATGAATCATGTGCACAGCCAATGAAGTTTCCCATGGAGAGCGAGACACCCCAATTTGTACAGGATGTAAAGTATACTTATATAGCTTGGCATTAATTTAATAATACCGAGTTTTAGACTATTTAAATTAATACAAAGGAAAATAATATAATACACTAAATAAGCAAGCTGAAATTACTAACTAAACTAGGATGAACTCATATCAATATTGACAGTTTAGGTAAAACAAGACTTAAGTGTTAATATTCTATCTATAATCATACACAAAACATTTTTTATGAATAACGCCATCTGTGAATCTTTGCAGTAAGCTCCAAGGAAATATTTATTTCAAATGAAGGTAGTGCGAAATATTTTTTTTATTCATATTATATAAATGTTCGCAGTCCATGCAAAATACTCGTGCTGATATATCCTTATTTCTCTGAGATGGAAGTTGGATGAGAATTCCGTTACAACCTGTAGATCATCTGAGTTCCCGGGAGAAGAGTATTATTGATAAATGTTATGTTATATTATGTTAAATGATATGTCTATGTTATTTAGTTTTTATTTTTGACAAAACCCGTATGATATTATTCATTAAGGCTATCATCCAGGCTACATATTAACTAATTGAATAACATGTATATAAGCTTATATTATATTTATAGCCTTTGCACTATAGTCATGTTAGGGCATTGACCTCTACGTGCAAACAGCGCCGTATCGAGAGCTTTATGTAATTCCACGGGCTTGTAAATGTTTGCTCATCTGATATGCCAGGAGCACGATTTATGTTAAGGTTTCAGACGCAGAATTGATAAATTTGTTCCATTATGATACAATAAAGATTAATATTTTGTTTGAAATGATACTGTACTTATTCCGTACTTGAAAATAGGATACATGGATTCTTTTGTAAGTCTTAAAATTAAATATACTTACTTGTGCGATAAAATTTTCATTAATAAGTATACTTATTAAATGATAATTTGTGGATAGCGGTAGATTTAAACTCGTTACTACCTTATCAAGATGAGTAATATTTATTGCTAGATTTAGTATGAAAGTCTTAAAATCCAATATACATATATACGAGAATATCTGAATATTCAACAGCCCAAATGTATATTATCGCCCATGAAAACGATATAAACAACGGGTTAAAGTTTAACTTAGCTAACGACTGAAGACTACTAAATGAGAATTCGTAGTTAATGCCTTTCCATTTATGAGATGTTTGCTTTTATGAGTAATAAACGGATATTATATTGGAAAATATAATTGGGTCGTGTAGGTCAATGGATGTTAGGTTTATTGCTAGTATTTCTAGGGGCTAAATATGTGGTTTTAGATAAAGTGTTAAATTGAGGGATAGCTATCGCCATGATAAGAGAAAAGGTTGCAATATATTAGTTATTTTTATCATATACGTCCTTCCTCTATGTTTACAATACATATAAATCACCCTCGTTGGATCGCCATTTTTCCCGATTTTGGCAAAACCTTTAGCCTCGTTCAAGTCCATTCACCTTCGCATTATAAATATTTCTAACGTCACCCTTCTTGACATATCACCTTTTTTGCGTCATACACTTTTATAGATAGCAAGTTATTATTATTTTTTATTATAATACAATACAAGATACCATACAATGTACCGAGTTAAAACTCATAAGATATAGACAAATTTTCTAATTTTGATTACTTTTTCAATTAAGTTTTATTAAGTTAAGACACGCAGGCGTTTTAATCACTTTCTTCTATAAATAGCATGAAAGTATTATTATTAGAAGATCCCGGGTACAAGCGGAGGTTCGTGCTAAAATAAGTTAATACGAAGCTCACCCGCTAAAGGAAATCAGGTCACAGGGTAGCTCTTGCGAACCACAATGCTGGGCACAAGATAAACTTAAGTAAAGCATGGTTACAGATATATAATTCTATTAGGCATGGCTAACGATTGTCACACTGCTCAGTTTATGGTGGTTTATCTCTTAACTAGAATATATAACAGGAGTGAGATTGTTTAGAAACTGCTAACAGCAGCAAGAATTGTATAAATAGAAATAAATTAGTCAATAATTATTAGGCCTTTTTTGTGGCAGACAGAGGTTTAAATGCGCGTCTCCGAAATATTAAAGGCATTATAGGTATTAGTCACTCCAATATAGATAGCGCCCAACGTGATAGGTAGTGAAACGTATCTATCACGAGGGAGGCAGGTTTCCTCACAATGTTAGCGATTGTAAACTATATACGTAATCAAAAACACATTGTCAAACCTAATTCATTGGTTCATGCCATAGCCGGGATTCAAACCTTTAATAAGAAGTCAGAGGCTACAGTCGCTATATGGTAAATATTATCTTATGCCTATTATAAGTCAGCGAATAGGTTTCTATTTCCGTCCCTGACTAGCCAAAAACCTAATCCTATGTATCCTCCACGTGAAATGCTATGCCTTATTATTTACAAAATTCATTGATTAAATTTGATACGTACAGAAGGTACACGTGGAGCTTTCACACGTTTCGCGGAAAACTTAATTTCATATTGTTTTGCTATGAAGAGACTGCAACTGTATCCCGCGAAATACTCGGAAGAGGCAAGGAGGTCGGGCACTGGAACATTTACGAGGCAGGTTGGAATCTTCAAATTATTTAACATATGATGTAAAAACGACAACTGTAGAATAAAAGGTATGAGAAATTTACGAAATATGGTTCAGCTATAATTGTCTCGTGCTAGTCTAGGACATAAAATGATGCTAACAAGCTGCCGTTCGTTACGGAACGTCGACTAACTAACTAAGAAACTAAGGGTGAATGGAAGCTATTGGACGATGCGCCTATTATTATCGCTTCATATGACATAAGAACCCCAATAGTGACCTGAGACATATTACATCACCGACGTTATGTCCACCCTAAAAGCAATAAAAGGATGTGAATGTATATGTTTGTCAAGTATAATTTTACCTTTCCTATTATTTAGTCACGAGCTATAATTTAATTCATCATAGTGTCAATCGGAAACTTTTGTGTTGGTCAGAGGTTCTAATTGATTTATAACCGCTGAGTTAGCACTCATTGTGTTGACCTCATCGCCGATCTAAGATGTTATTGTTATAATAATTAGAGGAATATATGAAAAGATTCGTTGTTATTCTACACTGAAACTCAACATAACACGAAGAGACGTTAATATCTATGATCTAAGGGATTTTTTTAAATATGGACAGCAACAAGTAAGACCTCATTTTTGACAAACTAATTTATTATATTTTATAAAGTAACACATTAAGTACTATAGTTCTCTTAAGTTAACTGGGACTTGATTGATTTGTCCTCCTTGTTTCTTTCGGAGGGGTAACTAGCGTTAGTAGTCTATGTCTGTAAATAATACCAATGTGTGAGCATAACTGTATAATATAAATAAATGTGTATATAATTTTCCAGGATGAACCTCTAGCTATTATAAGACGGAACCTTATACTGTTGGTCCACGTATACACTAAAAGTGGGTGTAATTAAATTTGCATAAGTTCGGAGCTTCCTACACTCATCAAGAATTCACGTGAGAGCAGGCTAGAAGTTTTCCTAGAATAAGTAGAAAACACCAAGCCACCCACATATGAAAATGTTGTGTAACATAAAGATGCATGCTACTTGTATTTGTTTGTAAGTGTTAAGGAAGCATACATACACTTTACGATATTATGACCTTATTCAAAGACTTCTTAAATAAACTAGGCAAAAACTCAATTATATGATAATTCCGTCCATCAATAGGGTGCTACAGGACAACAACAATTAATTCTTTTCATAATTCGAAGGCAGGATATCCTATAACTGTTTCATAAAAGTAAAGTTATTAAACTATAACGCGAAAAGAAACAACGGAGTTATGGTTTAATCCGTAGCTGGCACACTTCATATTAAACAAAAGCTGTTTCCAGTGTCTGTTTTGAACGTTATTATCCATTATTATGAATTTTTTCCGGGCTTCCTTTGAGTAATTTAATAGCGAAGAATACTATTACGCTGACGGAAAACATCGTGAGGAAACATATCGTATTCTTCAGAAATTTGTGTAACTATTTGGTAAAAAGTAAATAAAATACATTAGTTCTTAGTCCACAATCGTCTGATTATCCCAGAAAAGATCGTGTTTGTAATGAATACCTCTTTTTTTCGGTATATGTACAAATAAAATGCTCTTTCACAACAACTACGACAGTACATAAATTTTTCATTGGCAATATCGGGAAATGCACATAAAAATATTATTCTACGAATTTTCTCATACACGTCAACCTTGCTCCATTGTACGGGTTAACCTACTTTTATTCGGGGAAAATATATTGAAAATAACTAGAGAGGCCTCGAACTGAATGTTATTATTACTTTTAGCTTTAATATACACATAAAAAATCGACGTAACTCAGTTGTTTGGGGCTTGGCTCTGTATCACTGGGTACAGAGTTCAAATTCCGCTTGGGCATGTACCAATGGAAATGACGTTTAATGAATTTCTATGTACATTTTCGTAATAAAAACACACTTACAAAATGCATCGAATTATTATACGGTGAGGGAAAACATCGTGAGGAAAGCTACCTGTTCGTCGAACAGGTAATAGTTAGTGCTTGTAAATGGCGACATGGCACCTGTCACATTGAGTACTGACTATCTGGTCAACACGTGGGTTCGAGGTGTACATAGAATTACTACCTTCGCAATCGTGGAGATGGAAACCTGAACATCTTACTATCCCGCAAGGGTCATGAATGCGTTTGTCTTTTCCGTTGTCTTATAACATATACTTTTTGGATAGACGAAAGGATATTATGACTTATGTTCTGTTCACCCCGAAAGAGATCAAAGGTCTTGAATGTATATTGTGTATGTATCTCTAATTTATCTTAAGTACTATTGTCCGATAAAACCACTTACTTGCTCCAATCTTCGATGACACTTCACAAAAAATACATCGTTTTGAATTGTTCATATTTTATAATATTACATTCGATTACACAGCATATTTCCAATGCTAATACAATGCTATTGTAGCGCCTGCATCAGTGAAGTACGTGAAAAGGAATCCATATTCCTAACACAAAGATGTGAAAAAGCTGCCTCTACATGATCGAAATAAGGTATTTGAACAGTCTATTGATATTCATTGCACAGCGTCCGCTGACTGAAATTTGGCATTCAGGTTAATGAAAGCCTGCCATGAACTTTTTCAATCGTTCAATTTTTAAGCTCGTAGAATGAATTTTAAAGTAAAATAATTTTTGCGATGGTTTTTCTAGACTTACTGATGTAAGGATTGCATAAAAAAAATTTAGGAATAATAAACATGAGGTAAATATTATTCTGGCCATTAATTTATACAATTAATTAAAACAAAACAAATATATATGTGCAACGTGATATAATTATATTCTTGTACAACCTTATTAATTTTTAAGGTATTTCAATGTCTAATAGTAATCTTTTTAAAAACTTAAGTTTAGAGAACGCTGAATTGAGTGATACATCTCACAGACACGAAAATATTTATATGACTAGATAACTAAGGTATGATGTCATGAGCATAAAATGAAATATCTAAAAAATTTCAAAGTGGGCTTCTCTTGAGTAGGCGTAGTACATGTTTATACTGTCATTAGATCTTTTATAGACGTGCGATCACATATGACACGTTTGGGCCGGCAGTCAACATACCTTCCCTAGATAAAGGCAAAACAATACCGTATTTACGAGTAGAAATATAAGGAAATGTCGATAAACAATACTTCATTTATTTAATATTATCACAAGTGGGTGATGCTTATTGATAACAATAATATTAAACACTTCATTAACCGAAGTGACCATACAAAAATATTATCATTTCATTTTGCTATTAATATCATAATGAAAATTAAATATTATTACGTTCGGGTTCTTTATGAAAAACCCCGAGTGTGTTTATGTTTATGAAGGGAAATTTGCGATGTCACCACTCAACCCACAAGTACAGGTATCGATTACCAAACCACTATCTCCGCTGCAAATGTGTATCTTGTCGTATACCTTGACTAGATATCGCTCATTTGGTGCAACAACGTCGTAATTACATTTTTTTGTAAATTAAAGTTATTATGTCATTATGTTCGAAAAGTCTATTTACACCCGGAGAAACATCGACCGAAATGTTTTTTGAAAAATCAAACTTACTTTTAAAATGATTCGGATTATAATGAGTCTCCCCAAAATGCCATGCATCGTATACAAATCTTTAATCGGCTCTCCTTTAAAAATTGTAAAAGTGTAATTACGCCATTGTTGCACCAAATGAGCGATATATCTGGGGGTAGATGGAATTAATTCTTCACCTTTTCCGTATCAAACCTTGAACCGAACCTCGAACAGTGCAGGGATGAAAAATATTGATGCATACAAACTAATTGTCATAATTGGCAAGCACATCCCCAAATATGAAAGTACTATAATAGTAGTACTTTTTAAATACTCGTGAATTGTACGCATTTTTTACTATACGAGAACGGGTCGTATCACGATAAACGTACAGGATCTTCCTGCGACTACGGGCTATGCAACTGGGTCGAAACGACGGGTGATATAAAGGTATATTATTTATTAATTTTATCGTCATAGGACCGGGTCATATCTCATAAAGAAAAAAATACTATAATTGTCTACTCAACACACGGAGATGGAAGCCTGATAACATTGAAATCCCTGATAAAGTAGGTATTTTAATTTCTTGAATATAGACTGTGCTATGTATTCACAGTCGGCTGCAACCGGTGATTAAAAATGAAAACTCGATGCATCGATGAATTTATACCCTTCGTTATACTTCTATGGGCATGTACGGTACTCGTATCGGTATCGTCTCAGTATCGAGTGATTAGTTCTCTAGGCAAAGCGAATGATAAGATGCGACTATTGTATGTGACGATAGATTCCTTGGAACTTTTGTTCGACATTGTTTCTATGTATTTTTAGTACTTCATCCACATCATTTTATTTATTAAAATTGATCTTTCGATAAACTGCAAGGTATTTAATGAATATTCAATAATTTTCCGTATTTACTCGCAGATTTTATCTGTTATTATTTAATAAACTAACCTTACATAATACACATTAAAAACCTTCCATTTCAAACATCTTTATTAGTATTCTGAAGGACCTAATACATTTATATACTAATACACTACCAGCTTAACTAACTCACGTAGTGAAATGAAATGCACAATGTTCAATAAAACTTCTTTCTACAACTCTCTGTCAAATGTGCGATATGGAAGAAAACCAATTAATTCATATTCACCGGCATTAACATGGAATTGCATGAAAGTGTGAAGCCGGTTAATTGCATCTGCCAAATTGTTTGAGCCATACATCAATAAATTTTTAAATCTCATACAATATTCATGACATGACAATTGAAATTCCCGCATGCAATAAATGTGGATACGCATTTGAGATTTATAGGTTATACATACATTTATTTTGTTCAATTGATAAAAGTGTAAATTAGTTAGCTTTTGCACAATTATCGGGGTTGGGATGTTAACCATATGTTATATTAGTGACAGGTCGCTAGCTCATTGCCCAAAAAATATTCAGTTTTGATTTTAGGTCCTTAGTCGACTGTTGTGGTATGCTGCAATATAAGGGTTACTATCAAGATTTTTGTAAGTTATAAAATGCTACATCGAGACATGACTATCACTTAAACTAAAGGTAGAAACAAGTCCCTAAAGAAATGAAGAATTTGCTGATGCACGTATTATTTAGAGAAAACTTACGAGATATTTCAAATTCACATGAAGACATGCCATTTGAAGAATACTTTTCAAAGACAAGTTTGTGTTTTGGTCTCAAGTGTGTCGTAGCTCCAAAGTAAAATGTTAACTTACGAAAACAGCATTTACTTATCAAATATGCTTGCTCCGAATTCACTATTTTGTTAGTAAAGTTGCTGATGTGAATCACTTATCATTTCAGAGTATAAAGAATACGAATTAAGTCTTGTCTTAATATATTAAATCATACCTGCAGGGAACGTTCATTTATCTTCAAAAAGTTAGACAGAGCCGAAGCATATATAATATGAATATTCGTTTAAAAACAATACAAATGTTTTCTCAATACTCTATATAGGATTTTGATAATAAAAATACTAGCTCCATTTCGTGAATATCAAACAGCGAACATAACTTTCACTGGAACAGCAGCAGAATAACTAAAAGTTTCGCAAGCTTGATGGTATGCCATTTTAAGCTGGAATAAATTTGCGGAAATTTCGTTTCCCCGATATTTAAAAAAGCTATTTTACTAATATGTTCCGAGTCAGATTTTTATTTATTAAAAAGCAACAGTATAATACATTTTGTTAGCTAGTTTAAGTTCGTTTTAATACTTTCATGGCTTTCTTAAGATTATTCAAACCATTGTGATAATAAAAAATAAAAATATTCCTTACGTCGCAATAAGTATTATGAGCTAAGATAAATGGCCCCTCGGAAACTAATTAAGAAACTAGTTTATATTTCATTCAGGGCTTCTGGGCCCTATTATTCTTACAAGTATGATACTTAAGTGTTATTTTATATCAATTCAATAGAAAATTAATCAAAGTATCTTTTCTCATTTTAAAAACAGTATACGCTCACGCCCTAGTTCATCACTATTATTGAGATTTTACACAATTTGTAACTATAAAAATAAACAAATATAAATTCGCAGTAATTATAAAACACAATACATTCATATACCGAGTCACTGCAGTACATATTCTCATGGAAATTTCAAACGCCAATCATAGTATGCGTGTTAGGAACATATCAAATTATTTTTGTATTGAACTGAAGTAAACAACCAACCAAATAAACTCATTCTGAAAGGTTATCAAATACTGCATTATATCGCAGAAACTTATCACATCTGTTAAATTTTACAGCGTCTAGTCATGCAACTGCGAAGAGCACATTATGTCATGTAACGTATTGATTTGTGAACAACTTGTGATTGATGCGGCTCGATCATGAAGTTAAAGAAATGAAAATCAATGAAAGTTCAATTGTTATACAACGAATTTGTGCTATGCGGATAAGTCATTAGGAATATCCAATCGCTGATTGTCGATCCAAGGCCATTAAAGATGCATATCTGGAGTTTAAGTATGTTTTGTTCGCCATATTAAGGGCCCACGTACATCGCCTAAATTATAGACGGACGCGCAGCCACATTGTTCCGTGTATGAATATTCAATACGCGTGCTCCATGACAGATATTTCGTTAGAAAGTCTTTTGGGAGGTGTCATTGTTTGTTGAGTACATGAGGCTGCGCCATGGAAATCAAAACAGAATTATGAGCCGTGTCATTGTTTATGGTCGCCCTACAAGCGCTTAGGCGTTATTTAAAGATAATATTGGGAAATCGTTTCCGTTTTATTTAGAGCTGTAGGCTTGGATACACACTTGAGATCAGATTACTTTTATATTCATATTTTCAATGTTTTTTTAGAATTAGAACATTATGCAAATCTCTTTTTGTACCTACTACATAGAGTGCTTAAGAGACGAGAATGTCTCATGTTACGTAGGATGCTAAAAAATTTTTAAAAATTAGTTTCGATGTCACTTTTAACCAATTAGAACGGCAGTGAATCTCTAAACGATATTGTTGTCTTTGTAATTTTGTTTTTATATTACGAAACTACAAGTATGCTTAGTAACTGTTTTGCATTAGGTCCCTATCCCGTATATGAAAGAGGCACATAACAACACGTCAAAATATCATATACAACGTTGCTCATATTCATACATCTTCATTTTCCTGCAACAAGACGGAACAAATTTTTCTTGGAAAAGTTCTCTGTAAAAGCACAGTCGCATTACTGTTTCTTCTGTCACTTTATGCAAAAGGTTAAAAGCAAAAAATACATTATTTTATGACTTAAAAATGAAGGATCTAGATTAATACTCAGGATCTTATGATTCCAAATTTTTTATTACTAATAAGAAATTATTTTGGTGACTAGCGGCATCAAAAACTATGCAATAGCTCTTTCAAATATTAGGGTACTATGGTGAAACAATGTTACGTACATAAAATGACAACAGTGTATCTGTTTAATAGACTAATCATAATTGTACCTCGAATAATAAAAGAAACTGACATTAACCCACATCGTTACACAACTGTTAAATGTACGGTAGCAATAACGTTTTGCTGGATATAACACTCAACTACTTGCCTCAAGACAAGGTGACTGTAACGCACGGCGAAAAAGTTTCGCAGAGTAATTTACGAACAAAAAATGAATTATATGGACATACTATTTAAAGAAAAGAAAATACACAATTATTAACGTATACATATTAAAAATATCAATGTATTTAAATATTGTGCAGGTTACACGAATAGTAATGAATTTTAGAAATCACTAATATTAATGTAAATTTTCCGATACATTAAAAATGTTAATATATTAAATTTGTCTCACTACCACTTGCTGATGATTTAAAACTTAACTAGAAAAACAATACAAGTAATACTAACTTTGCAAACACTTTTTATTTGGTGTACTCTAATGCGTTTTCACAATTCAAGTGATTGTTTACTATGGCTCAATTGTTAATGAGTTTGTAGTCACACGTTCTAGTATTGAACATATGTACTTTTTAGCTATGAGTATTGTGATTAAGAGAGAAGTGTAATACTAGACAATTCTTACGCACAATTTTGCTTTCGAAACGAAATGATTGCTATGCGGGAAAATCATATCGTTTCGATATACCAAATTAAATTATAGTCAATCAAGACAAGTATAGCTTACTAACCTTATTATTTTGATATAAAATAAAAATGAAAAACTTTATGCAATTAACCTCAGAAACGCCTCAAAAAACTTAAAAAGTAAATCTTCCCAATCTCAAAACTTGCAACACAGAACTTACAAAATCATGGTCTACTTTAAAATGACAAATCGTATGCATTGTGTACATATTTAATTTTGAGTGATCGATGTGCCCATTTTAACATGAGCCTTTGTTTCTCTACAATTCTACGTACGCAGAGATCAGTCATAATAGTTTCGCGCTTGAATTACTTCGTAATGAGTGGAATCTGGCGTTGTTGTGTTAAAATTAACTTGTCTTGTGCAGGCTTTCGTATAGAACGGAGTACAGGCTGAAATGTTCAGGCATCAGGTTGTTGTCGATCTATTAATATCAGATAATCCACATGAGAACACATTATGCATGAACAAAGCTACCGGTTTGGCGATAACAAGAAAATAGACATAAACTAGTGCATCGTGTAGTTTGCAGAGCTGTTCGTAAAATTAAGTATCGAATAGTAGGAGTATCTATTTTTGTACTGTGATTAGTAAAATACGCTTCATATGAAAGTCATGCAAAAGTAAGTTTGTATACTCCTTATTCACTTCCAGCTTAAAAGAAATTTTGTCATAGATTTAAAGGGTTTAAAATGCAATGCCCTTTGATATTATTATCTCTTTTGGGTGTGAACTTATATTATAAATATTTGACTGTCGTTTTTAAATAGCCACATTGCTTTGGTAATTGTGGCAGAAAATATTAAAAAAAAGCTTACAGCAGTTAGATTTCCCTACACTTAGATAATCACGATAAAAGAAATTATCATATCGATTGTTTTATTAACAATACAATGGATGATTTCACATGACTTTTATCTACTAAAACACTACGCAATGCAACGCGTACCTACGTCACAAATATATCAACATCCCAACTAACACTGCTATAAATATTGAGTGCCATGCTCAGTTCCTTAATGAACTTAATGACGTCAACTGTTCTATATTGGTACTTGTATAGATATAGGACTATTATAGGATAAAGGCTACCAGGTTTAAACAGGTTTGGTGTATAGAAGTGTCATGGGCAGGGAGTGATCCCAAGGTCTAGCCATAAAATATGGGGAATTTAGTAACGTATAATTCTGTTCCTTACTATCGAACACATTCAATCATAAATCTTCTAATAAAACGGACAAAAAATACTTGCTAGGCAGTATTCTTACATTATAAAATCACTTACTATGATGAAATTAATAAACAAAGACCCTTTCCCAGATAAGAATGTTAAGTGAGATCGTTGACACACGCAATGAAAATGTGGTTGTTTTGCGCGACTTTCTATTTTCTAATAACTTTGTGTATCTGATGCGTATTTCTCATAACCTCCTAACCTTACTTACGTGTAGCTAATGCTCTTCATTGTCATCATTGTTTGATGATATAACAATCTTACACTAGTAATGTATGAAGCGGGACGCTGTGTAACACACTATTTACACCTTTTTTACATACATAGATATCACAGATACCCATTTGTCGAGATCCTGACTAATAATTTACTGTTCATTAACTTTTCATTCATATATCACACTCACTCGGTGGTTATATGTACTTGTAAAATATCAAAAAAAAAAGTTTATAATTATGTAAGAATCTTTAGGTACCGAATATTTGAATCCACCGGCACTTTTGATGATAAAGAAGAAAAGTAAATATGGCGAGATATATAAATACTGTTTACGCAGATAAATACTAGGTGTTGGAGATTATTGAGTAATTAGCTTAGCCATGCCGAGCGTATTCTGTAACCCAATTGAGGAATGATTACACGCGCCAAGCTCCGTTTACATTAGCTTGAGTAAAACTTTAATATAGATTAGCATCTAGTTATGCTACACTATTACTACAAAATGATTACGTAGTAATCAAAATTAAAATAACGTAGAAACAAAAACTGCCTAGTCAGCATTGACGTAAGCATTCAATGAACTTATCGTCGTTGTCAAACCAAAATCTGCTATGTGCCAAAATTATACTTTCGAGATATTGACAAGAAAAGTTCTGCTGTAAAATTTTATATGAATTTGCATTTTAAATACTATATCAAATGAAAGCTATAGATGTTAGAAATGAACTGATTTGTTATTTAACGACGGAGGTTTAATATTTATGGAATATAATGTCTCCCAGTGCTTATAGACACATGGCAGTTTTTTATACGGTAGATTGATCAGTGTTCTATACGCAGACGTCAAAAAGTTAAAATCTCGAAAAAGTGCACATAACAGATTTTGGTTTGACAACGACGTTATGTAAATGAAATACCAATTTCACTAGGCAACTTAAAATTGGACATGAATAAATTGTTTTTCATCACTTAAGACGCTAAAAATATAGCATAGCTTCACTTCTTAAGAAACCATTTACATTAATTTCTACAAAAATTTAAATTAATTTCTGCAAACGTACTAAATGCAACAAAGAAAAGTGGTATGATATAATATACATATATTCACGCCTCTACGTCCTAATGGGATTGACAAAATCGCAACCCGGAACGATCCTTACAAATTTCTCTTGCTTCATTCATCCCTATTAACCTTCTCATACAATGTTCTCCTGATCTTTACACTACGCTACGTACATCCGCTTGGAGAAGAAAGTCTCCAATTTGAAATGTATAAGTTCTATGCGGCCTACCCCGTCCAACTCTACCTTCCACTTTGGCTCTCCTATCGTAACCCTCCCCTTATGATATTTTATGCGATCAGTTATAAACTTATAGTTCTCTAAGACACTAGAGGCATGTAAACCCGGCTCCATATAATTACAGTCGTCCCAAGATACGCAAACAGTTAGTAATGAGATTGGGATGGGCGCGCCTTTAGGCTGGTGGCCGCTTAATTAACTTTGGGCCCAAGATCAATATCTCATGCCATGGACGCAAGTAGCACTTCTTGGAACCAAGCCGTTGTTTACTTAAGCCACTGCTAATGTGCTCTAACCTTCTTGATTAGGACGAAATGGTCCTATTATTATCAAGTCTGTGCCCAGGCGTTGCCTATACGTCTCTTATATGCGTATAAATAAATAAAACATTAAATTACAATTTTAAAATTGCATTATTTTTATCCCAATCATACTCGTATCATTAAAATCCGGAAGACATTTTCATTACGATAAGTAGCAACCAAGTAAGTATGTTAATTCGTTTTTAAATGTGAAGTTCTTTTTAGAGGAAAAAATCTTTTTTCCTCTGTTTGTATCATTTGCCAGCATGTCAACAGTCAGGCATATCATTATACTGTATTCTTAAAACTCTTCTAACTAATGTTTCGTAATGTAACTCTCCCCAATAACCTCATTTAATCTCGGAATACAAATAGCGGAACAGTCAAACATAAATAATGATAATCTCCTCCTGAGAGACATCGCTACTGCATATCTCGACATTAATGCGGAGCGACTTGATATAGTGCACCATCCCACAACAAAACAACGTGACTTGGATCTCATTTGCGTCAAATTTGCGTCGACAGAATTAGGTACCGATAAATTGCTTTGCGTTTCCGAGATTCACATAGTATGGTCATCTAATCAAGGAATACTACAAGTTAATGGAAGGAGAATAACTGTTTGTAGTGATTGTGAACAGTTATAAAACTATTACGATATCGCGTACGCGAACGAAATGCCCTGAAGGAAATTTAGAAGGTATCATTATCCGAATGAAATGGATTGATTAGGGTACATGACTTGACGAAATGTATTAGTCATGTCTTGGCTATAGAAAAGTTTATTCAAAATATACGTAGTAAATACATACATTTACATTTATGACCAATGACTTACAAACCGAAAAGTTCAAGTGTTCATGTCCGAAACTGTGGAATTAGTGATACTATGACCAAGTCGAACATATGTACTGTTAACTAAATAGTCAACACCATATCACCATACGTGAAAGGTGATAAGCTGTGGTGAAGTTCACAAGTCTTAACTATTAACTACTCTTAATGTTGCAATTCACAAGCACCGAAAATTAACTGTTCCGAAAATAAGTTAGGTTCGAGTCTATAATAAATCGAAACATTTCATAGGCTTCACTTGTTATGCAACTAAATGAACCAATTCAACCTCTAGTACAATTGTTCGATTTAATTTGATTGTGAGTAGTTTGGGAACCCTCTGGAGCCTTGAGCTTCGATTGTCGTTTTGATTTGATTGGGAAGGAACTTTTGGATCGATTGCTATTCTGAACTGACCGCGTCAGTAAACCAACATTATGAAACAAATGGGACGAAATTGAATTGAAATTTCTATGGAATCGTTGTATATTCTATCAAAGGTGCACCGAACAGTATAAAGAATATATTTTTCATTTGTAAAACATTATTATAGGATCGATTGTAGCAAGGGTAACTAAATAATACAGTGCACCAAATGATTGTAATTTTTGAGATGAAACATGTTTATTGTCCGGAAATATGCTCTAACCTAAGAAACCATGGTTATCAAGCATTAAATCAAACCAATGCAATATGCTAAACGCTAAGTCTATGAAACGCAGTAGACGGTGCAATGGACAGTTTTTCGTCGGTATTATTACTGGTCTGTAATTTTATATGTTGAATCTCAACTTGTTTTGAAATATATTATTGATCCTTTAATTAGTTAAAAAATAGCTTTTACTAATTTATTTGATGTTATGGTTACACCTAGGGTCATTCACGACAGCAAGTAACACTGTAAACTAATATGTTATTGGTTAAAGATGGTTTTAAATCGATGTTTCCACATTGAAGATTATAACAAACATTTATCAGTGTTATCTTCTCATATTAGCCTGAATAGAGCGGGATGGAATAAGAGCCTTCAGATCGATCATCCTCATTCAATATTTATAGCACCCATACATCCAAAGTGACCTTACATTAATTTGCAGATCCCTATTTATACCTTCCTACCGCATATAATATGCGTACCCGTTTGAACCAACTTATAGTTTAGTTTTAGATTTTGATATCAGGAATTCAAATTATATCATTAATATACGTCATTCAAGATAAAGTGTAATGACATTTATTAATTTAATGACATTTTATTATTATTAGAAGAAAGTAATTCTACGTTCATAAGTTGTTTTTTACTATAAATGAATTTTATTATCAATGCGCTTTCTCAACAAAGATACATTGCTTTCAAACTATTTACCCTGTAGGGAGAGATCACGGATCCCCATCTGTCCCGATCCTGACAAAACACTTTCGCTTCATTGACACACTCCTCATACGCACTCCCCGGTTATAGGTACTTCTAACGTCACCCTTTATACAATAAGTCTGAACTTTATACTTAAAATTTATATAATATGTTACCTTTGACTTTTAATTTAAAGTACTGTGCCAAAGTCACTTGTGATATACGCTTATGAGAACTTAAGCAGTGTAAAGCCCGAAATATTATCACATGAACGCGTTATGAACCCGAGTAATACCCGAAGTTTACGAATATGTTTCTGTCCTGTTTTAATTAAGATGTCCTAGAGAGTTATGACGTGTTAATAATAATACATCACGCCCATCTCCCTACAAAGGGGTAGACAAAGATCAGGGATACTAATTTTATACTACTATTTCAATAGGTAATATATCAAAAAATCTTCCTGGGAAAGTGCCAGTTCATATCGGATCTTATAATATCTGAATCTGTCAATCCCGTATTATTTCAATGACCTCCATTCTTCTCCATATTCATAAATATACATATTATGTATATCCAGTATTTATTAAATATTATATCCGGCATTTACACGCACTTTTAATATTACCTTTTTTCACACAGTTACATTACTAGGTCAGTAACTTGACACCTTGTCATGAAAAGACTGAACGAAAAATTATATAAAAAACTACCTAATTGATTCACAATTACACATTAACCGTACTTTCAACTCTCCCGGGCACCTAGTTATTAATGTAACCCCATTCGTGGTACTAATTTGCGTCGTCCATTCATTAATTAGTCCACGATGGAACATCAAAAAGGGCATTCAACTGCACTGTGCCAACATAACCCACTCATCGGAGCGACCTACGAGCAATTTGCGACACTAATAAAGCATGTCTCGCTTCGTAATTGGTATGCTGATGAGGGAAGATACTTGTCACGGAACGCACAGGAGAAAGGCCTCTTAATTACAGTTATCATGTGTCAATGATCAATATTTGGTCTTATAGAGGATAATTTTTGTAGGTCCTATATAAATATGGTGTCAAATAGGATAATTTTTGTAGTTAAGAATTAGAGAAACCAATCCACTGTAACCTATAAGTCGGCTTTTTAATAACTTATAAGAAACGGATTCCAATTCAGAAATTAGAAAAAAATTTTGGTAGTTGAGCACTGTAATTAAAACCCTAACACAACAACTAGTGAAAAATTAAATTAATTACACATTGACTTTTTTGTGTATCAACAGAATCATCGAACTTATTAGCTGCGTAAGGAATACCTATAAGGCAGGTATTCTTTGTAACACCGCTATTTGAAGGCCGCCCTGTCAGTTGAACGACCTACATTAAAGCACGAGACATCCATCATCTACATCTTATTACGGGCAAAATTTGATATTGTGATGCTCGCGAATACGCTGTTATTATGGGTTCCCAAATATTCTCCTTTTATTTTAATATGAATAAAGTATTTTCTTTGAGGTTCCATTTTTCATGGTTTTGCGGTAAAATCAATTTCGTTCGTTACTTTTTTATTAATTCTAAAGATCAGTGGTTTTATAATAAATCACCTTATAAAAAATGTATATACCATTTAGAATAATTAATTTATAAGTACATTATTTGGTCAATTCCTTTAAAATGCTTAGAATAAGTAAAAATATATTTAACGCTATATTTCGAGTTATCACGAATTAAAAAGTATCCAGGAGAATATAATTATAATGGGTTTTAATTAGCAACGTTGAAATGGTAACATATTAAAGTCTCTTAGTTTACCGTATACGTATCTTATTCCCAACGGTATTGTCAGAGACTATCGATGTTCCCTGAACCATCCTGACAAATCGCTCTTGCCTTTAACACATCTATTAACCTCCCATGCATAGTGTTCTATTCTTCAGTAAAAATAAACTTAGTAACATAACGCTAATACAAGTAAAAGCTTTAGAAGCAAACTTTCGTGAACCCTTTATCCGTTCTTGATTAGTTTTATTTCCCATGCGATCACAACGGGAAAGAATTTCACATTTCTGTAACAG
Source organism: Leucoptera coffeella (assembly GCA_030578115.1). NCBI lineage: Eukaryota > Metazoa > Arthropoda > Insecta > Lepidoptera > Lyonetiidae > Leucoptera > Leucoptera coffeella. The sequence goes on from JAMBLF010000238.1 coordinate 41,027, forward strand.
AACCAATAAAAAGTTTTTCAACTAAGCAGAATGAGTGAAAAAGGATACGTCGCTAACAAGGTCAGAGCAAAGTAATGTGCTCGCGGAAAGTTTTGCCCACGTGAAAATTGTGAAAATGCGTATTTATTTAGGCTTGCCAAATTTAATTTACTTCAGCATACAGGACACTTTTTATACGATATTTTACGATGAAAATTTCGTTTGGTATTTGGGAATTCTAACTGAATTTTGGATGTTTATTCAGAGTTTTGTATTCGGGGATTACAAACTTCAGTGGCCAGTGACCAACTAGAATAAAGCACTTAGATTAATAACACTGTCAATTGTATGAGAGGAATAGATATACGAATACCACTCTGAACCCAAATTGAACCAACGTACATGAATATCGAGAGAAAACAAATATTTATTTAGGGCCAGATAAAGCTTACCAACAACAAACATATTATAAAGCAATAATAACTCACAAATAGACTTCTTGACTTTTTATTTTTATCTATTTTCCTCGAACAAAAGACAAAACTAAACCATACTATTTGACATATTGAAGGCAAGCTGGTGACTCTAAGACCTGATGCCGTATGTTACTTTGTTGAAGGAACTGAACCAGACGCTTTATCTTTCTTCAGTCAACTTACTGTGTGGAGCTTGTAGCGAATCCGTCCTGGGATTAATTTCGTTTCCTGTCGCGCTCCAGGAAATTCAAGTATTGATTCTTTACTACTTCTCCATCTTTTATTCCTAAACCACTTATTTTGGTGTACCAAGGATCCTCAGGAATGTCAGGTTTTATTTTCTGTTGCCAGAGTAACAGAGTAATTAAAAGTTATACATACATCCACATATTATCACATTTTAATTTTAAACGTCGGCTACCGTCCCGTTTAAACTTATCGTAAATATATTGCTTAGGAGCTGCCTTTCTATTTCTATGGAATCTATTGGACGATGGGTTAGCTACCTGTTACAACCTAATATTCGTCCTATGAGGAGATATCGTGATTATCATCTCTTCGTAGTTCTGTCAATGCCAAAGGAATAAAGGACGTGTATGTATATAGATGTTACCCCAGAAGAGTAATCTAAGTTAACTTTTTCGTTGAAATCAGTCCCAGTAACACTCGAACCTTTCTCCCAACAATACTGTTCTTAAATAGTTTACAATTCATCGTTTAGACACAATGGAGCAAAATGATCTGAACCGAATCGTGCAAGATGTATTGTTGCGAGTGCGTAAGGTTTTTGTTCTTTCTTATCGTGAAATCGTGAGTACGAGTACATTACAAATACCTATACATGTGAATGAAATCAAATTGAAAATAAATAAGCAATAAAACTACTGCGAAAGTTATTGAGACGGGAGTTCCGAGTATGTTATGCATGTATTATTGTTTTAATGTAAATTATATAGTAGTTTCTACATGTATATAATAGAACATCTAGATAGCGCTCATTAAGAAGATTGAACCATGCGTGTGAATAGTGCTTGATAAACACGTACATGATGAAACGTTGGCTTTGAGTAGCCAAAAAATACCATTGTAGTAAGTACGGGGTAATTCAATCTGTTAACTGTAAAGCGTATGTACATGTATATATTTAACGATCTTATACATACGTTCTTACACAACATACTAAGCAGAAATGAAGCTTACATTCCATTCAAGTCGTACAGCACGGGTCCGTACTCTATTAGTAGCTTATTACGCAAATTGGAGCATTCTCTTTAATTAACATCACCAACACAACATAATGAAACGAAATCGAAACTTCAACACAATTGTGTTGGTTGCTAAGCCGGAACAATTTGCGAATAGAATGTCTGTACTGTACGCTTAATTACCTCCATTATGGTGAACACTAGGTTGATTCACTAACAAATGTTTCTAGTATGGTCGTGTTCAAACTGTTAGTGAAACAGGGCCTTTAAAATGTTACTACATATGTACGTTCAGAAACTTAATTTAAAATATCTGATTTTTTTTTTTCATATCTGCTTATAGTTTATAGAAGTAAGAGTAATATTGATACTTTATTTAAAAATGTCTTACCTATTTAATACGTATATTTTGCATTGTTATACTCCGTAATTTTTGATCTTCGAACTAAGAATAAATATTATTATGTTATCATCTCATAAAACAATTGTGTATTGTTATTCTTGAATTATGGTGTTGGCAAATGCATACAATTCGTCTCGAATAATATCTATGAGGAAAACGGAATACGTAAGGCTTTTTTCCTATAAGATGGAAAAGCATTACCAAAAATATTATATTGAAAAGAAACATTAAGGTTTCTTTGAGTGGTAACTCACCACGGAATCGGTAAGAGGTAACACGTAAATTTGATTAAGCAACCCCAAAGGAATGCTCTGGTTTTGAAGTATGAAGATATAGTCCTATGCTCGTATTAGAGTAGTAGGAAATAGCTTTTTTATATACTATAATATTCTTTTTATTGTGTTTTGCTTAGGTACGAAATAAAAAGAAAACTATAACAAACATATTTAACATATGAATTGTTTTGATTTAATAGGTTCATTTATTATGTAAGATACCATCATATAACATCACAATAATTCAGTAAATTTATATAACTAACAAGATCTCTACAAAATTCTCTTAAGTAATTTAAATCACTACCTCTATCCTACGACTATATCCTACATCTTTCATACCTTAAAGCTCAGAACTTTTATCATTAGATTTTTCCGACGACTTCTTTGTTTAACAAGCAAAGTTCAGCTTCAGGAATTAGGACAACCACATCGTGCAGTTTAGATGCATAAGGTACTAATTTTAGCGGAACATTTTGCTAATGGCTGTGTGGTGAGCACAGAGTGTTGGGTAACATATTACCAGTGCATAGCTATGGGTTAATCTAATGAAAATTAGGAGGAGATTATTAGAATAAAATGCTTTTGAATTTAGGTAGATATTAGTAAAACAATTTTATTAGAGGGAATGTAGCAATTTGTGGATGATAATCTAATATATCAAAAGAATGAAAAATAAATGAACAAAAGAATGTAATAAGTGAATACTTAGAATTTTCTCCATTTGCATTGTATGAAGTTCGCCAAATCGCCATATTTTATTTTTATTTGTTTCTGCTATATATCATATAATGAAACTGAAAAGAGATTATTTTCCTACGTTTACAATCCTTTTAGAACTTTATGTATAAAAACTTTAGAGTATGAGTATTTTTTAACTCATTCAAAATCTCTTGCAAAGTAGAATACTAAGGCATCGTCAGACAACCTTGTAGAGGTAAATGTAAGGACATAAAATTAGGTTACTAAGTGAAGTCATGTGAGCAAATTGCATCCGATCTGTGCTGGATCCTAAGGGGTTTGGTGGGTACTATTGGATTTGTAATATATAATAGCTTCTTTTGAAGGTTAGAGGTAAATTGTTTGTTTCATGGTAATGCAATTTAATTGTAGAATACGTATGATTTTGTTATATAATCCTGGGTCTAATATAGTTGAATATGATACTTACAATTAACATCAAGTTAATTTTATACAATACATAATTCATAAACACTCATTAGGAATAAAAATATTGATTCTTTAATTAAAATCAATAAAGTGTCTGCAAATGACATTTGTACACAAGAAATACCGGAAAAATTTGTAGCCTATTTTTTTAAATACCATACGCAATTTAAGCTTGAAGTAAACTAACGTAGTTGGATTTGCACAGGTTGAATAGAAGAACTGACTAAACGAACCGAGTGTGTATGTGTGCCTCACGAATGCAGACTTCCTCTTTGCTTCGTTTAATTGAAGTGTTGGACGTTTATTAATTTTCACGGAACATGCCGCGGTGCGAAATTAATTCGCGTCATTGCCCCATTTCTGTGCTGAATTATTTTCACGCTTCGGATAGTTTCAGATAAGGGAGTGTTCTAATTAATTATAATAATACATATTAATTTAATTGAATAAATAATATAATACTCTATAATAAAACTCGTGTAGAGTCTAGAGTTAGTATGGAGCGTTAATGTAAGAAGCTATTTTTCTTTCCATCTCTTAGCATGTGAAGAGTTTAGGGAAAATCTACTTGGCAATGTATGGACAAGCAATCAGACAGCAATTATCTATATCAATGCCCACACAAGCCCGATATACATAAGATATATATAACACGTATTAATTGAATGTCAGATTTGATTCACCCCAAAAGGGATAGAGCCTATGTATTATTATGTTACTATGAAAAAGGTGAATATGTAGTTCAATAACATATCGGTAAGCTTTATAAATATTCTTTTACTAGTATTACTTGGCTGGAGTCCAACAAATGTAGACATGATGAGAAAATAAATAAAGGACTTTTACTACATATTTTATGAGGTCGTAACAACCTATCTGAATAACAATCTATTGTGATTAATATGTATTTAAGTTTTATATACTTTGTTTGTATGTCCTATGCTAGTTTGGGATGTGCATTGAATGCTAAGTAGCTGCTGATCTCTCCGGAACATCGTAGGAGGCGAGTAAGGAACTAAAGATCAATCATTCTTTGGTGATGTTAAATGGTTAACAACCTGTCAACACCGTTCCTTATTTAACACCACCCAAAACTAAAGCTTAAAGAGACTAAGGAGATGTTATACGTCCAAGGTTCTGTCAACTCAGAAAGGGATTAAATAACAGGAAAGTATAGCTCTCCAGAACTTATGCCTATAAGTGTATACTCTATAAAGAAATTGGTTTTATACTATTTTATATTATGCAAGCCATGTTACGTCTCAGAGGGATAGCCAGGTACTATCGATCGCCAAAGTGAATGATTCTGACAAATCTCTCGTACCGTACTCACATTAACCTTCTCACGCATGCTCTTCTATTATTCACATTAAGCACCTTAAGAATAAAATATATAATGTCCTCTGTATATAATTGGGTACAATATATTACATGGATAAAACGTTTTTGGGACAGGTAAATAGATATTTTAGAAAGGTGCATTGTTATTAAATTAAAAAGTGACAGTACAAAAAAATTAATTACTTCAATTCCATTGCACTTTTATATTTATTTATTATTGAAAATTTTAAAAAATCATTTACATAGCTACATATAGAATTTGTTTTTCTAAAGTTACTTGTATGTAGTGTGAAGAACAGAAGATCATGCATGAAAGGCTGAATAGTTGTGTTTAAGAAAGAGAGATTTGCCAGGATCCTTACCTTGCCTTACCGGTTAGGAATATAGAATCATGAATATATACATGTATTTATAAGCCTCACTATCCTGCTACTGTATTTCTGTAGATACTATCTAGGATTACGTGGGCGAATGTGTAAATGATTTATTATTGATTTACACAGCCGCTGTAATAGGATTAAAACTTGCGACGTGCCGCGTAGCACGGTTTAGATTGATAGAGGTTCAATAGCGCCATTGTATTTTGTAACACATGCATAACGATAGTGTAGTTCAGAGAAAATACTCGTAGATTTAATACCGGCGTTGTATCCTTGTTAGAACCATAGGAAACTAAACTATAGGATAAAAGCGTTTTTAACAAGACAGTTATCTGAGTCCTGAAAATAATTGTTCTTCTTACTATTTTATTATTATTAAGATTGTATGCTATGATTTACGAGAATCGAGTTGCTAATACATATATTCATCGTCAAGAACCAAGGACTAATAAATTAACACATTTTAATAATTATTTGAAAATGGCTTGTGAAAACAATGTGGCAACTATGAATGAAATAAAACAAATTCTTAATACATAGATCTAGTATTCAAGATATCATAACGTTTAGAAAGTGAACATTTTAATTGAGTCTTTGCATTGTATTGTTTCAACATACTCATAACTAACGGAAGCTCTTAATTACTTCTCTTTTGTTAGACTCGCCATGTGACTGATAAAAGTATGTGTAAAACTTAAATTTATTAATTTACTAAGGTTTGTATTTATGAAAAAATATTTTTTTATTGGAAGAAATTGCGTTGTGTTATGTATAAGTTCCAAAGATAGGTAACATACGATCGTATGTATTGAATCTATAATATTTAACTTTACGTCACTTCAATATATACAACCTATAATCTTATCTCATTAAGTATTGAGATAAAAGTATTACAGACCTATATCTATAATTATCTATTTGTTTGAACACAGCACTTACAATTGCGCAAAGAGAATAGGTTGTTAGTTGCTTACATATTACATCTCTTAAGACTTAGAAACGGAGCTATTAATTAATTGTGCAACACTACAATCGTTGTAAATGTAACAAAGCTTATAGTAGGTAATGGAACAATAATGAAAAAAACTATTCTTAAAGAGACTAGCAAATAGAATGTAAATTATTTTTGAGAATTGGTGATTGATATATTTAAATTGAGAGGTAAGTAGTGAAAAATGAACATATAATATATATATAGTATTAATTAATTAGTACGTATATACATATTTGCTACAGCTTTCTCGGGTGCCACTGCCTATTTTGGATTTCGGAAGTCATGACATATGTACCAAAATATTAATATTAGAGTAGAAGGAATTTCTTTGTGCAGTTTGATGAAATTCGTCTGTTGTCAACTGCCTTGTTTGTGTGCGGTTTCCAGTGAAACGTGAAAAGTGCAAAATACTAAAACCTACCTACATAGATAAGCTCACAGTGGAAATGTTGGGGATGACACATGAATTTTTCACCGCTATGTGCTCACCATGACGACCTTTCTGTTAAATAAACATTCGGCTGGAACGACCTATGCAGTAAAGCGAACATTTTCTCTTTTTCCTCAGTTATTGTCGTTTATTAAGAGTGTCTACCTAACCGAATATTATTAAAGTTTTCTAAACGTAAATTTTTGATTAAAAACTCCTTTGAAATCAAGATGAAAATAAAAAAAGATTTCAAAGATAAACATTATTTCTATTTTCTCAAGACATAATCAGGAGTTATTATTAGATAAATAATTTACTTAGAACGGCCGGCAATTATTCCTGAGCATCTTCAGACCTCAAGGCGGTAGAGAACTGAGCTCAACCGTGATACTATTGCTTTCCAGACAATTTAGCAGCCTTTGAAGCAATATTTAACGAGCCGGACACAGAAGAAACAAAAACATTGAATTTAGTAACAAAATTTTGGTTTACCAAGGAGCTAAATGGTCCTGAAATTCAATTTACAGCAGTTTTCAAAGTTAGAATTCCAGATTCAAAGGCAGTTTAATTTTCAAAGGAGTAAAATCGTAGTAGCATAAGAACACAAATCCACAGCAAAAGGATTTCCAGCAATGAATTATTCAAACTGATTTAGGTATCAGCGCAGCATGAATAATGCAGTTTAATAGTTTGACCAGGAATACGAAACGGGGACACCGTTTGGATATTTCAACAAGAATATTGAATGGACTACTTGTATTTTATCATCTTACATCTAATGCGATTTATACGCACTATTCTATAAAATCTTAATTCATAGATATATATTCTTCATGACTTGTGTATACAAACTTCAATTTTGTTATAGCGGGGCAGTCAAAGGCTAGAGTTGACCCCATCTCTGAAATTTCAAAGCCATGTTAGGTATGAGCCACTCAAAGCCCGCGGTACACAAGACAGACAGCACCCAACGTAGGTAGCGAACCGTATCACCGTATACAGGCACTGGCTTTGAGCTATCCCGAAGCATAGGCAGGTTTCTTCAATATGCTTTCTCTCATCGTTACCGAATGTTAAATCATAATAATTGAAAATATCTTAACATAACAACTCTCTACTAAATTTTTATAACTCAAACGGAAAGGGGAGAGATATAAACTCATTGTAAACCCTGTTTCGCAATTTCACCCCGGAAATTAAACTTTTATAAAAAAGGAAATACTAAAACTGAGAAGAAGTTCGCTTTTATTGAGTCCTCGTAAAATTTTAGATGAGTGCAATAAAAGACGAGAACAGTTGTTTTATTTACTCAAAATTTTCATTTTATACGATTTTCATTTTAAATGGTTAAGAATTTTTTAAATTCTCAATTTCACAAAGAGTTTAAAAAGATATCTCTTCGTACGTGTATATATAAACGTGGATAATACTTCGTAAAAACTTATCTTAAAGGAAACATTTCATTTCGTACGTTAGTATTGTTACGTATGAAATACTGAAAATACGAGTACTAACATCCACACAAACAGATTCCATTTTGGATCTGAGTGTAAGTAAAATAATCTGATACGAGCCAGAGCTACCCACTTTTCTAAATAGATTTTGCTAGTGGGTTGGATAAGGCAATACCCAGCGGTCGGTCCGCGCCATTTGAAAGTAGCTTGGCACCCTCTTTTGGTGGTAAACGTAAACTACTATGCACACTTGGAACCCTAATGTTTTCCAATAATTAAATTGCTTTTGAAGCGTTTCTGGCTCATATGGTTGAGATTCCGATTCTGAACGTTTGGTAGCCATCCGTAGAAAGAAAGAAGGAAACAACTTTATTGACTGCACACAAATACAACAACAACAAAAAACACAGGATTAGTACTGTGGCTTGTATGAATCAAAATATTAAAAAAAACGTTTTTTTAGTGGTAATTACAGAACTTATTACTTCTGCAATCTTGACAGATACAATGATCTTGTTTCATGAGAGATTCTTATACTAGAAGACAAGTAGATAGTAACGGATACTTTGTAATATAAATCAATAACTAAAATGATAATGCAATAAATAATACCATATATTTGTAAACGTCTTCCTTCAAACCAACAAACGTTATGAAAGGAAACTAAGCGTCGACAATGCAGAGGAAACTATAAAGCGAAACGAGGTACTCCCGTAAATTGACTTTGCCGGTCTATGAGGCGACACCCAGTGGTCGGTCTCTCTCGTGTAAAAAGCACTTAAACGCGGATTGTAAACATAAAAAGGCTTTTGATGTCAAACGCACTGGGCATGCATTGGAACACGCGCTAAGTCTTAGTGTTACATGATATTAAATAAAAATAAGTGTCAAGATTCTTGGTCTTTTCAGAGTTCCAATATGTTATGTCTTTTTTTTTACAATATATTTTAGCGCTGAAGTAGTAATGATATTTTTGATTGCGGAGTCTATCTATTAATGAATCATCAGCTTTTGAAACCATTGTCTTGACCATTGCATTATACTCACCAGTGCATACTAACTCTATTTGTTCAAAAATTGCCACTAGCAACTTTAAGAATCAAGTTGTTCTATCTATTTGATTTGTATGTTATGAAACATATGTATATATTCCGTAAAAATGTTTCAAACAACATTACAGTATTGCAAACAGATAAAACTATAAAACGAAAAAAGAGTTATAATGTATTTATAACTCTTTTACTATACCTAGCTCATTCCGAATGGATGAAAATCACGAAAAAGTATTGGCCGCTTCGCTCACATAATGCGAAAAGGCTGAATGGCTGAACACTAAGTTTTCATTTGTAGGAATCACATGAATAAGTAATGAATGAATCCTGTGCCCTACTTCTGTTGCGCAGGTCCGTGTGCACATAAACATACGAAATAACACACATTATGCTCATTGTTATGAAGGGAGCTCGTGTATTATTCCAACAAATGACTCTAAGCTTCTTAAATATTAATATTTAAGATCCACATCTCTTTTACCAAGACGGAAAAGAAAATGAAGAAACCTGACAGAGTTTTGGAATTGGTAATAGCCAGCTCTTGTACACGAGTACATGGATCACTACCTGTTACTTTAGTTGCTGATTTCTACTTATAAGTGTACTAGCTGTAGTCATAAACAATTTTATCCATAAACGTGGCAGCCTCAAAGGAAGTCAATAATTAAAGTTTGAGTAAATGTGATACGTACTGAAATATCTAATATTTCTATAATCATCATTATTTATTAAGTTACGTCAGGCTCTTTAATAAGGATACAAAAGAACTTCAGAGGGCTCTATGCATTACTCTATTCAAAGTTTAATTCCATACTATGATATACCGAAAAGACTAACAGTTATAAGCCATTTGAGTCCTAAGCCAGCTCGGGATCAATACGGGATGAGTATTAAATTTATACTAGCGAAAACTGCTTCCGATTACTGGGTATGTGACTAGCAATTTCCTTTCGTGACATATCAAATTGAATCGCACGTCTATTTGGCCGGATACCTATTACTTTCATAATGGAAACGTATATAATTTTGGCACATTGTAATATTAATTTAGCACTACTAAACTATATATTTATAAAACTTTATACATACACGGTACGGGTTTATATAGTGCGAAGAACAGAAGAGCATGTATGAGATGATTAATGGGTGTGACTGAAGCAAGAGAGATTTGTCAGGAGCGTTCCAGGTGGCGATCGATTGTCTCTGCCTATGCCGTTAGGGATGAAGAGGCGTGAATATATGTATGTATGTATATTCATACATTCACACGATATGGCCGTTTCTGCAGAGAGATACAGAGAAGCAAAGATCGCCATTATTCCCGATTTTGGCATTCCTTATTACTTTTATTGACATTACATGGAAAATCAATAACAAATAGAAATACGTATTGTAAATTATATTGACTTCGGACCTATTAGATATACAAAATAATTTATATGCTGAGGAACAATTGTAAAAACGTGTTCTTTAATTTAAGCAATTTCTATTTGTGTATAATGATGTAACTCTAGACTTCAAGGTGAATATAACACAACTAAAACAATTGCACATTAGTTTCATAAACTATAAAGTTAAATTAAATTTATGTAGTTCTTAGTATTAATAACAATATAACAGATAACGTATTTGCAATTACATTTTTTTTAATATTTATTATATTAATAAAAGGCTCTATTTTTATGTTATGATGTTTTTCAAGCGTATATAATAGACAGATCGTATCTCTACATTGATATTATGCGTTCATATTACATATTAGATTATAGAAGAACCTTAAAATTCATATTATATCGTACATTGATGTTATATCAAACTGTATTACTAGACAACAAATACTACAAACGTGCGTCTGTATCTTTAAAGAAGATAAAGAATGTTTCAAATAGAATGCGTGACATTTTTATCACAATGCGTGCCTTTGGTATTATGTGCCCACGTGTTATTTTGACCACACATTGACCACAATTGGTACGAGAGCGCGCGGTATCATGACCACAAATTGTACCATGCAAAATATAATTAGTTGAGTTACGTGAATGAATTTCCAACAGATTCTTGTATCTCTATAATTTTAGTTTTGCTTCTATATTCATTCTGTGAGTGCCTAAAAACTTGAAAAGAGGTCGAGTCGCACTTTGTTAAGATGCCTAAGTAGTTTTGCCTGAAAGATTTAAACGATTTTCAATATTATTCAAACACGATATTAAAATTTTCGTATTATGATTTTCATGAGAAGTATAGAAAATTTAAGGTTTTTAGAATAGACGAATATATTTTCTCTGTTTTCTCTCTCTTTTTAAATTATTCGTTTTGGAATGCATTAAAAAAATTAAAATTGAAATAATGTTTTTACTTCTTATTAATAAAGCAAACTATAAAATTTAATAATAGAGACGTTCACTAATTTAATATTTTTGTCTATTTAATAAATAAACTGATATATTGAAGATTGTAGACTCTATGTCGGTATATGTAGATCAAAATCGATTTGTCTGTCATAACTGGAGTATATGATAGTAAACATATTAGAAACCACTTGTTAACACTTAAACAGCTCTATACTCATACATCAAATAAAACTGCCGGCGTCTAATGAGAAAGCAAAATATAGGCATGCACGAAAATTGGTCAATTAAATAACAACCCAAATAGTTGAAACATCACACTACCGGTCGCTTACATAAGTGCAACGAGTTTTTATTTGTATTGAAACTTCAATTAAACACTACTTACTTGAGTATAACCCGGAATGAAAACACTAAGATAATCCAATCCAAATATTCAAAACAAATCCATTCGGAAAAACAAAACACAGTCACTAAACAATCACAAATAAATAATAAAAACACGAGAGCATATACAATAAATTGACACTTGGAAAAAGGTTAATAACATATGCAAACTATTTAGTCATTCAATTTTGACGTTTCCCGAGCGCGTGGATTTCACGGCGACATACATCCGCCCAGTGCGTTCGCTCGTTGACTACTGGCGAGGAAATCCATCCGTACCGCACGCGCGAAGTGTGAAAAGAAAAACGTTTTCGTGATTGCAAAGAGGTAGCTCCAACCTCTTTTATTTGCACGTATCATTTTGATAACTCTAGCGTCGGGTTAAACGTTATATTTCAAAAGCGTTCATAGAAATGACTATTTCTGTATATGCCCTAGATTTTCAATCAATGAATGATGCATTCAGTCAGTTGGCCTGATATTCGTGTTAGAGTTCATGACTGTGTACCTATAATAGAAGGATTTTATACCGTTTATATTTTAGCTCTTTTTCTCTACATTCGAAATGTATTCATTTTACACATTTGGTCGAGCATATCAGGTACATTAGGAAAACATCTTCCCTGTTTTTCTAACAAGGTAAAGTACGTATCAAATTACAGCGAATCGATAATGTTAAATAGAATATAAATTAGGTTTCGTAAGGTATCTTATTGAAACTCTACCAATATAGTATAAAGCAATCCTAAGTGTTTTAAATTAAAGGAGCAAAATACTAATTCGAGGATAAGCACTCGTCAGCTAAAAGCTTTGGAGTGCTGCACAAAGTTTGCTTAAAACGAGAACGACTTATAATGGAGCTTACCATCTGTTTACTGCAAACTGTTTGCTGATGAAGTAAACAGAAAGAAACAGTTCGAAAAATATAGTTAAAAGATTGTTTTTCTGTTGAAATCTTAGTTTATAAAACCTCATTAAATATTGCCAAGTCAACCTTACAGTCCATAATTTTTTTGTCTACGTCATCATTTGTCAACGAGTTATCATAATGATACTAATGAAAGGTAATGTGATCCTATAAAAACTATTAATTACTGAATTGTATTCTACTTGGAAAACTGATATAAATGATTTAATCAAGTATTATAATGTTATATAAAAAAAATTAAGCTAACTCCGTTACTCGAATTATACGTAACAAAAACGGTAATAATACATACTAAAACGTGATGAGCACACGTAAAAGGAACAAGGAATTGAATAAGAAACAAACACAACAACCTTCGATTAGTTATTAGTGCGCATTCATTCATGATTACTCAAGCCATAACTTGAACTCTGAAACTATTGAACACGTATAGGAAATCCATAATTACATATTATTTGATAGGCACCCTACTTTGATAATGGGTAACTTAGCAAGAAGTCTACAAGAAAGCGTAAATAAGTTTCTTTAAAGCAATGGAAAAGTTCTAAGCAGCCTTGTCCAATTACGTTCGCCTATTGAGAATCGACACAGGTCACATTTTCAATTATAAGAAACTGGGTTGACCACTATTCCAACAGTTGAAGGGATTCTTCGAGTTCATCTCGAATCATTCAGTGCAGACGTGAGCGGGATTTAATGAGGTAGAAGCCGTGATGCTGTGCTTGAATTAATTCACTTCACACTGTACTGGGAGCGATCAGGCCTCGGCTGAGTGTCAACAACATGTGCCTATAGGAAATGTGTGAGGGAATTTGTACCTTTTAGCTTACTATTTCTTGGGATTTCTCATGAGATAAATACTGTTAAGTATGCCAACCAGGATAGTGTTTTTATATGGAATGGGGTATTGATAGAATTATGTATTGGTTTTTATAACGCATTAATCTTTATGCAAGTAGCATGCTTAAACTTGATTAAAGTAAAACGTACTATCTAGGAATTAAAATACAGGTAACAAGAAGGTTTCGAGAAATAAGGAAAAATATATAATAAAGTGTTTATTGGTGTATGTTGTTAAAGAATTTTTTTAAATATAAGCTTGTGTTTAAGATTAAATTTATGATTGCAAAATCATCCGTATTTAATGATTTACTAAAATTAAACTTTAACACTACCGACCAACGACTGAAAACCATTAAATTGATTGATTGACTTCAACAGGAACGAAAATTGTATTCGACCAAAATACTCGAATGAAAAGCGAGCATTTATTCGTATCGTAACCACTGTTGCGTAAGCCGTTAACGAGCAATTCAATATTGACGATATATCGATACGAGCCGGCCATGTGTTACTCTTAACGACCGAGCAGCCGTCACGGATTGTGTCACGTCTGTTTACATTGAATCAAATGTAAACGATACTTTTGAGATGTCATCTTGGTAACTTTTCTCCCGTGTGGAATCCCAAGGAAAACTATTTTGAATCGTTGTTGTTAGTTAGCGAATAAAACTAAAGTATGATAAGATCTCTTGATGATAAGTAATTTTGTAGAGACTTCATCAAACTTAAAACCTAAACTAAATCATAATATTTTTATTTATACCATGAGTTACAGTGTAATATTTTCCAAATCATTACTTATTTATAGAAAGAAAATCTGATTTATTTTTCTACCAATCTTTCCTCGAATGTATGTTATAGCCAGATAGCAAAATAACTCCATAAAATAAGTAGGAGTTACAAAGTTCATCGACTTTTACGGTAAGTTTTTTCTCATGCGCCTGTATGTCGCTTAATGAGAAGGTCCGTCAGATACGTGATCGTTCGTACCGACATTGATTAGAAACCAGATCTAGTTCTTCGGTTCAACTTGTTGGTGAGTTTTTAGAGACTTTGTAATATTTTATTTGATTAGAGTCAGGTATATTAAGTGGTTCTAAAAGCTATATTAGGTTCGTTCTAGTTTGAGAAGTCATCGGAAATCTAACGAGCTTCCTTTCGTGGCAAGATTTCGTAAGATGTCACTAAGGAACTAGGCGTTAATTTAAATGCTAAAAGATAAATATAATAAAGCACAAAATACATTTAAACATTTTTTTTATAATAACCAGAAAATGTCTTGGAAGCATTTCAATCGAAGATTTAAAATTGTACAAAACAAATCTTAAACGTCACTCTCAATCTAAAATATTCGCTGGAACAAGAGCCACCATCAGGCTCCACAAATAATTAACCAGACGTAACGAACCATTGGCATGCTTTTAGCGTCGACCCTAATTTGTACTTCGTGCTGAACTAATTAAAAATTTACGATATTTGGTCACTTGCTATGGCGTATTACGTTTTAGAACTCATATTTTATGTAACTAATTACCAAGCTTACCTTTTCCTTCAAGTTACATAAGAAAGTTTTTGTGATGGGATGATAACGTAATATTCCTTCTTATTCTTACACTATTTGCCAAACGAGAATTATCAATGATCCTTACGGTCTTGAATTATGGACGTTAGGAATACTGCTATATATTGTACCTAGAGATAAAGATACATTCTCACAAATCATACGCATCAAAAAATTATTATCAGGAAACTTATTTATTCAGAGTTGTAATAAAAAAACCCTGAGGATTCTAATGAACTTATCATCGCAGTGCCCAGGCCACTTGAATCAGGTAGATTGTCAGTTGGCTGTTGTGAATTTGTCATCTAAAAATCAACATAACAAAGGATCTCATAAATTATGAAAAGGTCCGATGGAAATGATCTAAAATATACATTCAGAAAGAAAAGTATTCTTTTGCGAAATGTAGATTGAGAGGCAATTGTGTCCCAAAGCTGTATTTCGGAGAAAAAACTGAAAGGTCCCTTTATCTAATGAAATTTGAATACATTTGTTTTTATAATGGAAAGAGGGATTGCGAATTACTCTCTTGGACGATAAGCTCTCTTAGTGTGAAATAGGAATTATGCAGATATGTTTTACTTAGTGATGTTTACTTTCTAATCGCTAAAGGTAACTTTACAAAGCAAGGGGAATTAAATTATAAACTATATAAATATAAAATATATGGGTTTTTTGATTTGATTGATAATATTATTTTGTTTATTATAATAGTAATTTATAACTCGAATATAATGGATTGAATTGGATTTTCTATTGCATAGAGGAACCCACAAGATATAAACAAAAATTATAACAACAATATGCACAATACTTTTATAAGCTACGGAAGTAATGCATACGAAAATAGGATAAAGAAAAATGGAATCGCAAACTTCGGACTATTCCTGCTAGTGATCGTAAAGCTTCAAATGTTTTATGTTATTTTATCTCATTAATGACCCGCAGACTTGTATTTGAGTCTGAATGATAGAGGTTGACAAATAAAACTACAAAAATACTCGATTAGCATTTTATGTTCACATTAGAGTGGATTTCTTCGTAATAGCCATAGCATAGATAATGTTATCGAACTGATATAAATAATGCTATTGTAGTGTTAATACTTTACCAAGCTTTACCCATAAATCCATACGTACTAGCCGTCGCATTTTTATTTTCATTCTGCGTTGTTTTTGTAAATTATCATACTATTTAACTTTCACTTTACTAACTGAATCCTTGGTTAATCAGTTCCAATTATATCATATCCTATAAAATAACCCAAAAAGCATTGGTTGTCCTCACTGTCTATAGAATGGAGAATATTACGGAATAGTCTATTGGACATTTGTGCAGTGTTTGTCTAATGAAGGTCTGACAATATTTTGTTCCACTACATATCTAAATTCGTATACATACATTATACGTATACATATATACGTATACATACATATTCATACATTGTATGTGGAAGAATAAATAAATTAAAAAAAAATAAAAAAAAATTTACGCCCATAACACTTGCGTTGTTGATAAAAGGTCCGCATGTCTAATTTTCGAAATATTACAGTTATGGTAAGTCAACACCTTATCTAAGAGATGGTATTCCTTATCGCCATGTAATGTAATATAAGCATAGCGCCAAATATAAGCAATTTTCCTCACACAAACATCCTAACTATTGTCTTATCTACACATGTTTTTGCATAGGAAGATTTTTTATTAGTACTTGCGCGAGTATAGCGAACCACTCCGGTATACTGTATATTCCATGTCCGCACGATATTGAAAGAACACGAAATCACTGCATGGCTATTCAAATGTACTAAGCGGAGTATTCAAATATCCGCGTGCGGTTAACACGCAAGCAAGAAGCTAATTACGTTTCATTACTTATCGTATCATCGATTCGATGGTTACGGTGATATGCAGCGTCAGCTTTTTCAATGTATTACAAGATGGATATCGGCATAAAATCGATTAACTGAATTGTATTAAATTAATGGCAATTTTACAAACGGAAATAAACAATACTTGTAAACGTATGAATTATATACATACTTTTACATTCACGTCTTCAATACACAATATACTTCGACGTTCAATGAATTATATTACTGTGCTTATATTGAATAAAAATCTTTTGACTTTGACTTTCAAATAGGATGGTCAGAACCTCGGAAAAACTAATGAAAACATCTCCTTGGTCACTTTTATTGTGGTTGTGATGTCATATAGAACAATGGTAACATAATGCTAGTCTATCGACCAATAGATTGCAAATATTCCTGGTTCCCGAGTCGCCTCCTACGACATGCCGGGAATAGCGGCATCGAATTAGCATTCTTTTTACTTTCCTAGACGGGACATGCATGAATTATAACCGTACAAACAATTTTTTACAATGAATCGCTAAAAATCCACATAACTTGAGTAGTGTAGGTGTTAAGAGTCGATTAAATAGTAATTCAATTTAAATATAAAAGGCTATCGCTGTAAACTATAACTGTGTTCCTTATCAATAAATTGAAAAAAATATTCAACAACAGCATATTACATTTACAATATTAAAACTCCCATGCTAGTCTGCCACGTAAAAAGAATGCAAACTAGCTGCCGTTCTTTCCGACATGTCGTAGAAGGCGAAGGACTAGGGGTAAATTGAATCAATTGGGCGATGGGATAGCAATCTCTCCAATGTTGCATATAAAATCGCAACCCCATCAATCATAATGAATATTATGCTAAAAAGTGACCTAGGAGATATTATCGTATCTCCGTTGTTCTGTCCACCCCGAAAGGAATTAAGGACGTGGATGTTTATGTACTATTTATTGCTTCTTACTAATATGCATTAAATTCACATTGTGTTTTATACGACATAATGAATTGTATCATACGACATATTATAAGTACTTCAAGATATAACTGACATCACACTGGTTAGTAGGCGTATATAGCATGTCTCTAGAAAGATCTGAATACAATTGAGAGCGCTTTAATTAATTCTTAGCGAGAAGCATAGGGGCGTTATGAACATCTTGTTTGAATCTGTGAATTGAAATGAGAAGTGCGGAATCCTCCATAAAGCCGGAGCAACCTACTTTGAAAGCCTTAAGTGGTTGAGCCTTACGGTTAATAAAGGAGAGTGGCGTGAATATCTGTTAATTAGATCTTGTTTTTTGCCTTAGGAATCCTTTTATATGAAAAATATTGTATGATTTGGAAATGGTCCATGAAAAAGAAACTAGTTAACTTTCTTTCTGGTGTGGGTGGTGTGGTAGGAGTCTAAGGAATATAAGGTAAATGGAATCTTTATGTTAGTCTTTGAAAAACGTATAGCAAATGACTTTGTTGTCCAAACTACAAACAAAGCGACAATTGGCAATGCTAAACTAATTCGTCACCCATTTTATTCGTCACAGTTTCAAAGATATATATTTTTCAGATGGACTTTTATAAATGTAGAAAATATTTTTTTATAAAGAAGTAAATCAGTTTTATGCTCACTGGACTTGTTAGTACTATATTTTTATTACTAACGATTTAAATAGCTTTAGTTGCATTGCACTGTTCGTCCTGCATGATATAACTGTCGTGATACTAGGGTATGTAGGGCACAAGGTTCTTATGAAGAGTACACGTCATAACACAAAGGCAGTACTTACATCAAAGGTACGTCGACAATGTCTGGAATTACTGGACGGTGTAACCCTTAAGCCCCTTCAACAACTCAAACAGTTAACCGCTCACTTGCATTCTATTCCCATGGCTATAACTATACATATCTATAAATCTAATACTATAACGCCGAGTGTGTATGAGGAGGTGTAGGAGTGTCAATGATGCGAAAGTGGTTTGTCAGGATTGGAACAAAGGGGGATCTGTGATCTTTGCCTATTCCTCTACAGTGAAACGGAAGTGATGTGAATATATGTATCAATCAATCAGCCTATGTCAGTCCACTGCTGGACGTAGGCTTCCCCAAGAGTACGCCACAAAACACGATCACTCGTGACCCTCAGCCAACCACTACCAGCGACTTTTTTCAGGTCATCGGTCCACCTAGCAGTGGGGCGTCCTACACTACATTTACCGAGACACGGCCGCCATTTGAGAACTACTTTGCTCCAATGGTCGTCGGTTCTACGACAGACATGACCGGCCCACTGCCACTTCAGCTTTCAACATCGATAGACAATGCCTTTGGTTCTCTGCCGGATAATCTCGTTCCGGACTCTGTCCCTTAACGAGATACCCAGCATCTAACGCTTCAATGCTCGCTGAGCGACATGTAGTCGGTGAGCTAGCCCGACTGTCATGTTCTACGTCTCGGCCTCGTATGTCATTACGGGTAGGACACACTGGTTATAAATATATGTATATATGTAAAAATAACTCATGGGTGGTAATATATGTATGAGATTAATAGATGCACATATCAAAACATTGTGATTAAAAATATTTCTGAGTCAGACGCGGATATGCCACAAGCATTCCGATCGGACCAAAAATGGCAAGACACGTGTTAAGGCATAAGCTAAGCGAAATCAATATGTGTCTCTAATGATAAACAGATTTCTTCTAACCTTTGCACGTAGCGATAAAAAGTTCTAGAATGGTCATCATAATGAGCAAAGTTTACACCTACTGCAAGTAATTAAAATGCATATTAAAAATAGGCAAACAAAAAATTCTGTTCTTGTACAGGACTATATACAACATCTTTTGCTGGTTACTGATCATGTGATATGTTCGTAAAGAAGGCTATAAGTCTATACATGATTTTGCTTTACTATTGTGGAAATGAAATCCTATAAGGGTAAATGTGTTGATAATTATATCAAGTTAGAATTATGAATGTAATAATTCTTGATGTATTTATTAAAATAATAAAATATTTTTCTAAATACTTCTCTATGTACATACTTAAACTACACATATTATTTTCAACGGGTATGATATATTAGTTACCATAATCTACTAAAAGTTCACGTTTGACGAACATAACATACTCATTGCGTCTTATTTCCCACAAAATATGACCCCAATGTGCGGAACAAAATTATCTGATTAAACGCAGGAATAAATCTATTAGCTGCAGCGGGAGCGAGTCGCGGTCTCGGTGTCAAATTCAACTAAAGTGACGTCAATTAAGTTGGCAACTTTAGTTAGATGTTGTTGTATGGGTAGATAAAACATAAACATATAATTTACCACTTGTAGTAGACCCTTGAGGACTCATCTCCGAAGTTACGAAGGCATATTAGGTATCTGAATCTCAAAGCCAGTGTTCCACTTGATAGCAGCGCCCAACGTGATAGGTAGTCCGCCGTTTTGCCGTATATAGGCACTGGCTACCTATTATAAGGGTAGGTTTCCCCACGATGTTTTCCCTCGCCGTTAGCGAACAGTAAATGATAAACACATTCTTAAATTTCAATCATGGTACATGCAAGAACCGGATTCGAACCTAGGTAGACTACAGCCACTAGCACTTATAGCCCACTAGATTACAGCTGCTTCTTAAAATACATACTGCCCATTCATTAATTAAACTAAAGGTACCTGTACCTTTTACTTTGTAAGACAAACAGCGTCTTTTACAAAGGATATTTATTTTCCCGGCTCTGTTAGTATTAATGCGATCCAAATTAGCTCTAGTTATTTGCGAGGCATTTCCCTAGGCGGCATTAATAAAACCCTCTCCGCATTCGCGTAACCTTTCGCAGCATTCCGGGCGGAGGAAAAGCAACTCCGAGATAGCGGAGGCTGAGGCCGGGAGCCGGAATTCCGGATTCCAATGCGTAGGTACAGGGGAAGGTTAATTATTACTCCCGTGCATCGAATTAATGTTCGGGGTTACGAGGTAACCCGGATCAATAAATCGTCCTTACAAGTCTGACATTATATAAATCAGCCCTGCTTCCTGTTGCCAAACTCTGTTACAAGTTTTTGGCTGCGTCATAGGTATGTAAACTCACGTTTTAGTTCCCATTTAACTGACGAGTACCTACAGACCAATATGAATTAGTAAGTTTCGTAGTAGAGGTCTTATGCTAGTATAGGGTGTCAATAACACGCTACAAATTAATTGCTCTTCTTCCCGGCATGTCGTAGGGATCGACTAAAAGGACTTAAGGAATTTATTGAGAGTTAAATTAAAAACGTGTTAGCAATATTTAATTTTAACGTCATTCACCCAACTCGATAATGCTAGAAATTACTGAGTAAATGTGCTCCAAGGTTCAGTTCAATTAGAGATGGTTATAATTTGAAATTCTTATTCCAAAATTCTAGTAATAGGTCACAATTTTATTTGAAACCCAATTGCCCACTAACTGTACTCCAAAGTTAGTTTCCAATGTGGCTAGTGTTCTCTCCACTTGTGCCCTATAAATAGAAACGTATTTGAATACATAGTGAATAGAAATACAAGCGGCTAGCACTTGTAAAAAATTTTGTGTTTCGCAGTTACAGTAAAAGTTTTACTGGATAGTAAAAAACTAATCGGCGTTTTCCTATTATTCTGTGATGGAATATTCCATAGTCTATGTTAGTCCATTTAAATTTATAAGTAAAACTTCAAAACATACGTTTGAGGAAACATTAAGAAATAAATACAATGTTTATTAGTGGCCGTTTTGATCCATCTTATTCTTGATACCTCTTTTATTTATTTTTTTATTTAACGAAACCCAAAATATATCGTTTCTTTTTATGTAGTACAAAATATCTTATATTGTTACGTATAAATATCAAAGAGGTCTGTTTTATTCCGAAATACACAGCTTTTATATAATATAAATACCTCTTGCCTTGTTATTTCACAAGTACGTGACTCTCCCTACGAGTATATAGATTCAATATGTTTAACACATGTAAATACATCTTATAATCCAATTTCAATCAAGTGTTTCCAATCTGCGTGTTAGAACAAGAAAGAATGTCGACAGCCGAGTGACATTAGATTACTCTGTATACATGAAAAGCGAGTGTTACGCCAGTCTTAACAATTTGAAGATGCATTATTCGCTTCATTTATTAAAGATTGTTGTGATGCAAATTAGAAAATAAAGATATTGGTACACTTATGAGAAATTAGTATAATTATATATTTTTTAAACATAATTATCTAATTCTTTTAAATGAATACTGATATTTTGTAAGAATTACTTCCCGTCTCGATTATAGGATTATTTTTCGATATCTGTCATATACTTTATATCGAATTACTCGCCAAAAGTATTCCTTAGGTTTAAACTAAGATGATAAGATAATTTTACTGGATATAAAACTTATATTTGTAATATGTTCGAGAATCCTATTTTATAGTATTCATTAATATGCTATAATCAACAGTTTGATCGAATCGGATAAAATGAGGATCCGTAATCTTTGACTACCTAGAACGTATATGCGTAAATAATAAAATTCAAATATATTATTCAACTTGGTGTAATCCCGGCCAATATTTCTGCGAATATTTATACAAGTGACTGTCGTCTGCCATCATCTGTGTGACGAATCCAGAATTTCATTACCATTAAAGAAGTTGTCAGTACACAGCCAAGTTTTGATGAAATTAGTTCGGTGAAGATGGGTTGGAAAGTGCTGATTTTTGTTTTTCTTTTGGTACGTATCGTAATTGAATTTTTTGTTTACGCATATTCGTAAACAAGTATAATGGGAAAAAGTTTTGTAAAGGAGGCTTAGGACTTTTTTGTTACGTAATTCTTATTTTATGTTACTTAACTACAAACTGACAAAATCTTATATTTTCGTATACGTTTCTTGATTTTTGAAGTGAAATAAAGTATGAATATATGTGGCCATATTAAGTTGAAGGTGGTTGAAGTTTGACCATATAATTTGCTTTTTTTCCAGGCTGTTGCATGCAAAGACTTTGATCAATTGTTGGGAAAGATGTTCGCTCCATTGAGTGAGTATTTAAGTTGAAGAGTTTTTAAGCAATTTAGTTTATACTGGATTTTCATAATGTAAACTAAGAAATAATTAATTTATTAAAAACATAATATAAAGTTTTGGATTCCAAAGGGACCTTGCCGTCGTTACATAATCATATTTATATATCAAATGGAGTGTCTACTCAATGATCTCCCTCGATTTAAAAAAGATATTAATTACCAAGCAAAAAACAAAAGCTTCTACCTATTTTAATTACCGACTTCTTAATTTTTTTTTAATGTTTTAGCTCAATCTGCACCATCAGCACCAGCTTCTCCATCGTCCAGTTCCAGTTCCTCTTCATCATCAAGCCCCACGACCGCTCCAGCAACCAGTGCAGATTCCAGTAACCCTATAGCCGCTTTTCTCGCGGCCTTATTTTAGGGCATATAAGTTTATGAAGATGATTATATTCCAATAAAAAGCAAGCACTATTTCACGCAATTTTTTTTAGATATGAATACAGAACCTTGATAAACTGACTTAAGTTTTAATATCAAGTCAGATGTAATTATTTAGTTTCTTTTAGAAAATTTCTTTCTTTACCTAAATTAGAGATTTATGTCATCTTTTTCTTTGACGTTAAGTTTTGAACATCTTCATTTGCCTGGTTTTGAAAATTATTGATATCCATATTGCAATTAAATAAATAATATCTAATAATGTGTTTTTTTCGTTACTTATTAGCTAAACACTTTTCATATCCAATACATAGGAAAATCGAATATAGGCTGCGATGGCCTAATATTATTAAATTTACTTTTTTATAATAAAAGTTTAAGTTATTATTTATCTATAACTTCATGTACTGACATCTTAATTTATTTCACTTTATATCATAAAAGTAAAATTAATGTATCTTATAGGAGCAAAAAAAATCCAATTTATCATTATTACACATTTATTTGATAGATTTTTTCAATAAAACATTAATCTTATAACATGCATAGTGGACTAATGATTACAAAAATAGTTTTCTTGTAGAAAATATTTCTTACAGAATGTAATCACATGAAAACGTACCTAATAGTTACAAATTACATTTGATTGATCATTATTCTATACGAAATTTTATTTCCTAAAATGATAATATTTACAATGCGTATATAATTTCACTCAGTGTCATTTCTAACAAAAATACCTGCTTATCACAGCAGCAATAATAAATTGCGAACCGACAGTTCAGCGACTAATCAAATGCGGCATTTATAAACAGTGAATGATAAAAACGACTTAGCTATATGACTAAATTAAACATGAATACAGAATAATATGTCATGATTCTTATACGTATGAAAATTGTGCATTTCTAGCTAAAGCGAAACTTAACGCAGTTTGAGCACCAGGTTGCATTACGCAATAAAATTCGCGTCGTCAAAGTAGGAGACTATAAAAACTTCACGGACGACATCTGTTGTAGCTTACGTATACATATATTACACTAGCCCAAGCCTAGCTATTAGGATTTAGTTATTTCTGGGAAGCGAAACAATAATTTAGTTAGTTCTTAATCTTGGGTTATTTCATTGATTTCTAAAGGCTAAAGATCGTAAATCAACTTGAATTAAGGAGGTTTCTTCCAATAGCAACATATTTTCTTTAAAGAACTTGGGTTATAAGATTAAAATGAAAAGTTTAATGCATTAAAAGGAGAGTAACTAAAATTATTAATTTACTAGAAAAGGTAACAACGTCCTATGTTCTTTGCTTACTTATTTAATTAAAACCAATTGGCAAGCCTAATCTTCTTACAATTCAATAAATAGGCACTACATATATTTACAATTTTATCTTGTACCTAAACTTTCAAACAATTTCAATTGACAATGTAGGGGTCTCACAATATTCCTTACGGACTCACATATAGTTCATACGCCTATCTAAATTTAGTTTTTCTATCTCTATTGCACAGTGATTGGATTAGAATGACGTGTCCCACCCAGAGAGGTCGTCAGGAGGAGGTTCGTCAGCGTCCGGAGGGTATTGGTCGAAATTGTGCGTGTCAAGAGGGGACCTCACGGTTGGCGTGATCGGTGGGTCTAGGGTTCTTTGCGCTAGGCCTTCCCAGTTGAAACCGTCGAACCATCTGGAAAGAAACAAGGGAATGATGTGGTTAAGCTTTTATGTTGCTATAAAGAAATGTATAATAAATATGGAGCCCTAATAAATGTTTCCGATTAAACAATAATAATGATTTCCTTGTATAAGTTATATTGTATTTATCTATGTTAGTTATCTAAATATGACGAATACAAACAGATAGGACTATAGTTTAAGTTAGAAACGGATGATCCATTTAATTCCGTTTACACCATTATTCCTACAAAAAGGTAGGCACAGATCACGAATGCACATTTTCCCAAATCACAAATCACTCTTTTTTATTCACAAGTAGGTACTTATCTAGTCTAAGTAGAGTATCTAGTCCCGTCTAGGTAGTATAGTCTCTTGATATTGAAGTGCTGACTGTCTGGTAACCACCAGTTCATAGTGTGGACGCTCAAATTTTGACTACTTATCAAGCTGCTCTGAACACAAAGCATTAGGAACTTTAATATTTTATAAAAAAAATTTGAAAAAGTCAATTCCAACAAGGCCACTCACTTGTGTTTCTGAATCTCCGTGATGCCACCTCTTTGGTAGCCCAATCTCTCGGCAGGGTTGTCTCGGCACAATTTCTTTATTAAATTCGCAGCGTTTCTTGTTATTGTCCTCGGGAACTCAACAGCGTCTATTCCCTTAAGAATTTTGTTGTATGTTTTCATTGGATCTGCGCCGGTGAATGGAGGTGATCCCGTAAGCAACTCAAACATTAGAACACCTGGAATTTATAATGCGTAAAAATTTATCAAATGTTATTAATGCTCAGCGACTTATTTTTTATAATCTATTTGTACTATTGTTTGATTAAAAACCTAGTTCGGTTCAAGTCTAACAAATAATTTGTGTCATTGATGCTCATACACTACAATCTATATGAGTACTGAGAAATATTGACCCACATCTCTAACTACTCCATAAGGTATAATAGTCGCGATGACTATACATTAAGTTCAATAAATAATTTATATTAATACGCACTGCGTATCATTAATTTATTTCGAGGTTTTCGCTTTCGAAAAACAGTTTTCGATTAACGAAAGAGAAAACTAAAATTGCAATGTCACACTTAGAGTCACTATATTTAATAGATTCATTGAACAATTCGGCGAGTCAAGTTGATTCGTAATCAGAATAAATGAGACTTTCTCCTCACTTAGTCCCGTCATAGTTTGGGAACTAAACTAAAATGCCGTCTACCTTCCTTTCTCGGCGTTTGTAGAAAGGAATTAGGGGATTAAATTAATGACATATATCAGGTAATGGACTATCTAAAATGTCATTAATATTCTATATAAATGCTATCACCACCCTGATTTTTCATCTACAATTGGCCAATGAGATATAGTAACTCCGAGGTTCTATCAATACCAAGAGGGATGAAAGGACGTGTCTATTCGTTATCCTCACCTAAGGACCAGTAGTCGGCGCTGATGTCGTGACCTCGGTTCATGATGACCTCAGGGGCGACGTATTCTGGGGTTCCACAGAAAGTCCAGGTCTTCCTACTGGCCTGGAGCTTCTTGGAGAAGCCGAAGTCAACCAGCTTCACGTACCCTTTGGAGTCAAGGAGCAGGTTTTCTGGTTTCAGGTCCCTGGAATTGAGGATGATGGGCTTAGTTAGGTATCGAGTCAGGGGATTAAATATGGGTAAGAGTACTTGTATATTTAAAAGATTTAAAAAAAAGTAGTTATAACTATTAAAAATGGTATTGTTAAATACGTCGTCAATAATCTCTTTAGGATGCAAAGTTTAAATGATGCTTTTGTACATTTATCGTATTGTTAGATTTGATGTAGGAGCATTGCTAAACCTCCTAAGCTATCTACGTAATCCCTTAATGCCTTATTTGCCTTTAATGATAGGGCAAGTTTTTTTATAATGCAGTTACTATGTTAACCAAATGTTGATATTAATAATGCACTCACCTGTATATTATATTCCTCGAATGCAAATAGTGGAAGGCCTCTACGACGCAGGCTGTGTAGAATCTTGTCGTGGCATCATCGAATTGCCCTAGAAAAAATAGGAATACGTTCAGCCACTCATTTAAATTAACGTCTTATAATCTACGCCTAATGTAGCATAGTAATGTATTGCTCTGTATATTTAGTAATTATTGCGTCAACTTATACATACAAAAAATTACGAGTTAATTTTTGAAGGACTACATAAATTAAGCCAAAAAAGTGATTTATTATTACGTCATAATTACCTCTGTCTCTAAGTATAGTCCACAGCTCTCCGCCAAGACACGTTTCCATTAGCATATACAAATATTTCCTATCCTTGAAAGTCTTGTACAATTTGACAATAAATTCGCAGTTCATTTCCATCATAATCTCCTTTTCTGACATGATGTGCTGCTGTTGTCTCGTCTCAACAATTTGGGCTTTCTTCATCTGCTTCAAGGCGAAAGATCTCGAAGGATCTCCATGGATTTGTACCAGTTCCACTCGACCGAAGCCTCCGATACCCAGGGTGGCGATAATACGGAGGTCTGACAAGCGAAGGTTGGCGAACTCTTCATTGAGTCTGAAATTTAAGCGTTAGCTAGTTAGAAATTTCGACAAAAATATTTAGTTAATTTCTATGGACCTTCTTGTGGTCTTCATTTGTTGAATTAGCGTAAAATTTTATTAATTTATGTTACTTTCTATTACACGTGATTTAGTGTACTATAAAAGATGAGAAATTATCGTTTATATAACATTTTAAATATATCTACTGCAGGTAAATCAAAAGAATTGGTCTCAGCCGAACCATCAATAAATATGCAAATGATGTTTTTCCTCGTGATCGTCAGTCGTTAGAACAAAAAGTGAGCCAAAAGAAAGTATTCACACTCAATTGTAATTTATATCTTCATTTTACTTAATGAGATATTTTCTCTATTCGCGCTAAAATTACTTTCTTATGTCAATGAATATGGCACACGAATTGATCTCGACTCGGCGCGCGTATTGTGTATTATTGAAGAATTTCACACAGAGCAAAAACGCGGGAAAAAGGCTTCTTCGTGTATATTTCGATTCAAGTATGAAAGTTAATGATAGGCTTTATATAAACGCTGTTATTTAGTGTCTTTCTATTGGGTCTTAACGAGATTTTATGCCTTTAGATATCTCAGCGAGGCGGTAAAATTTATGAGTTCCCACTAGTCAGTTCGTTTTACTTACCTTCACTGATTTCCAATAGCGTAAGCGTGAACAACAAATTGTCATTATTGTTACAAGATATTGACATTTTACGTGCATATTGCAATTGTAAATTCCTTCTACATATATAGGTTTACAGAGATATTGTAATAAATATATCTTAATTGAAACCTGCGGTATCCGAATTCTTTATCTCAATAATTCATTACCAATATAATTACGTTATACTAATCAAGACCATTTCTGAACAATCATCAAAATACCTACAACTAAATGAAACTTGATACCCTGTATACTAAATGCCCGTGACTGTACACAACTACATTCCAGAAATATGGTAACCTTTATATCCAAACGGTATCTATGTGATACAAATTCTAGGAAAATGATAAACTGTCTATAAAAATTACTGACCGAGGTACACAGAAGTAGGGTACCGTAATGGCACCATAATTAAAATGACCGCCATTCCTAATGAGTAGTTATATAGAGTAGAACAAGGTTGATGGTCTCAAACTGGATTCACTTCTCAACTGACTGATAATTTGCAACATTATGCACGTACTGATATGATTATGATTGCTTAGCGTTTGTTAGTCTAAGTTATCGATTATAGGGGCAGATAGATTAAGATATCAACTGAACTATTTTAGCTTGTCAAGCTACTTATTGTTGTAAGTAAAATCTCTCCCTATATGAAATACTTAGTAATTTATATTTCTTGTTCTGCTTAGAAATAAGGGTTATCATTAAATTTTATCATTAGCTTAATAAATTAAGACTTATAACTGTACTAAGACTGTGTGTTAAGACTCTTTGGTATTCTTATCTACGAGGCACAAATTCTTAATAAATCTTATATTACGTGTAAGAAGTATGGAAAAATGCTCATTTGCAACTTACTTCTGTCGGTTGTCGGCTTCATCTTTGTACTTGGTCCTGATCTCGTCCAGATTCGAGATCAGCTGGTTGAAGGTCTCTCGGTCGATGACTAGACAGGTGGTGCCCTCTGGGTGATCACAGATTATGTTGGCTGTCCTCAGGTCGTCACTAGAGAAATAATATTAAATTATCAATAAAGTACAGACAAGTTTTAAGAACGATACAACGCATAATCTATGTATATAGAAGATAACCATAACTGAGAGATTCCTAAAGTAAAGCGTATGAATAAATCCATAGCAATATGTGTATGTAATACCTATTATATCATGTTTACCATGGTGCTGACTATCTGATGAATAGAGAGTTGAATGAGTCACCTCCTATGTTATTACAGAGATACTCACAACCTCTGCTTATCCCGATGGAATGCAAAATAACAATAAACGCAAAACAATAACATGTTTTATATTTATATAACTTTAAACACTAGTTCGTCAAGCAACGCAGTAACAAGTTGACATTGTTGTGCCTTAGTATTCAGATGCAAATATTGACTTACCCTTGCAAAGCCTTTTCACCGAAGAAGTCTCCCTTTGAAAGCGTTCTTATGAATTTCTCATCGTTGGTGTTGGGCGGCTTTTGGGTGACCTTGACCTGTTGGGAACACATTTTAAAATGAACTAGAGTTCTAAATGGCATGTTTTGCAGTTAAAAGAAACATATAATATACCTATGTAATATTAATATTTAAATTAAAGGACTTAAAAGTACAAGAATATTGGCCCATCATACATCGCCCGAAATAACCTTAAGAAAAAACCCTAAGTAATACTGAAGACACGTCGGGTAAATATCAACTAAGAACATTCTATTCCCATTTAGCATTTAACTGAAAATCATCGCACTGATAGATAACGCTCAAAGCTAAAATATTCAAGGAACAGTTTTCAGAAAGAAGTGAAGTTGGCAGTTAATGTTAACTACTTGTTAGAATTCATTCACAAGTGCTAAATACTATTTTAATTAAGAGAAATTAAAATCGAATTAAAAATACAAGGAAAAAGATAACCAGTTTTTGGAAGAATTTGTTACGAACGCCAAAAGGTTAATAGCGGCTCCACAAAACAAAATATTAGAATGCTTGACTATTACATAAATGGTTCTCTTAAGTGACTGACATCAAAAAAAGAAATTTACGATCTCGTTCTACTTTTTTGAGTGGATGTTATGCCAGAGAAGTATTACATAGTACACGAATGAGAGCCGACCAAAAAAGACATTAGAAAGTTTATGTTTTGGTGCGTAACTCATTTTATAACACTGACCTTTGCTCGTAAAAACCAGGGCCATAACGAATGAAAGAGTTAGTCAAACTCGCAATGTTGCAACAGTAAATAAAAGCAACATTATCTGCTCAAGTAAAACTTGTAAAAGATCAACTGTTGCCAATCGATTTGTAGTAAAGTACATATACGGTAATATCGTAAAGGTTAGTCTTCATTTTTACCATAAATTCTAGGCTTTTCGTGGCGTAAGTTTAATGATTCTGCTGTAAAAAACGCGGAGCAGTTTCAAAATTCCAATAGCGCAACTCTCACAAGCGCAACCAGTACACTGACCTTGTGTACACAATAGAATTGAGAATTGCCCTCACATAATAGCCAACACCACGGCTAGCATTCAGATCGGGTCAAAAATTATTTAGTCACAGCCCCGATGGTGGCGACCGATAAAGCAAAACGTTATTCGTCGGAAACAATACGACTCTTTGTCCTATAACGAGAGGGGCATGACAATGAGTGAAAGAGCAAAACTTATTGGAAATTCCAAGGCAGAACGCCTGCGCGTCGTCAATTAAATCTGCCCTTCAGATTGTTCTCATACGAAGACGGATATAAAAGCAGGATGCATTCAACTTTAAACAGTTAAAGAGCAAATATGTGAACATGTGCGTATGTTTACAAACATACGAGATGGTGTCGACTCGGCGCTTCAACTAACCCGTCCACATCTCGAAAGTTGATCCGCAAATGAAAGTGAAAACGAACATTCAAGTAAAGAGAATATTTACGAAACGAATTCTCACTCACATTAGGAAAATTTTGACCCAACGGATGGAATCTAATTGCGGTTGTGAGTCAGAGTACAGGCTTGGATAGTTAAAAAGAATTGAATATCAGAATAAAACTATTGATATAAGAGAGATAAGTATTTAACAGTCGACAGACGGGTAACGGACTCATCTATCAATACTAAAACGGGTACAAGACCTAAGCTTAGGCACAAAAGCTCAGAACGAGCGTCAATCCGAATGAACTGTAATGATATCAAGTAGATCAAGCCCAATAATAATCTTTATTCATACAATTATCGGTTTTACAATGCGGCCGAAGTGTGTATTATAAAGCTATTGATCACACATGTGTAAGATAATGAAAACTTCTCAATGGCTCACCTGTCCTTTGGAAATGATGAAGAACGTGTCACCACGGGCGCCTTGCCTGATTATGTAATCGCCGTTCTGATAATGAGTTTCTTCTAACACATCCGAAATCTTTATTAACGTGTCTTCAGACAGGTTCTTGAAGATCGGCACGCTGTGGAAAGAATAATTTAATGTAAGTCACATATTTCATAACTTTCGTAACTTTATAATTATAAAAATAGAAAGTAAATTGAGATTTCTTGGATAAAACGGTTACGCCACGGCACACACCGTGGCTAAAAGCATAGCGCATCAGCTCATAAAGCCACTGCAGTCGCGATTATACTATGAAATTGTTACGTTCCAATTGGTGCAAAAACATCGAGATATCTCTGAGGAAGTTCATAAGTAAGACTACAATATACTAAAATATTCGTCAAAATACTCAATAACTTATTATATTATCTACATCTTTAATTAACGTCTAAGAAAAGAAATCAATTCTTAGTCATGCTCGCAGTTTCCAATCAAAATACTAAATAAGCACAGACTTTCGTTAGCAATTAATTTAGACCTTGACATATCTAAATATACTTAACAAGTTTATTTATATTCGTTCCTGCTGACTCATTCACCTAATTCATGAACGAATGGTGAGACTTAAAAGTCCTTGCAGACAAAGACAAGAAGTGGTTACACCAAATAGCGTTGTCTGGCGGTGCACATTAATAAGTAACTGTAGGTACGAGGTCAAATGTGTACTATAAAATATGAAAGGAATCTAAGCGAGACGGAAGGTGCAGGAACATGATATGTTTAGACACTCGCATTAAACTTATTGCTACTGCCCGTCGAACGAGTACTGTGTGACTCAAAATGGATTTGTCATCAAATGGTTTCGTCATTCATAAGGCTGACCTTTAATAAAGATATATTTTAAATGTATGATTTAACAATTAACTCTTCTGGGGTAGTCAGAGGCTTCGTGGTTAATTATTTTGCGATATACCTTCGAAAATGGCAACGTATAATAAATAACAGTGATATGTGTCAAATGATAATGAAATTATATGTTAGCTTCAAAACGCTACCTTGAAGTTAATGTCTGCCTGTATAGTTAAGTATAGTAACGAAGCAGTGAAAGGATTGTAATCTTAAATGTTAGAAGGCAACTCGACAATGGTACGTGACAGGATGATTTCGCAAACGCTCTATGCACATAGTAATTGCAGTGTAGAATGATATGCCCACCTAAGCTCGAGCGCATTGCAAACACTCGCGACGCTTGAGAAATTAAACAGAACATCCTACTCATTGTTTCGTATAATGACATCAAAGAGATTATTATATCATTTCTCTAAACAGAGCAATGCTATCTGCTAAAACAAATAAAAGCATCACCGTGAATCAGATGATGAACAGTAAGTAACAGTAAACATTTATACATTATTTTATCATGCTAACGTTATACTCATAACAATTCATGTGGCGTAGAGCATACTAGATAGGCTTTTTGACGCGTTTGTTTATGGATGGATGACTGACAAAAGGTAGTATTAATGTCGACGAAAACAGGAAGGCTACTCGTTCAAAAGCACACAGTTAATATACGTAATTAATTTTCACGTTAAAGCGACATTCCGGAAGTGCATTCTGGCATTTCAAGTGAGGCAGAATAAACATTGGCATTCATTCCTGTCTTCTGTCATTTCTCAGTATGAACAAAATGGCTCGCCTTGTTGACAATACAAAAGTGCAGTCGAGGGCCTCTCGTACACTGAGACTATAAAATTAGCATAAGTGGGATCAACAAACTTTCTTGCGATTGCCTTTTTTGGTTGAAAGTAGAAGTCGCTACTGGCTAAGTAATCCAAGATTTAATACGGTTACCTTCTTATTCAACGCAACATTATAATGCAATACTTTAAGTACTAGATTCTAAAGTTATATATTTTTTAAATGCTTAAACTTTTCAAGTGTCTCGATTATTATTTATTTATTAGAAATACTACATAATATACTATATATTATTCATTAATTCATCTAACTCTATATAACATGCTTATTTTTCCACTCATGTACCATAGTTTATTAATTTATAGAACTATTACACCTGACTGTACCAAAATAACAAATTTAGTTGAACTCAAAACTTGACATGAAGGTATAAATGTTAACTTGCAAAAGGTCATTCAAATGTTAGGAATCTTATTTACAATTGTTCTACTTCTACGTATCAATTCCATTATATGCAAATATGTTTCCTTATTCTACTTAAAGCTCTGTGTTTATTTACGTTAATGTTTTACTATGAATAACATATTTAATTACTCTATAAAATTTTATAATTCAATTACTATCCCGTTCATTTCTGTAAACCCTTTCACAACATATATCAATATCATACCGTACAAGGGTTCTGTTATATTTAAATATACATTATTAATGTACATACATTAATATTCAAAACAAAGCGCTTGCTCATTCAATATGCTACAGCATCTGCAATCATCAATCTGTCAGTTTCAGAATATTTAAGCAATATTAAGATTAGTTGGTTCCAATGATTGGATTTCGCTCATTATTTATTCCCGGTCTATTAATTTATTTTTTACAGTACCAATATGTGCGATTGAGCATGTATCTGGGTTAAGCACGTAAAGCAATTAAATGCTAATGCTTGATTTCGCTCAGTAAGGTCTTCTGACGAGTAATCTACAAGTAACAACATACTGCAATCAACAACAGTGAAACCGTGAACGTGATCAAGGCGAGACTATTATTTGCGGACTATTGTATCCAAGATTTAGAGGAACAATGATATTTGTAGTATATTTTGCTGAGCTTAAATTATGAAGGTTATGTACACCTTGTATAGTACTTTTGTGTAGGAATTAATACAGGCTCGAAATTTGTGTTTGAGTAGAGATTTTTACACGATAGGGTACTTCTTAAATCTCTGACTAGCTCAAAAGGGTCGTATACGTATTTAAATCCCATTTCAGTCATTTACGTATTTGATTTCATTCCTAACCTAACGCCTACAACTATACAAGTACTTCATTACTACATACCTCTTGAGGAAGTCAGTGTATTCAGCCTGGCGAATGAGTCCAGTCCTCATCATAATAGTCTGGAAGCATTGTCGCTCAATAGCCCATAGTCTGCAGTCCGTGGCCGCCTTAATAGTCGCCGTTCGCTTGCAGTTGTACAAGATGGCCAACTCCCCGAATACCTTTCCTGGAGCCATTGTGCTGAGATACTTGTTTTCCCGAGACACTTCCACTCGGCCCTCTGTGGAAGATAAATTGATATTAGTCCTTATTTCAAACGTCATTAGATCCAAAATTTTGGTCAGCAATGATTGCTATATTTATAAGATATATTATATTTATAATAAGTATATAAAAATGTACAGTGGTAGTATTTGTAGTAAGAATTAACAAGATTTTCTGATTATCTTGCTACGGGAATATGTCGTGTGAGCTCTCGTCTTTAAGTTATACATACGGTTGTGGTTGCACAGGCTGCAGTTTAGGTGATCAGATGAGTAAATGTTGAATAAATATTGACGGTAGCTAACCCTCTCATCCTCCCGAAAGGGTCCACGGTCATGAATGTTACACAGCATTTGTATGTGGAAATGTTTTTACCCACTAGTGAGTGGCATTTGTTTAAAATTCTATAAATATAACATATTCCGTATTTTGAAATCATAATAATACGGACAATGATTTCAAGTCTATCAAAACAAATAACTAAGTAACAATTTAAAGTATTCAAGCGTTTAAGTTTCATTAGCAAAATTATAAACGCTAGCCAGCACATTAGCCAGTAATTATTTTGTTAAAACGTTTACACACAAGTACATAGGAAACTACTCATTGTGCATCTAAACACGCGTCAATGAGTTAAATTGCACTTTACACAGCGTAATGAAATACGACTTAAAATCAAAGCTATTAAAAGAACGAATATCGTGATTTGAAACGATAACTAATATCGTAATAGACCACAAAATACATGTTCGAATCCTAACGCGAATATAAAATTCAAGGACATTGCCAAGAATAATTTATATCTATACACAGCGCCTACTAAAATGCCGAAAGTGTCTATTTATTTGAATATCAGAAACATATTTTTGGACATTAGAAACTCGTTTTTGTACAAAGCGTTTTTAATTGATATGCCAGATAGATAGTTTGGTGTTAAGCAACCAGTGAGTAAATGGTTCCACGCCATCGACGAGTTCACCAATCTAGAGTGGACTCGAGTGTAAGTGTTGTAATAGCACAAAACAGTGGCCTGCTAACATTTCGTTCTAATTTATGGCTAACTATTGTTTCATAGCTTGCTCAATACTCGTAAGGCATTGTTCAGGGACCGTGGCAACAGGGTAAGTCGTTAAATTTGCAAACACTACACATGAATATAATTTTATTTCATTAATTTATAACTTACATAAGCTATATCGAAAATAGTTAAAATGTTAGTATCATGTATTATACTAATATAACCTTACTGCATAGCAGAACAAGTTCGAATATTGTAAGTTGATTTTATTTCGACATTTAGTCGGCGTTGAATATCGTTTTTCACATCCTCTAATAATGCTTCGCGTATTGAATTAAATTATCATATTACTTAATACTTTTGTTGTAAAAATAAACTTTAGTTTGATCTATCTAACAAGGAACTTATTCACTATCAACCCACGTACAAATTAGTTACGTCATTGTACCACACAGTTATTTAGTTCAAGATCTCGATTAGTTGAGATCTAAAGTTATCAATCAAGATTAAGAACGAACTATTGCACAAGTATGTAGCTCATACGCTGAGTATTAAAAATTGTATACCTTTTTCCCCATCGCCGCGGTCCTCTTCATCTGGAACGACGTTATCACTTGTTTCATCTAATTCATTTACATTAACTAGAATTCCGGTGTCTGCAGTAGTATCAGTAGCGTTGCTTTCACGTTGACACAAGTTCCCTGTTCGCCTCTTTCTAGTACCATACGTGTGTACTGGCACAATCAACTTTGGGCGCGGTATAGAAAAGTCAGAATCAGATCCACTAGATGAACTTTTCGCGCTTCTTGTGTACGCATTACCGTTTGGCTGAGGCGTTTTGTTCATTTCATAGTTTTTAATATTGTAATCGTATCTATCATATCTATTATCACTTTTCACTCTAACTGTATTAAACATTTTTCCATATTTATCACTTTTAATTATATTAGCGTTATGAGCAGTCCTTTGATCACTCTCTTTTGAATTTGAATATCCATTCGTTGGTTTCACGTAAGCGGGAATTTTCATATTTCCATTGTACATTTCATATTGCATTAGCGACAATTGTTCGCTTGGTGACAAATTTCTTTTTGGTTGAG
The DNA here is from genome assembly GCA_030578115.1 of Leucoptera coffeella. Taxonomy (NCBI): domain Eukaryota; kingdom Metazoa; phylum Arthropoda; class Insecta; order Lepidoptera; family Lyonetiidae; genus Leucoptera; species Leucoptera coffeella. Next base: position 78,168 of record JAMBLF010000238.1, read on the forward strand.
TAACAGTAACTCCATTAACAATATTATCTTTGGCAGGCTTTGCCACTTCCAGATATGCTCGCAGTGGTGGTCGACTTTCACTCTTTACCCTTAAAGATTTAGATCGCATATTGGGCTTTATAGGTTCCATTCTATTAAATACTTTTACAGGTTGTGATAATCTTTCAGCAATCGCCTTATGACGAGCTACTGAATTACTGTTGGACGATTTCATGTACAACCCCAATTCTTCTACTTCGCCATCGAACTCTGGATCACTTTTTCTTGAATTGATAGGAGTCAATGTTGCCATTGAATTTATTATTTGATACATTGTATCGTTACCAAAGCTGTTACTGCTTTGTAACCTTGTGCCATTCATTTCACTTTTCTTAGGCCCTGCGTCCTTTAACTTGTTTATTTTATCGCTGTCTGTGTCATTTTCTTGTTGGCTGACTCGGGAGTAATATTCATAGTAGCTTTCGGATGATGGGTCAGGAGGAACCGGTCCTGGGTCGGGTGGTGGATACGGATTCTTCTTTGAATCCACTTTTCTTTGTCTATGGGCATATTTCAATGATTCTTTTCGCAGTGGTGGTTGCGGTGGAGAATCAATATCCCACTCAGTGAAATTTCTGCGTTTTACCCTTTTTAAAGTAGATGGTTTGTAACCATTGGGCATATCTTTGAAACTATAGCTATGCTTTAATTTACTGCTAGGAATAAAATCATTGTTGGCTCTTGCAGTTTCTTCTATATTTTGTTGATATTTGGCTAATTGAGATGCGTTATTATTATGAGTATCACCGTTTTTCTTTAACCTATTGTGTTGAGTTGATTGCAGTTCATTATCCAACTCTTGGCGTCCAACATCTCTACAAGATTTACTCCTGGATATAGAGTTGAATTTGAGATTCTTCATATCGTTCTCCGATTTGTCATAGTTCCCGCCAAGGTTCCTGGCTCCGACCCAGTTCGCAGCATAGACCAGGTCCATGGTTCGATCGCTAACAGATAGCCAGGGATCTTCCATGACTGCTTTTCCAGGATAGTGTTTGATTTTCATATTTGTTCGTATTATAGAAACTATGCAGCATCCACTATAGTAATGTAATCAGAGTATTCTTAATCGCGTAAATATTGTTCATTTTCTTAGATATTTTTTTCACGTCTTCTCCGATGTCACACTGTTTATATTTAACCCTGTGTTTACAATTTGATAGCAACTCCATTACGCAATATCACGAACAGGCCTGTTAGTTTAAGTAAAATATAATATGACTGCTGTAACGTTTCTTAGTTTTTAGGAAATACTAATATAAATTTATCCGATAAATTTTATTAAGTCTCATTTAAACTAAAGCTAGTGTAAATACAAAATCACATACAGCATAAGTTGTAATAAACTGAGAGACTGCAGTAGTATATTAATGATATTTGATTAATCAAAGACCACTACATTCAACTAAGTTATATTGACCTACAAATGAAATAAAACATCATTACACTTGTCACGTCACACGAAGTTAGTGACCGAGTTTCAGCACCACCCAAATATAGAATATGATTACATTAAAAGTGATCGCTTGATAACTTTCACTTTTTCTGCGATTCATATCGTTTGCATCGCAAAGATTCTCATAATAAAAACGCTTTCAAACTATAACAATAAAATTTTAATAATCATAATCTTGTTCCTTAACTCTCTATTCGCGGTTGCAGGAACTGTACTATACCGTGTTAAAGAATTGATAGGCTGGTTAAATGCATCATTGAACTAGTAGGAAATGATTTCTAGACGGCAACGATATATGAACTAAAACCGGTTTATTGGACCACTTATTCATTGGACTGGGCCGCAAACGTGTGAAGTCATTAGTAAAAGAAATCAAACATTACATTGATACTAAATCAATTAATTGCTAACATTTAAGTTTTTGAACTACTTCGAAACTCTTTCTATACTCGTTCTGTTCAATTTACATGTTAGGTTGAATTTTAGAGATCACAATTGTTGCGGCATAGGTCAAAACGAAATAGGAAATTAATGGATTATATAATTAACTTAGCTTCGTGAGACCAATCGGTTACTAATGGCAACTTTTCAAAGATCGGTCACAGCACAAATATTCTGATACGCTATGGAATATCGTATCATAAAATAAATAGTAAGTCTAATTAATTCGTTCTTTAGTAAAGCAGATTTTTGATTATTAAATAATTTTATAGTATAAATAATTAAAACATCGGATAATGCATTTCACATTTTGGTGCGAGATTTCAGTTACATTTCTTTATAAGGATGTGATAATCTCGTTAATACAAATTGCAAAACGGCAACTACTTTCATTAACGTGAAACTTTTATAACAAAATTTTGCATTTTTATTACCTATTCGAACATGACCGTCCACTCACATCCGCTTTGTATAATCGTATTTTGTATTTCTTATTTTTATTACATATATACACAGGACTAACAATTAAACATTTAAAGTTTAAAATCCCCGTGCTATTCTGGGAAGTCAAATCAAAGCTAACTAACTGCCTATCTTTCCCGCATATCTTAGGAAGCGACTAAGGGACTAGGGTAAAAGGAATCTATTGGCCTGGGCTAGCAACCTGTCACCAATGTTTCAAATGACATTCACAGTCCCAATATCAATGCAAAACAAATTAGGAGACAATGTAATGTCTCAGAAGTTCTTTCCACCCGGAAAGGGATGAAAGGACGTGAATGTTTTTGTAATTCTACAAAATTCTCACATTTAAAGAGCAGTTGGTAAGTAAGTATTGAACCATCGCTAAATAATAACAAAGACCCAACATTCCTAAAAGAGATCATACTGAGCAGAAAAGTAGCTGGTAGCGTTCAATTTAGTCTCACACTAACACGGGACAGATGATTTCTAATATGCAACGAAAGGTATTTGTTATGGATTACATAACATCATCGTATTTGAATTGTTATGCCGTGAGAATACAATTATATTTCAAAGTAAGAGTGGAGGAATACCTATAATTAATTCAACTCAAGATGCAGAATGATATTTTAGTAAAACATTCCACTATACTGTTACATTTTTATTTTGGCAAGTTAACGGTTGTTACTCACCATTGAAACAATGGTGTCTCTCATTCCATTGAAAACGTTTGTGAATTTAAATAACTTCATAATATTCCTTAGTAATGCGAACGAGGAAGTCAGGAGAAATTTTACGTCTTATAAATCCTTTTATTGAGTTATAAAATCAACGTTTAACTACGACTAAAGTGTGATTAAAATATAACTTAATTGTACGTATTGTTAAAACAAGTCTTAAAAAGATCACGTGTGTGAGAAAATTGACAATACTATTATGATTATAAATTTGTATTGACTACAGATTCCACAACACTTGATGTTCACATTTATTTATTTACCTAATACAAAGAATTAAAACTATAAACCTAAAGTAGAAATAAAAATTAAATTACATAGAAAATATATGTTCTTAAAGAATGGAAAATTTTGTATACACGCAATTGTTTTTCTGTCTCTCAATAGAGAGCAATATAATATACTTAGTCGATTTACTATGATCATACTTAATATGTGCTGAGATTGAGCAAAACAATCTCATTATATATTATTATTTTTTGGTTTATCCGACAAAAGCAAGCACCTAAAAACAAATATTATTTGAGTTTAAGACATTAGAGCAATAAACGTGACGTGAATAAGAATGTCATACTTTTCAACAATCACGTACCTACATTCAAATTGTATTGTTTTGAAATTAGTACGCAAAATTGTTGAGCAAGTAGATCGTGGTTGAAGCAACAGTTAACGAACAAATTTCTGTGGTTATCGTACTAAACCATCTCGATTTCAATCTCCAAGCTAAAGGGGTTTAGTAAATGCTTTCTTATCAGTGTTTTACTGAGCTAAATTGAAACTTTCTACGTTATTTCAAGGATAACAAGAATGATTCATACAACTAAACCGCGTCCTGCTATCGAACACTTCACACTTCGCAACGAAACTTTTAATTTAAGTCACTACCTACGTTTGTAGAGACTTGATATCCTTGTTTAGAAATTACTGCATAATTAATAAGTTAAATTTTCTAATAGTTTACCAATCATTTTCGTGGCCTAACAAAGAAACGTTACAGCGTCATACATCGATCCAATTAACAAAATAAACTCGACAACACTTTCGTCCTTTAACGACAGGCAGATGCAGCATCCACTAAATAAAAAACTTCACTCGACGATATCACTAAAATACTGGATTATACCACTCATACCATGTTTCCAATGAACACTTATTTAATATCGAATCCTTTGTTTTCGCGCATAGACTCCGCGACTATATATCGTTCGACAGAGCGGCGTCGTGACGGCTCGTCGCTTTAGCCACTCTACGCTCACTGACCGATTGACGCTAAACTCACTGTGCCTTGATCAACTCCCGCGCACGCACACGAGCGAGCGAGAGGCACCCCTAGAGAGAGACCGCCGTGTACCTGAATGATTGTACAGCTGCTTTTCGACTCATATATCACTATCAAGTCATAAATGAACTAAAGCTTTTATCACGTTCAAGGAACCTAACGAACGCGTCCCTTATTCTCCTTTGGTTCCGCGTTATTCACAATTTTATATGTAATATTTATAAATTGGTGGTAAGGAAATTGGTAGAATAACTTATAAAAGAACAGATTTATTTGAATAGCTGCGTTCAAGTCTACGTAAATTGTGTGTTTATTATTTAAATAATTGTAAATTAAATGTATTGAATGCAATTGAAAAGTAAACTATAAAATCAATTATAATGGAATGTTTTTGTGTGCCCTTACAACAGAATAAATGCAGCTACATAAACATACTCCGCATTACATTGTAAATTATAAACCGCTAAACTATACCCAAGGATAACATCGTTAAACTTTACTCATACGTCGATAGTCAAGTGCGCTCCTCCAAAACGTGTTTACGATATAGGGCAGTCTGATAACCTCTTAAAAATAGATCGGTCTCATCACTCGTTGAACATAACGGGAGTATAAACGAGCTGATTAAGCAACCGCTAAGACCACTATCGCATCGAGTTGAATACCAATTTATCGCACGAAAGTTTAGTAAAAGTAGAAAACGTATGTCGGCTGGGTGCAAAACTGCGATTTTTGTCACTTTCGACGATTTACTTAAAACCACTCTCAAGGTCTTTGGTGCTACACGAATCCAACTCACAATTACGTGCTCATTGCATATCGTATTGACACGGATATTGAGAGACCATTTTGTGCTTTAGAAAGGTTTACTGCAATCAGAGAGTTGTATAACCTAGAACCTAGGGTTTAAGTTATTAAAGCCTAAACATCAACATTATGAATTAAACTACAGTATGTGGCATTGTATTACAAAAATAACTAACAAACAAAAAAACACAATCGAGCTTGTTTTATAAATACTCTTAAATGACTTGGATACTATGATTCATATTATGTCATCACTTATCATGTGAAGTGCAGTCATCGTGTATAAAAATGGATTTCAAGTGACTTTGACGGTTAGTCTCTTCCTAAAGTATTTGATTACATTTATTAGTATATAACCGTAAAGCCTATGAAATATTTTATCAGGGAACACTAGTAGCTATATAAATAAACAATAACAACATTATCCAAATCACCAATCCAACTTTTTCTTAATCCTATTTAAACGAGTCATCTTTCTAACCTTTTCTCAATCGTATTTATGAATGAACTTTGAACTTAGTGGCATATTTTGTACCAAGATTATTAGTTTATGTAAATCATTATGATGCTGCAATTCAGCAAAACAAGTCAACTATTTCAATTCGAATGTGTCGTATCTGTAACCGAAAAAGTGGTTTGTAAATAAGTGAAGGTCTTGTGTAATATTCATTTCTAAAGAGATTTCTACAATATTGATATAAAAATTAAACTTTTACGTAAAAATGAGTTTCACTTTTAAAGAAATTGGTTGCCAAATAAGTGTTTTTTGTAAACATTTTGTTCGTACTTGTTAATGCTTAGTTTCACGCTTTATCAGATATATTCATAATGCTTCCAACTAAAAACAGACTAAAAGTAACTTAAGACTCTATTTCATTCAATGCTAAGTTATCAATGTAAGTTATATATTATATATCTAGGAATTCAGATAACCCACTATAAATAGTACTAGTATCGTGATATGACCCGGTCTCACATAGTAATTAAAACCCACAATAAATTTCAAATGGCATCGTTTCCTTTATATTGAATTTTATAATGTCTTCATATTGACCATGAAAATTTCACTAAAGGTTCGTAAACTGTAGAACCTTGCTTACAACAAACAAAGATTAACTCTGATAATCCCGAAACCAAACACTTCTAGGTAAAACCTATTTATTTATATTATGATAGACCGTCTCTAGTGTTTTGTTTTCTGGACAATATATTGCACAATATAACCAGCTAGACATAAATTGCAAATGCTCCATTTTACGACGAACACGAACATCAATTCTCGTATATAATAGATTTTAAAGTTTCTTTTTAACTGTAGTGTTTCCACAACCTCTTATTACATTGCAAAAATAACGATATTAGGCTGCAACAAGAAGCTAAGTTGAGTTATTCAGATCATTCAGAGAAATCGCGCGACACGGACGGTCAAGCCACGAGAATGCGCGCGGAGACAGGGAACTCCACACGACTGAAGATGTCTATCTAAATGAGCCACTGGTATTAACTTCACATAAAAAACGCATTTGGCTCATACTTAAAACTATGAAGCGTCATCAAGTTCAAATATAACGTGTACTATGGTTTTGGTTTTACAGCAGTTAGAAATTCACGATGTGTGGGCATTGATTACCATTTTATTTTGGCCTCTCAACGGTTATAAACATAAATTTAGCCAATGGATACCAAACTACCTAAACTGAACTGTTGTTTGATTTTATTTAAAAATAAACTGCATTAAATATGATATGAGAATAAGTTTAATAAAAATTTTCAATCCTAAACGATGTTTTAAATCCGAGTTGTATCGCCTTGCGAATGCTGCAAGGCATTGAGGCCACAAAAATTTCCTAAGACCAATTTGGGAGTTAAGTGAGCGTAGATAATGTCAAATATGGCGACATTACTAACGGATATGCACTTAAGGCTTTGACAATCATCGGATATAAACAAACGGCAATGGTTTCGACACGAGCAGATTTAAAGAATTGTTTATGCAAGCTCAGTTGAAGAATGAAAGGAAATAGGTGTTACTGAACTCATTTCAAAAAAATACGAGTCACAGTTTTTGATCATCGACCGTAAAAGTCATAGACATGTTTGGCTAGGCGCAGGCACCAATTTAGGAAACCACCAACGACGTGATTTGTTGATTCGTGAACGAGGTTAGAAAAACATCTGGTTTGGTAAATTACAGTCACATGTACTGGTATGTATCTAATTTGGTATGTATGTATTCAGTCAAATAACAAGCTAGATTATGCTTATCTGTTCACAAGTTAAGATGATTCAAAATGAGTATAACCGATTTATCAGTATAAGTAAATTCTGAAGGAACGACTAAGCATTTCTCCTAACTAAACTAAATTTCAACTACAAAACACATTCGAATATAATATAATACAAAGAATTCTGGCTGTATTTTTAGGAAACCATGTTTCTATCCTTCATTTGTAACACTAGAACAAGAATGAATGAATTGACAGATTTAAGAATAAATAATGATTTATGTTTTTTACATAATCTCCAGTATCCTTCTGCAAGTGAAAATCAAGATATTCATGATATTAAAATTACAGTCTGTGTTGACATTTTCTGCGGTCACACCGTGTTATATAATCCTCTTATGCCTTACTATATTCAAATTAGTGATGAATATGTATGCAATCGTGAGGTTGACTAGCGGGTTTAGGATTCGAAAGCAAACACTGAAGGAGACAGTATCGGAATTCGAAACCACTTTCTTTGGCTTCTGCATATTACGAAACCATTGACACATCTTGGTTTAAATTGGTGAAATTTTTCGTCATTAAAAAACCATCAAATGTTATAATCTACTTAACAATGCCAAAATAAATTTCAATCTCTTAGAAAATAACGGAGACGTGTTTTTACTATAATATTTGAAGTTATAAGCGTGGAAAAAACAATTTAATATGAAAACCTAATGTTTAAACTGACAATAGTACTTGATGAACATCACGCGAGTGTATAATCAATACCAAAGAGAAACTCACTGGCAACTTGAAAGCACTTCTCTCGTCAAGTCAAACATGAAACCTCTCAGCTATTACAAACCTTCGCAATAACTATAGGCACACTCAACCCATTATGAACCGCACAATGCATAATAAAATTTAGAGAATAGTTTTCCGTAATTTAAAATATTTCTCAAAGAACCTCAGATGAAAGTTAAATAATCGATCGTAACTTGTACTCGTAATAATGCGATGTATGAATAATAATATGTCAACGCACTTTGCAGCCAACAAAAACTTTGTTTGTGTTGATACGTTACGTGTAATTTTATGTACATATGTCCATCTTATGCTCATATACAATGTAAACACATATCCATTCACGTGTTGAGTCCTGTACAGGTGTTTAGAACATTAATTGCGTCAAATTTAATTAGTTACAAGACCTTTCTTTAATCAGCTTTCACTACTTGTAGGGAAGAAATAAATTAAAAAATTGTTTGGCAAAAGGAGGTTCCAATATGTCTCGTAATGATGTGACTGTAATGATGTATCTGACGAACTTAGCTTTGATACTCACAACTTGAATCAAACAAAGGTCGTAAGGCCCTGTTCGAGACCTCACGGCCAAAGCGGGAGCTAGGCCAACTAAGATCATTGTTATTTTACAATCTCTACCTTTGACAGGCAATTTTTGAGTCAAGACCGTAACCTTAGATCGTGTTTGATATTAAAGTTATTTATGTCTTATGCTACTTACTAGCATGCTCTAGGCATTATTATATTAGTACTAGCATATTATCTGTGGTCTAACAACTTTATAAAAATATAGTGGGACATAGCTGTAAAGTGTAATCAACAAGTCTTGCATACTACCCAATAGGTTAGTACACAAAATATATCATTATTTGTTTTCAAAATGTTACAAAAATTAGAGAACTCTACATCAAAATATGTGGAAATTAGGCGTTGTAAAAAGTGTGTTTTTCTATTACAAAGCGAAATCGTAAATGAAATTGACTTATTGGCACACCAATACGAATCATCATTATTTAAACAACGTTGCGATAAAACCCAATTTACTAGTAATGATAGTGATTTTTTTGGCTATCATTACCATTTACCTAGTGACCTACAACGCCGCAAAACTCTTAGCTAATCATCCACTTTTTTATTGAAAAACCAATTGAAAGTTCAGCAACTATTTAAATAATTTAATAGCTTCATTAAAATTTATACAGATCTAAAAATAAAATCATAATAAAAAAAATGCAAAAATACGGATTGACAAAAAGTTATTTGACTATTAACAGTAGATCTATGGGTCTAAATAGGAAGAAGAGTTGAAGAAAAAACTTTTAAAAGTATAAATGACAACTAATATAATGAAATAAAATAAATCTATGCAAAATATAAACATTAATAAGTTATTTGACTTATAAGAGTATGTATGTCTATAAATAGAGAGAAGAGTTCAAGAAAAACTTTCAGTAGTAAAACTAACACATTTTTCTTAATAAGTACAACAGTAATTCTGGCTAGTAAACTAAGTTTATTTGAATGCAGCTTGAAGAATAACGTAGTACCATTCGAACTTAAATCATTTCCTACGCATTAATAGCTTGAAGCTATCCATTCTCGCGTTAAACATTCACGTTAGTAGTAAATGTGGTAGGAAAAGTTTAGGTACCTCGATTTTCCGCTTTCACGCTTGCCCAGGGTAGCTTGACTGACTACTGTAAGTATCCATGGATAATTATACCGGCTGATGCTATCCGCTTAGTTCCATACTGGTTTATCATTAGCAAACCTAGTGTCGGAAGAAAACCATGTACTTAGTGCAGACTCGGATCTATATGGTCATTGGCCTTGATAGATACTAGTTTAAAAGGTTGTGGAAGGGATAAAAAATAACAACAAATAAGAATATGTGCATTTAGTATATGTGTGTGTCTGTATATGTATGTATATACAATTTTTGATCTAAGCCTTTCGCTTTTCGTTATTAATTTGTCACGTAATGGTTGTTTGAAAGAAATGACTCTAAGTCATAAGACCGCGTACTGTTTTTGTTTAATGTTTCTTTTTCAGATTTGTTTATTGTTTTGTTTAACAAATGTCAATAAAGAATTGAATAATATTAAACATATTTTCGTTTCGTACGAGTGTAGATTGGAAAGATACTTGATGATGAATGACCGATGGTTTGTTTCCTTGCATTCTTTTATTTCACATGTAAGTTATAATCAGCATCTTAATTTAAATTAAGTAAAGGCTTAAATTTTTAAAGCCGTTTATTTTGAATAGGAAAAAAAAGACAAACGCGTTCACGACCATTAACCCTTACGATTACGAAGGTAGTAATTATATAGTTATTTTAAATAATAGAAATTTATACTTATCAGAGATCAATATTTATTATTAGTCAAAGTATATAATGTTTTTAACATTAAGAACACTAGGGTAGTTTTAGACGTAACATACATAATGCCCATAGTTACTCGTTTTAATGCGCATTAAAATCTAAATACATAGCAATGTATTATTATTATTCTTCGGAGCTCTTTTCGGTATTTTTTAAGCTTCATAAGAAGGTTCATTATATATTAAATATCATCGTATCTCTTAATAGTTTATATTTATGAGCGACATCATTTATTCTTTTTTACAATTCAACTAGGAATTAAAAAATATTATTCATTTTATGAATCAGCGACATCTATTGAAACTATGAAACAACATACCCTGCGCTCTTACGTTACGGTGAAATAGTTTTCCTATCCGATACTAGATGGCGCTTTTGGCATAATAAAATATAATGATAACCAACTATTCACAACCAGAGCTTATATAGTAAGGTAAATTTGCCTATATTTCACTAAGTAAAAGATTAAATAACAAAGACTTACCTTGAATGACATAGACAATGCTGCCAACATCGCCCTCTTTGATGATAAGACTGCCGGCGGCATATTCCACGGGATACATGCAATCGACGATCTCGCGAATCTGTGTCATCTCAAGATTCTTCATGAAGTCATTGTCCAATATGGCACTCTTGATGAGTTCTCTGGACCTGTAACGATAAAAGAAATCTCACTTAATGGCTATACTCTTTGAAGACGAAAAGATGTAAACATTTAAACAAACATTATTATTGTCATGAAACCAAAAACAAGTTTACGACAGTGATTTTACATTTCCAAGCCTTTGTTCTTCTTTGTTTATATCCCGACTGATTTATCAAACAATTAAAATGAGATGGTAATTAAAAACATTATTCATCGGAGCAAATGGGGTCACAGCTGCAACATACTTTGTTTTATCCAAATTTGGTTAAAAACTGGACAAGTTCGGTCATACCTACAGATTTTGAATACATTGACAATGAAAACAAAGTTTTGTTTTGTAGTAATAATTCAAAGATAGCTACGATTATATCAAGATACAATGCACCTGCACCAAATCAAATAATGTTGATCTTTATCGTCACTTTATTGAAATAGAGATTACCCCAATTTCTGTTTAATATAAGTATAACTCATAAACCTCTCGTTTCGGAAGACATTTCTTGATTTCCTTTAGATATCTAATGTAGATACTCAATAATTTAATTTATACAGTAACATAATTTTTAAATTACTTATTGCTCTTATGTGTAACGGGAATTCCATTAGTCCTATATGTATGAACCTCCTAATGATATTTTCTTCTATCGCAACAGAATTATAATGTGATGACACAGACTTCATTATAATGGGATACGTGCGCGGACACATGAAATGATGATTAATAAGAGGGTAAGTGCAAGGACTCATTCCACATCTATTACCTGAAGTCACACTTTTATATAAAATCGACTACACCTGTGTTTTTTTTTCTGTTCATTTGAACAAAAGTAAAGAAAATGACGCACAGGTCATGACCTGATATACTAATTTATAAGTATCTGTTAATTGATTATTCATCGAATATAATACTTCCAAACACTATGAAAAACAGAGGCGTTCGCCATCTGTATTTTTTGTTTTGCATCGAAAAATACAACGAATATTTCATAATAAAAGTTTGAGTTGCATGATATCAATGCATGAATAGCTACAAAGACTACAAAAATAAATTCCATTCATATCTAAACTTTTCGAGCTATCGACAGCATGATAGAGTGTGACACTTGAGGCTAGTAGACATTGATGCAATATCGCCATTTAAGTACCATTCGAAGGCACTCCACTAGCTATAGGCGTCGACCTCGAAGCAGAACTAACTCTATGCAGAAGATAATACAATCACAATACTGTTACTTGCAATATTATATTTAAAGTCAGGGAAATTGATAAAATATCTTTTTACAGTCATCATGACGTGCCTCTCGAAAATGAAAGAATTAATAAGAAAAATAACGCAGTTGCTGTTGGTATTGTTAATAAATTTATCATAAAATTATGTTTTGATATCTATAGTTTAAAACTATCAGTTACAGTGATAGTAGAGCATGCACTTCAGATACGGCTACTTACTGATTAATTATTTTCAATTAAAATTATTCGTAATTAGTTTGTTAACACTTATTTATAGTTCCTGCCACTTGTGATAAATAGTCAATACTCACTCTTTCACTTTTGGTATTTTCACCAGTTTCATTTCATGGTCGTCATAGGCCAGGGATGAAAGAGGTTCTGCAGAAATCGCAGTGCGTTTCAGCCTCGGTTCAGACAGAGGTATGACTCTGGTATTCTCTACTCCTGGCATGTTCGTCAATATGTCATCTTCTTCGCTTTCCACAACACTTTTCTGCTTATTTATGATCTTCTTGGTTAACGGCTTTACGACTTGTCGGTATTTGTCGATTTCATTCTTCAAATAGCGTATCGTTGCATCCTTTTCATCGATCTCATTTTCCAGAATCGCGATGATCTTGTCTCTTCTCTTGACTTCTTCCGCTTTCTCCATGAACATCCTTTTCATTTCCAGCACTTTCATTTCTAACTTAAAGTTATGGTCCATTTTGCATTGCTTCGTGTGAGCGTGTGCCATTTTTGTGTTACACTTAATCCTGTATTATATCATCACCCTAACCGGTTCACTTCACTTTCATGTCACTTGTGTTTGGCAGGCTACTAACGGAATCCTATTAGGATATCTGTATTATCGCAACCTAATCACTGATACTGGGAAGATAAGTGAAATAAATTTGTCAGTTTTATGGTTGTTACAAGTACGATAGTGTTGTCATACAAATATTAATAAACCGAGTGTCGTTACGATTATGCTAAAATAGCGTGTCCATAAAATCAACGTGTTACTCCTAACAGATACTTTAAACAAGTGCGTTCACAGCAATTAGGATCCGGTCATGTATTCAATGCTATTAATATTTATTGTCTTATTGTGAGTACGTAGCGTATGTATGAGGACTGTCACGTTTAATCGATTGGTATTGGCTCCACTAGTACTACGAATCTCCTTGAAAAGCAATTCAACTCATTAGTTTTCATTATCTAGAATTATAAAATTTCATAATGCAATTTACTTGTTGCCTACCATATAAAAGTATAATTTTACTGCCATGTCACCAAGGCAATGACATCCATAACGTTTGATCTATGAATCATTTCAAGAACAATGCCTTGGGCTGTTTTGGAGGTTTTACGCTAATAAGCACGGTTGACAGCGAATAAAGCAATACCTATGATTAAACACTGTCGTTATATATCATTTAAAATGTGTGACTGCTAGCTGTGTTTGCACACTTGAGTATTCTTACAGAGAAACAGCGAAAACAGTTTATAATGGAAAACATGGACGAACAACGAATAATAATCGAAAATGGCAATCACTATTTTGAACCTCGTCATTCTTTATTTACACCATGAGTTTGATTGATTCTATCAATTTCTTTATCGTTGTTATTTTGGATAACATGTCAAAATACACTTAGCTTGCACTAATGTACACATTTTATTTTAGGATGAGCATCTCTGACGTCATATCGTGTTTAATTTAATCTTCTTTTTGATTATCAGCAAACAATGTTTTATCTACTGACGTTATCAGGACATGTTGTAAATTGTGGCTAATGATATTGGTTAAACTTCCACTTTACCTGATCAGTGACCGTATGTTTACAAAAATGCGGTTATCCGATCACAAAGGTGCTTTATAAAAAAATATGACGGTATATAAAGAAAACAATTAGAAGATAATGTAAAGGCCGGTCCAGACGCTCCGTTTTTCACAACGTTTTAAATCCGCGCAGTTTTCAGAGCTCACGAGCTCAGTTATCGCTGCAACTGTGCAGTCCTCCCGGCGGACTCAAAACTGCGCAGTTTTCTGGTCCACACGCAACGTTTTGTCTGCAACGTCTTGAACTGCGCAGACAAAACGTTGTGCAAAACGGAGCGTCTGGACCAGCCTAATAGTCCTTATCATATTTGTTCTAGCATAGTAGAATAACATTGTGGTCAATATAATAAAATGAAAAAGTTAAAGCCTATTTTCTTCTTTAAAGTAAAAGGCAAAGGCCACTTGCATACTCTTTTCTTTTTACATTAATTTAATTTGAATTGTTTTGTTTCAATTGCGCGATAGAATGTTCTTAATAATACAAATGATCTCTATAAGGTTTAAGAAAAAAATCTAGATCTTTAATAAGAAAATAAGTTACAACTTGTGTTGGTATTTGGCGTTGGTTGGTAAAATAGTTTAGAAATGATGTTTATAGAATATAAAATATCTAATCAACTGAGTGGGAATTGGTTAGTACTACGGTACATTTTAAAGTCTACAGTAGGAATCGAAGAAAATTATTCCATCATGTCTAGGTATCGTCTGACAGTCCTTGACACAAATATGAACGGTTGCAAAGAATCGCAAGCTTTTTCCACGATGAAAATCTTTGTAGGTCGATGTCACGACTTTATGAACACACGAAATAGCTCGACCACTTAATGTGTTCCGTTGTTATTTCGGTATTTGACATGCAGCGGTGCAAATACACCTTTCTTTCAAAGTGACACCTTGGTATTCTAGTATTGGGCTCGAGAGAGTAATGTGTGAAAAGATGCAAGGTTAGAGTACCCGCCACATAAGGTGGCAGTAGCCAAACTTGGAACTAAATTTGACTTTTCCGCCATTGCGTGTTATTTTGTATGAAAGGTAAATTTAGTATTACCAGCGTTGTGTTTTTTGCCCACTCTTTGTAATTTTTATGTTTGTTAAGGGTGATTATAATAAATTGATTTCTGGAGTTTCTTGTTAGTTTTTCTCCAAGGGTCTCCGCTGAACTTCTTCTTCTCAATCGTTACGCTCTTATCAGAGCGGTCGTGGTCTTCATGACGTGGCATATTGAGCAGCCGAAATGGTTGGTGAACTAACCTCGGTAAAAATATGTAAAGACAATGCTCAGTGCCATGTTTGAAATAGTTTTTTTACATACATACATACACATCACGCCTGATTCCCTGTAGAGGGGTAGGCAGAGATCACGGATCCCCATTTGTCCCGATCCTGACAGACCACTTTCGCTTCATTGACATTCATACATTCTCTAATACACTCTCGGCGGTTATAGGTACTCCTAACGTCACCTTTTTTCAATATAGCGTCTATCTGACTGTTACATATATGTCTTATTAGGCCGGCCCCTACGTAACCGCCCTTCCACTTCACTCATATATATTCCTTTTGTCAATATATAGTTTTTTTAATTTGTACTTAGATCATAAAATAACTTTCAAAGAGAGCCTATGATAGGGCCTATTTTGAATAAAAATATTTTGACTTTTGACTTTGGTATATTAATTTGTTTTATTTGAGTTTATAGCTCTGCAACCAAAGATCGTTACAAATGAAACCTCAATATAATGTATCGAGCCGTATGGCACAGTGAGTGCTAGTTTTGGCGTGTTTACTGGCAACACTGGATTACGCGACTGTGGCGACGCCTCCAACTGCCACCTTATGTGGCGGGTACTCTAATCTCGTCTAAAATTAAAAAAAAAAATTATTAAATGGAATCACTTAGTTACAGAAGCTACTCTGTTCATAGTTGACTTCAAATTATATTTTAATGATTAATATTAATGGATAGGACACTAGCAAGGTTGTTTTGCGTTTCTATAGTGAACGTTAAGCGTCTTAAAGTATCAAAGGCTCATTTACCATTAAATTTAAAGACATTTCACAAATAATCATATTTTTTGTTAAACTGCAAACAAAATCAGAATATGTGTGGAAAGCTAATTGCATACTATTTTCAGCTCAGAGGAATAATGAGTCAGGTGGAAGAGCCAAGGTTGACGAACGAATCAAGCAGTCAAGTGCAAGACTCTTGCCTCAGGCATTGTGCTTTCAATATGGAGTTGCGATGTTTATCGAATAGTTATTTATCGTCATTGTTTGTCCCATTCAATGCTAATGGGGCGGAAATATTAACTGATTAAGGCCTAACATTGTGACACCTTGCTGTTTTCCTTTTATCCTTATTTCGTATTAGATTCACAAATAGATCGTGCCTATTAATGTTAAAATATTGTCTGAGTTAAAGAACAATAGGTAAGGTCCAGATGTGACGATTAAAATTTGACTCAGTAGATTTTAATATTCCGAGGCTGCGTACAACCCCGAAAGAAGTAAGAAAGTATATTTGGATTAATTTTAATTTGTTTACGAACCATGAAACTCTTTTAAACAATGAATGAATTTACTATCACACAAATAAGGTAATTTCATACAAAACATCTTTGAATATTTAATATAAATAGGAACAGCTCAATCTTTGAACAATAATGACGATAAATTACTCAATAACTTAAGTATAGCAAGTAAGAATTCTATAAATAGCAAATACGGAAGAGGTCGGAAATAATCATCATTATGGCGTGCTGCCACGGAAAGATTGCAACGAGATAAGAATAAGTAACTGCTTCAACTTACGGTGTGTTATTATTTATATAGGAACTAATAGATATTTTAGTCACGAAGTTTGTCTTAAGTCATATACAATACAAACATGTCACGTAATTTTGCTTTTGGAGGAGTTGACATAGATTACGAACCCCTATTGCCATGAAAATAAACACGAATCGAAACTAATCTTAATTTAATTAAGTCATATCATTTAACTAAGTAATTTTGAATTAAAAGCGATTTAGAACTTCAAACTTAGAATACAAAAAATACATCAATCAAGAAATAGCAATTTAGTCCAATACATTTCTAATAGTCATAATTTTTAATACGATTAACGGTTTTTTTATTAATAATCATTTCTGGAGCTAACTAAAAATCAGCGTTTCATTGGGTCAGCCCTTCGATATGACCCCGGAACTTGAACTCTCTGAATTCGCTAATATAAAACCGACAAATATATCTCACTTATCACTTTTTTACAAACGATCTATCACTGTACTTTTCGGTACTATATCACGTAAATCACGGAATGCAAGTCAATGGTCCCGTGTTGACCGAGAGAGCGACGCGAGCAGACTGGGTAGAGCAAAAAATATATTCAAGCCTTTTCAAATGAGTGAGCTTAGAACAAACTAATCAATCTTAGTGATCCTTAGCACTTCACCATAAGAAACAGTTTCGTCTGGACAATAAACAACAGTTGTAGAAACATCTAATGAATTCATTTATAGTCTGTGGTGGTACAAAGTGTCATCACTAAAAATTAAGCAAATAACTGTCGTGTGATATGAATACTAGTACTGGGAATTGTGAATCATTTTTTAGAAGGATTTAATGTTTCAATATTACGTTAATATTAAAAGGAGAGCTACGTGTAGTGGTAAATAATTATCTATCTATAACATGAAGACCTCCTAAAAATAATATTTCGAATTAAAAATTCCACACATATTACTACAGAAGTAGATTTATAAAAAAACTTATCACATTTTTATGAGAACTTTGATTCATTTAAATTAGCGAATTAAATTGAAATCAAATTGATTTCACTTCAGACGATACAATAAGGGGGGTGTAGTTTAAAGATTGGCCCAAAGAGTTCGGTAACAGCTTCTAGCTTTATATAAAAGATTACACAGAAGACAGATATTTGTATAATAGATTCCTATCTTTTATACTAAAACTTATCATAGCTAATCGTTTATAATGAAAAACATTGCAGGGAAACATATTTATTCTCAGGTATATTCAATTGCTAGATCAGAGCCAGCGGTTAGACTGGACGGAAAATCTACTGTCAAATATTTGGTACAAAGTATTTTTTAATTTGACCACATGTAACTACAACTGCCTACAATGGATTACTTATTATCGTGATCCGTATGTGATTTATTTATATAAGTGACAATCTCCTACGAAATGTCTGGAAATCCGTTTAATGCTAAATAAATGTTTGTATCCCGGTTTCATTGCAAAAAGGGATTTGAAAGTAAACATGGTCTTATTTATTTAGATTTTACTGCAGCTAAGGTCAAGTCCATTAATTTCAGCCGCGTGGCCGTGAGTGAGAATGAGATTGAAACACTACTTAAAATTTATAGAGCAATTAATTACGTAAAGACTGACTGTTTCTTTAATGGAAATGTATGATTTTTTTATTGGATATTTCAGTTTGTACGCAAAGTATGATTAAACGACCAATCATTTAAACTACATGGGTATAAAACTGATCAATATTTCGAAAGGAGGGACTAATGGTTATAATAATAATTTATAGAAAATAATATTATCTGATTTTATGACTAAGACAGTCCCTCGCTAACGTAAAAAGAATGTTAAGTAGCTGCCGATCGTCCCGACATGTCGACTAAGATAAGGTAAGGTTAGGGGTAAATGGAATCTGTTGGGTGGTGGGATAGCAACCTGTCACTAATATTCCATGTGACATCGCAACCCCAAAATTTATGCAATTTCTCGATTTATTCTTATGTGGTAGATAGAGGTTCGGGTTTCCATTTTCGCAATCGCGGAGGTAATGATTCAATGGCCACCTCGAACCCATATATTGACCCGACACGACAGTCAGTACGCAATCTGACAGGCGGTAAGCCATATTGTTAATTACATATTTTTACTTATTTTCAGCGAATTTGGCAATATGTAATAATTTTATTACTAGTATAGGATGATGGAATAGATTGCTGGATGGGCCAGCATCCAGTCACCACTAATGTATAAAAGTAGCCCTCTATTAATTACAACTCTGAATGTAGGTAACCACAGTAGGTAACACAAAAGTGTATACACGTGTCATCAAACTTTTTGTCTTCTCCAAAAATGATAGCAAGGTGTCAGTATATAATGTATTTCAATATTTAAAGTAAGTTTAAATTCTGAACATTATAGCCAGATATTTTTATTTTCAACCTAAAACATCATTCTCAATTACAACGCCATCTGTACAAAGATCCTTGAACTTGTTAGTTCTGCTACTCGAAAGTAGATGGGGCTGTTCGTAAGTTTCTTAACTTTTACAAACTACAACAATAAAAAAATTTGTTTTTTTTGCGTTTTTATTTTCTTAAAGGCAGAAATAGCTATTAGTGATAATCCTAGTTAGAGTTTTAACATATATTTAGTACCAATGTTTGTTGAACTTATGCTTACGTGTACCTCGCTAAACGTCACAGCGTTGTTTACTAAGTACACGTGGAAATTTGGAATTCACACCAAACATGTCAAATTGCTACGTCCATGAACGACAGCTAAACATTTATCCGTCCAATTCACACGTGATCACGACATTATGCTGCTAAACGTCGTGATCGTTACTCAAAAGCTGAATCAGACAACAAAGTCGTAGGTTAACGATACGAAAAACGAAAATAAAAACAATTTTATTTCAAGGAGAAATAATTGCCTCAAATGGTATAGAAAATAAATCATTTATTTTCTATCACGACATACCATTAATTATTATATTATTGTTTATGGATAACTACTGTAATTTAAACTATTGTATAGCAACATATGTCGAGAATTATGGAAGTAATTTGTAACTCTAGTAACCATATAATTTAGTTAATATGATAGGAAATAACCTTAGGTAAGTATTGTAATAATGTTAAACGCATTGGTTATAGTATAAATGTGGATAGCGTTAATATAATGCTTAGTTTCAGTGTTAATATAATAACTAGCTGCCTTTCTTGCTGGTATGTTTTAGGGGACTTGGGGAGTGAGGATTTTGTTGGGTAACAAAGCAGCAAACCTGCCTCTACAACTTTATGTACTTATGTGAACTCAATGTCTACCCAGTAAGGTTAAGAAGTACTTAATATAAGAATAAATATATAGATTCTTTGATCAGTAAAGTAACAGATCGTTATTACAAATCGTTATTGGTTTGGAGGCTCTACTAACCAACTAAACTAATATGTGCTCAAACTGTAAACTGACTTAGGTACCTCAGTGTTAAATACCATTTTAAAAATAACTTACCGAAATGAACCATTGTGTATAACCTACATACGTTAAATAACAAACTTCATGTAATATTATCTAGTTTGTGTTATTGTAAAAACGGTTAAGCAAAAACAATTTGACAAATCATCGTAATGGCTTCCAAATTACGCTTGAATCAAAGGTTTTTGTACCAGAATGATTTAAAGTGTGTAAAAACTTCCTATTGAAGTACGTTTATCCTATTACAGTAAATTGTCCTAGCATGTTAATGTTATGACGATAAACAAAAGAAACTTACGCACATAACGTTTTAAAATCCTTTAACGTAACTAAGTAAAACCAACATCATTATAACGGTAATTTCTCAGTAAATTGTCCTTTTAATACCTAGTAATTACTTGGGTAGATTCCAGACCACTTAGAGGGATGAAAATAAACTGAGACTTGAATATCCGGATTTAAACCTGACTTCCAGTTATAGGTAATTATAGGCTTCATGTTTTAGTGGCTCTATTATATGCGTTACTGGTTTTGTATCCTGTTATAAATGTGCAAGATCCCTTGTGTATGAATGTAAAAATAAAAAGTGGATTTATGAATAGGGACGATCATGGAATTGTTAAGTAAAAATATTACTACTTCGAAATGCATTTTGTTATTAGTTTGTTTCTATATATGTATATAGTTTTATCACAGTAGAACGACGCATTGTAATGGGAAGTTAGGAACCTTAATTTAGTGATTCGGCAAATGTGAATTGGTGTTTAAGTTTCTGAATACTTGAAAATTAGGAGTAGTAAAAGCTATATAGGCAAAGCATATGAGAATAAACTTCTCATAAATTACTAGAACTTATTAGAAGGGTGGTCTTACTTTAAGTAAGAAATTAATCCGTTAAGGATAATTTTGTTAAATATAAGTGAATTAATAAGAACCCGTTTGATATGACGTATACATACTCTTTTAATATTTTCGACCATTAGACGTCAGGTATAGAAATGCGTAAACAATTAATGTTGACGACACACGTTGATTCAACAGACTAAACGAGCAACAAAGTTATCAACCGAATTGAAAGCCCATTGTATTCATTCTGCATAATTTTAGCGTTCAAAAATTAACCTATATATTTATGACGTATTGTCGAATATTCTAATCGTAGTAGTAATAATTATGTCTGGTCGTTAGGTTGTATATACTTATAAATTCTGTCATAACAACAAATTCGTACAACATTGTATTGAGATAAATTAAATTAAAAGTGCAAAGATTTCTTAGCTTTCTCACCGAGAATATTGTTATTAAAAGAAAAATACCAGAAACTTTTATAAGCAAAATGTCCCTAACGATTAGCCGGTACTACATAACAAAACATAAATTTGACATAAATTTGACGACCTCCGTGGCACGATCGGTTAGACGCCTGAACGCTAATCGTGAGGTTCCGGGTTCGATTCCCGGTGGAGGTAGAGTTAAGAACTACGCTTTTCTACTGCTTTCCAGTCTGGTCGTTGATTATATATGCTATATATGTATTTGTCTATGTATAATAAGTATAAATTTCTTAAACATACGTTGACTAAGTACCCTTAACACAAGTCTTTAATGTACTTACCAAGGGGCTAGTTCAATTGGTGTAATGATGTCCAAATATTATTAATTAAATATTATTAATATTAATTATTAATTAATATTAAATATTATATTTCTTTCCTTATTATTTAAAACAACAAATTGCACTGTCAAAAACAAGATACAAACACACACAAACTCATAAGCAGGTACACAAGTTACGTGTGAACAATAACAAATTGAATGGCTGCATGTGTCTGTTTTTTGGTCTTTAATGTCAAAAAGTCATTTAATATACCAAATTCCTGCGTAGTGATTTGCGCCTGCCAATGATAACAATTACTTATGGGGAACAAGTTATTGGTAACTTAATTGCATGTAATTTATGTCAACAGGCCCGCTCTTATTTGGTTAAGACTGGTTTTTTATAAGAACACGCATTGCATGCCACATAAGACCGTGTAGATATTTGGACTATGCATGTTTTGCGGAATATTTATGCTTTTTTAACCGTGGAAGGATTGGTTTGTTTGTGGTTTTGACTTAAATAAGATTTACCGGTTTAAATATTTCATAATAAATTAGTTGTGAAATTATACCTCTTGATAGCTATTTTTTGTTATTCGTATGTGAAAGGTTAAACAAACTTATCGTCAAGTTTGTTATTACTTTTCGCAGACATTCTATAGATGTTTGTAAGATGCAGGATATCATTACCCTAGCTAACTATTCCTAAAACTATTTTTAGTTTCATATTGCTTACATTATCCTTGACAAAACATGTTGTTTGAAACTCATAGCATAAGGAACTAATTTCAAACAGTACACACAATTCCTCACAGATATTAATATCTGAGCCAAAAGCAAAACCATATCAATTTCCGATCCATTAAACGGGTTGTGGCGAACTTTGGGTAACAGTTAATTGCAGTGCACAACAATTAATCATTAAACAAATTGCTGCTAATTATAGACAACGTGCGCCGATCACCTTTACGCTACTTTGTATGTCCTTAAGGCAATGCTGCTATACTTATTAAGTGATTTGTTTATGGAAAACAACGCACTGAATTATATGTAATAAATATATATAATATTCATAGCTAACCAGGTAAAATATAAGCTTTTTAAATATATATTTTAAAGTGTAATATATTTAGAGAGAGAGAAATTACGATTCTTCATTATATTCCCAATCCTGGAAAACTAGCGTTTAACTTTCAGCATAGTTAAATTATTATCATAATCATCATTAAAACTCAATTTTATTAATAACACAAGTTTGTATAATAAAATATAGTAAATAATGTAATGTTTATGTCACAATGACTATGGTTTTGTCTTGTTAATTTTTCAACCTATAACGAAACGATGGATCGTCTTATCATAAACTGTGTACCAGACGAGTAAATTCATCTTCTGATATGTATTAACATTCTTTTAACTGAACCGAACTTAATCAGAACAAAAGTAATTAAATTATTACACAAGTTCCGATTTAATTCTGCACAACCATTTAAATAAATCAATTCAATTTTACAACGGAACTCAATGCAATTACATCATTTGCATGAACATAAACAAACATTAATTTACCGAAAATATCCATTAAAGGGCGTTTTAACACGAATTTAAATTAAACTAGTGACATTTAACCACTCTACATTTTGTTTTCTGTAGAAAGTTAATGGGCTATTAACTTATAAATAAAATGGCAGCGCGAAATACTCTGACTCAACAAGCAAGTGTTGATTCAAGTTTCATATTAAGCACTAAATCTCTGCTTCGGATTTTATTTATGAGGGTCAGTAATAACAAATTTATTTATATGATTTATTGTTTTGTTTCTACTATATACTAAAATTGAATTTTAATCCTGATACAATAAAGCCATAATAGTTTGGATTGTGAATAGAATATTAAGTAAGTGCTTCTTATGTTCTCTCTGTATGTAGTGATGTTGAGTAACTAATAAAATTTATATAAATACCATAAGAACAGTATAGTAGCAGTAATTATGACCGAAAAGGCATACATAACTATACAACCTATTTGTTTTTAAATTGTCTTCAAATAAACACTACCTTTAAACCCCTAACATACTAAATGATGCATAAACGCTGTCTGTCTGACTACATTTATTATTAAGCCTCTTAGAGAAACAATTGCTAATTCACTTCAATAACGTTCGCTAATAAACTTTTATGACACGAAGCACATAATGTATAAACCGACAGAGTTAATACAGCTTAAATTGTTACACCTAATAGGATCGAAGGCGGCACAACCAATATCCGCAGTCACGAGCTCATATCATAACATAACACACATCAATTAAGTGCGCATATTGATTTAATAGCGGCTACAATTTTATTCCTTATAAGAGAGTACAAGATGTTTCAAGTTCAGCCAATTCCAATGGGTTTGAAAAGATAGAGCAAGGCCATAAGACTCGGACGGAAGTTTGCGCGAACACTTCCGCAAAATTGAACTGTTGTTACTGGAAAATTTATGCTGGACATACCTTTCTACGCAGTAATTGGAGCAGTGATCTAGTAAGCAAATTGGCTTTATAATGTCTCAAAGCCTCAGTGAATAGGTTTAATATAAAGTGATTAAAATGTCCCATACTAATCTGGGACGGAAAAAGAATGCTAAGTAGCAGCCGTTCTTTCCGGCACGACGTAGGTGGTTACTAAGGGACTAGAGGAATACTAGGGGTATACGGAATATATTGGGCGATGGGCTAGCTATTTGTCATTACTGGTACATATGACATTATAACTCCAATATTCATGCTATTAAGAGACCACCGGGATGTTTTCATAGCTCCAAGGTTCTGTCCCCCAAAAGTAATTAAAAGACGCTAATGATTTGGTGATATAAAATGACATAAATTGTTTTTGAATTGAATTTGCCCTTGTTGTTAAAATTACAAAAAATCGATCAATTAGTACGGCTCTACATACAAATTTAAGTCATGAATAAAACGAACTTTAGACAGATGCGAGTACCTGATGTGAATTAGTTTAAAGTAGGATTTGGAATGAACCACTTCAGATATAAGCAAGTTTCTATAAGTGTAAATAGCAACTTGTAAATCGAACATGGAGCTCATATATCACTGAGGTGCAACACGCAATATATCATTCTATCACAAGTTAAACACGAAGTGGCTGACATTATTCGCAATAAAATGAAAATTATACCCATAATATTGTCGAGTTATTGCCTATGCGCATAATAAAGTAATTTTACAGTAAATCTTAGTACATCAATTATTGCGTATATTACTATATCCTATTTCCATTTATCTCTTGGATATAATGAAAAGATAGTATACAAAATATTTCCGGTAGTTTTTTTCAGTCATAGCTAAATAATAACACGTAAAGTTGCTGTATTTAGCAGACCTTAGAGTTACTACGTCTACTTTCCCTAAAAATCTACATCTTTTCTTATTTTTGGATTAAACTTATACAGCTAATGTGCTAGTTAGAAATATTTAGTGTTGCAAACAACTTTACGTCCCAAGTGCTGACCAGTTATATTCTACCAAAGGTTCTGCAGCTTTCTTTACACAATCTGAATTCTAAATAAAAGTATCAAACTTTGCATTAAGTTAAAAATAGGTTATGGCCATATAAACTTAAGCGTATTACAGCTTGATTGCAATGCAATCAAAATCGTAACAATTTACGATGCTAAAAATAAACAGCTCAAATAATTTAATGTCGAAACAAAATGAAGCTTTTGAGAGGAATAAAACCGAAATCGTACCTCTAAAAGCAACGGCATTATCGTCCATAAAAACCTCAATATTTGTGTCTTTATTACTTTTGTCGCTATCAGAGGGCTGCACTTTATAATTATCGTGCTGGTTATAACTGATAATAATGAATGCACGGTTTGTTGCAAGAGATTCCTACACTTTAATCACTGGCTGTCTTTGGGTGTCCTTTCGAGAGCTCAGTGGGCAGGCACTTGGACAATAAAACAAAATCACTTCTGCGATTACACCTGACAGTCTTGACACACATTTGTCAACATTAAATTGAGGAAAATTATAATAGCACTATCCCTCAGTGGGACCACGCCGCTACAGCCGTAAGCGTCTCGAGACATTGGTGTGAGGCTTTTAATTTATGTGCTTCCGACAATCTTTCGAATTGAGAATAAATTGCCGTCCTAGCAATGACAAGAATCTCAGCTGCGTATTGCGATGTTGTTTATTTTTTGCAAAATTAATTGCAGTTATGACTAATTAAATAAATTAAGAGTATTTCGTAGGGTATGAGTATAGAATCAATTACTAAAACTTCATATAATAAGAAGATGTGAACGAGAGTCTATTGCAAAAACATCAATAGGAAGCAAAGACTATGAAAAAGGGATCCTATGATTAATTAAACTTTTTATGAATATCAGCAGACCAATTATTGAAGTGCAGTTGCGTAGAGGTCAGTCTAGTGAAATGCACTGTACAAGTTTATGGATACCTGAGAAGCGAAAGTAGTACGCCTCGATCGCGATCTATCTAGGAAAACGGAGGTCTGTTATGGCTACAGTTATAAATACCTAAAGGGACTCCTCAAATACAATAATTGTTAAATAAATTATCAGTTCCAGGAATATATAAAGTACAATTTTAGGTATATTTAGAGAATTTCCGATCTAAATACCCCAGTGGCTTAGTAGACAGCTATTAAATTGCACTAAGACCTTGACAGCAATGAGTATAGGGGAAAACACATATCAAATAGAATGGAAGAACTCGTTAGCGACATTCATTTGAATAACACAATTACGGAACCACTACAAAAGTGGAATACTGAAAGAGATGTCCAACTGATAAGGATAAAAAGGTCGACTCAAATCCTTGAACCAGCACGTTTGAGATTTTGATGGCTTTATTTAGGAACGGCGTAACAATACAAAATTTAAACTAGGTGAATTAAAATGTGTTTTCCTCTAAATTTTGTCTTGTGATCGTTGAATATGCTTTTTTACAATCATTCAAATATTACAGAGACACTGTTTAATTAAATAAGTTAAGTGAAATGGTAGCTCTTCAGAAAATACGTGAATCTAAATATGAACTACCACTATACATTGTAGTGTGACGGATTGGATATGCGACATGTGGGTAGTTTTAATATCTTGTAAAAGTTTACAGGCAAACATTTGTATGTCAACTATAGCTAAACAAAATCACTAATATAAAGGATTAAAATAGCCTACAAAAAACGTCGAAAATCAGTAGAACCTAAAAACAAACAGTTCACGTGTCACGGTTTTATGTAAAATAACTGATGGAATTATCTTAACCATACATAATTTGCTAGGTTTTTGACAATATGCGTGGAATTTTACGAGAAAAGGTAGGTAATAATCGAAAATATTAACACAAAGACTGTGAAAGCTTATGTGCATAAAATTTGGAAGTTAATTTGATGCAGCAGCTGCGCAAACATAGTTAATCTTTATATAGAACATGTGCAAATGAAAATCGAATTTATTTATCTTGGATCCAAGACAA
This sequence comes from Leucoptera coffeella, assembly GCA_030578115.1. NCBI lineage: Eukaryota > Metazoa > Arthropoda > Insecta > Lepidoptera > Lyonetiidae > Leucoptera > Leucoptera coffeella. Next base: position 105,856 of record JAMBLF010000238.1, read on the forward strand.
ACGTCTTTTCATTTGTGATTTGGAACACAACTAACTCCTACCAATAAAATAAACCAAGACTACATTCAAATATTTGAGGAGATAATCTCTTAAATTATTAATCGTATCATCTTCATAACTAGGATTATTCAGATTCCCAGCCCTCTCGAAAGGGATCATAGTAATAAATCTTAATATTTAGTAAAAAAAAAAGGTACTCACTCGTCACTCTTGTCGTAAGTGGGGAAGGTCTGGTGCGTCAAATCCTGCAGCGACGAGCTGGTCTGAGGCTCTGCGGAGATACCCTGGGCACGCTGCTTGCGCGGGGCCTGACTCCTGGATCCTCTGGCGTACTGCTGGTAGGGGAACACGCTCTGCAGCTTATCCAGCTGAGATCGCAGCTCTACCATCTCCTGGTCGCGTTGCTTGAGCAGGGCTTCCAACTCTCTGATGCGTTCGATGAGCGCCTGCACGTCATTGTTGTTGACGTTGGCCACACAACCCTCGGTATCCGAGGACACACCACTGGGAGTCCCCATGATCCCGTTGGATTCTATCTCTCTATAAGTCTCGTTTAATGCTCGTCTATCACCGTTGACTGTGGGCGCCACGGTTAATGCGTTTATGTTATTATTCGCTACAACCCTCGGCTCATCGTCGACAGCTGTCCGCTGTGACGATCCAAAGCAAAGGTTGTCAAAACACACGCGCATTCACTTGGCTACGGTACACTTCACGGGAAATCCGCAAACAGTTAGTGTTTCTTACAAAGTTCACTTTATCACTTTTCGATACAATTTATGAGTTCACGTACAATTATTTGGAACAGTGGAGCGGCGAAATATCCGTGCAGCTGTGGCGCAGGGCAGGAAGACAATGCGCGTCGCTCTGCCAAACTATCAGTCGCTGACGCCGATGCAACCCTGGACGAGCCAACGACGACCGCCTGCAAAACGAATCTAATGTTAGACACTCGATTATTACTTTTGGAGACGACGAAGACTGTAAACTACATCATCTTATTCAATAAGTACAAGATTTCGGTCACCTATCGTTGATCCTCGTGACCAGTATGTGTATCTTATCATTCAACAACTAACACCTTTACGTACATCTTGTGGATCAATGATAAATAAAGATATTGCGAAAGAGAAAAGTTATACAATAAATCAAACGATGATCTTTATCTGTTGACGTCCAAGAATACGATAAATCTTGAAAATAGATACAAAACGAGTAGATTCACTAAAAATAACGTATATTTTTTAGGTAAACGATAAACATAGGCTACGAACGATATTACGGAAAATTCAATATACAAAAACAAAGAATAATTTGGTACTAATTACAATGGTAGGCCTATATTGACAGAAACTAACCGTATGCACGCTAACTGTGGTCTGCCTTTGGTGTGCTAATGATAACATAATTACTTAATCGAAAGCAGATTGAGTATCACTTCAAATTTATTTACAAAAGCGAACGCTTATCTATTGGACTCTAGTCATTTACGAACTTCATAAATTAAATAAACCTACTTAAACACATACTCTTTTGTTGACTAGCAGCTGCCCAGTGATTTATTTGTTGCATTTTGCCGAAAAGACCTCAATAAATTTCACTGTCAATTAACACCGAAAGTGAAAAAATATGCTAAGTAACTAATTAAAAGTGTTTACACGCAACCCTTCACTTGTCACATTGTCGTCAATTTTATTACTTGTTGATTTTTGTTCAATTTCAAGGCGCTTAAAGAAAAATAAAAAAATAAACATGTTTAAAAAAAAAGTGATTGTACCTTTATGCCGACTTTGGAACAAAAACGTACGAAAATTAATCCAAACGTGCGTTGAATCCAAATCGGTTTTAAACACATTGAATGACGAAGATACTTCGAGGCACGCAGCCAAATTAAACGACCAATTTGGATAGCTCTCATCCATAATATTCTAGATCAATTTGGAAATAAACTTTCCGTCTTTAGTACTTAGGTACTCTACTATTTATTTTAAACTTCCTTTAACGCGGAGTTAATTTCTGAAACATTCGAAGGTGAAACAATGAAAGACCCTGAAAGTACACATGACCTCCTTTTAAACCTATTTATAAGCAAATTAGTGGAAGTTCACACTGTTTCCGGTGGGTGTGCATATGTTAGTTACCTTCGTAAACTAAGTACATATGTTATGAAAACATAGACAGAACATAGACCTAGTATATGCATACAACACGTGTAAAAATGCCGAAAGAAAATTCCACTCTTGACAACAGTGACATAGAGATAATCGTAATATCATATGATCATTGTTATCGGTGCTTTACTGTCTGTCTTTGATGGAGATTATACTTTATAACGCAAGCCACAGAGTAAAGTTAAGAAATATCTTGTCCAATTTTATATAACTCCAATATAAATGATACAGTATGGTTTTAATAGTTTAGATTCATATATTTTTGTAATAAATATCAGTTTAACTATTACTATGTAATGATATAAGGATTGATTCACAAAGTAGAACAAGTTAAACACATCAGACGGTTACTTCATTTATCTCTGTACTATGGACCTATCGTTACTGTTTGCTAGGCTGGAGTGCATGATCATCGGAAAATTTTAAGAATAATTGTATTTGTTTCAATAATTTTGATTATTGTACACAAGAAAGTCCGTTATCACTTTGTCAAAAGGTCATAGAATGTATGTTTAATTAATTGTTATTGTGCTTGGGCAAACAAATAAACATTCTATTTAATAATACAAACAAAATTACTATTATCACTAAGAGTATAATTTGAATGCTATCACAACTCCTTTCTATTACATTAACAATATCGCGCACTCTGTGAAGTTTTGAAGTAATGTAATGCAAGAACGTAAACATAAAAACGTGTAAAATACGTAAACGATTGTATAGTAAGACATATAACCTATAACCTACCTCTAGAGCAACACTACCTCAACCTCAATAAATTACACACTACACCAATAATTATAATTTAAATGACAATCACGACAATTTATTCTCGCGGCAGGCGTCAGTAACAATCTGATACGCAGGTGTATAATAGTTATTAATAGCAGAAAACTAGTAATAACCCTCACCACTCCATATACTGCTTTACTAATAGTCATACTATAACAAAATCTATCAATTGTATGTATTTACTGTGGGTTAAAACAATGACAGAGAGAGAAAAACTTTATTGGGTTCAGGCGTCAGTCATATTATTGAAATATTCATGTATGTCGAAAGCAGAGTAGCAATAATTTACCAAATATATTTGAGAAGGGACCCTATGTTGTTGGCGATATGGATGTTTGTGTCATAACAATTGATCGTTATCTCGCAGGTCTATTTTTAGGCTGAGTCAATTAAATTCAATTCCAGTCGCACTCCGCCGTCTCAGTGGTTCAATTGTGAGATTTATGCAGGGCCCTGTACTCGGTTTAAATGGTTACAAAATTTCCATTGTGCGTGTTGTTTTTTCATTTCAATTAACCGTTTTATTGTTTTGTCATCATTGATGTGCCATGGTACTTGTGGCCTTCGGAGGCGATTAATCTAGCTGTTAATGCGCAATGATATAATGCTAGTTTTTCGAGAATTAAAACGAAATTAAATTAAAAAGGAACTCAGTAACTACTATATTATTTTTTAGGACACTTATTTTAATCACGCTAATTTCTATTAGAATAAATATAATTGTCTTTACCCGGCGAGTTATTTTATTGTAGTAGGTAGTGTTAATTCAATTAAATCAACCAGCTAACAACGGACACGTAGTTAGGGAATTAATATAGTACACAATTTTATGATTATCTTAAGTCGGAAAACTATTGAAATCGTGTTTATTTATTAAGGGAATGGACTGTTATGTGCTATAAAAGCAGATGTTTGCTTCAGTTGTATAGATGGAGCTAATGTCAGATAGAAATAGCAAAGTTGAATGCCTTGCAGCCATGTCCAGCCCAGTAGCGCTTCAAACTAATTAAAAATAATTGTCTTTGATTGAATAGCGGGCTATATGACTACTATATGGCTTTAAGGTTATTAAAGATGGTCCTGCTGTTTCACAATGCATGTGTCTTTTGAAAAATTCAGTTCTTAAACAGATGAATACAGCGAAATGAGGCAGTACGAAAGTTCAAGTTATAAACGATAATATTAATTAAATGATAAGATTATTCTAATAAAAAAATTTTACTCATTATTATGAATAATACGAACCTACTGGTATAGATTAATAAATACATTCTTATTCCAGAATGTATCAAGAGCGCTAATGAATAGCATAATATACCTATATAATGTATATCATTCCTAGTTCATACAACTCTACCTGAATACTAATCAATCCACATCCTGGTGACCAAAGTGTTTGGAAGCGTCCTACTTATCCCGTACAAAGGAAGAGAAGCTTGCGTCAGAATAAGGAATATCCGCTGGTGATAGTCCGAAACCAAGAATGTATACTATACATATATGGACCTATGTGAACTTGAGTGGTTGATAGGTATGAAATTCTTTTTTTATTCAATATAAGGCTCAGAATATCTATATACCATTATGTATGTACATAAGTTCTTCGACGTAGCCATAACCTTGGGGACATGATACTCGGTCATATTTACCTTTAATATTGGGGTTGCGATGTAATTAATTTGGGAGATCGGTAAAAGAATCATAAAGCTGAGTCCCAATAAATCCCATTTATTCCTAGTTGGCTAAAAATGTTGTGTGTGACATTTTATTTAGTTTATACTAAAACACAACTTAAATAGACCAATTAGAAGTTCTATCCATTCTGAAAGGCATGTAAAAGACGTAAATGTACATCAAAAACAGAGTCGACTTAAAAAGTCACCTTACAAAACTGTTAAGGAAATAATAGCCTAACATCATATCTTTAAGGATATCAGACTTTATATGGTAATAAGATTTCAACTCTTATCTTGGCATAACACTTTACGACATGAGATTTATCTTAGGTTGAGCCTGTGACAGCGCTGTGACAGGGTTCGACAGCTACCTTGCGTTTGATAGGTGGAAGTCGTAATTAATATTCCTTGTCTCGTGTCATATGTGTACAGTTCTCACGCTTGATTCGATTAGTTATACTTGTTATTAGTTTGAATAAATCTAGGCAGTGTGTTATTAAATTTATTCTAAGATTTGTTATGAATAATGTGAGTCTTCTAAATGTGTTTTAAGTTAAGAGGTATTTAAATCACCCTTTTTATTATAGGCCGATAAATGTCTAAATTTTATTAGAACCAAGGCTTTAGAAGTAGGTATGCATCTATAACTTTATGCATACTTATAAAGCCTTAAATACGAGAGGACTTGACCGTGAAATATTATACTATAACTGAAAACATTGACTGAAAGAAATAAGGGATAATTTTGTCCAAAAAAGACATATCTATGGTTATATAAGAATAAATAATAGCAATACATTTTTCAGACATTCTTCTCAAGGCGGATGTGTGTAGCGTGAAGAACAGAAGAGCCTGTATTAAAAGGTTATTGGGTATGAGATTTGTATGGATGGTTCAAGGTGGCGATTCATAGTCTCTGCCTATCCCATTAGGGAAGTAGAGAGATGAATATATGTATGTAGTACGTAGCAACAATTTTCACTTATTAGTTGCTTTTCTTTCAGTATTTTCATAGGTTCCTCTAATTAACTTCGCAGTAATATAAGGAAACTAAGCAATCAATAAGTAAACAAACGCCATTTGCATGGCAGGACAAGTTGTATTGAATATAATTGAATTGATAGTGTTAATTATATGTTTGACATGGATATTTAACCGGATATAATTAATGCATTCTATAGAATTTTCCGATCTGTTGTAACGACATTGTTTTTTCCATATAGAAAAACTACTTTATACTCTATATTTTACTATAACTACTAATATCAGCTACTTATCATCCTGAAGTGTCGACGGTATCTATAGAGCGATGGAATAGCAACTTATCATGGACGACCTCCATGGCGCGATCGGTTAGACGCCTGAACGCTAATCGTGAGGTCCCGGGTTCGATTCCCGGTGGAGGCAGAGTTAAGAACTACGCTTTTCTTCTGCTTTCCAGTCTGTTTGTTGATTATATATGCTATATATGTATTTATCTTTATAGAATAAGTATATATTTCTTAAATATACGTTGACTAGTACCCTTAACACAAGTCTTAAATGTTTAGCGAGGGGCTAGTTCAATTGGTGTAATAACGTCCTACAATATTATTATTATATCAATGTCACTAAGACCTTTTCAGTTACATTAAAAGTATCGAAGTGTGCATTTCATCTCCAAAGATTGACCACCCAGAAATGAAAACAGTTCGTGAATGTATTTGTAAAGATCTTCGTAATGTGGTCAGGCAAGTTTATGCTGTAGGTGTAAAAACACTAAGTGCTCAAAAAAGTTACTTGTACCACGACAATGCAAAAAATCGAAGAATGAATATTCTGTTATTGTTATTGTAAAATTAAATAATAATACGGAAAACCATGTGAACGATTGTGTGATGAAAAATAGAAATATTGAAATACACGCAGAAATACATATTTTTCACAGACACAATAGTATTCTATATTTTAATGCAAATTGATAATTAATATATATTTTGTGTAACCAGATAAATATATATACGATGGGCAAACAATCTATCACCGATGTTCCATTATGACAAAGCAACCTCAATATGCAGGCTGAAGGGTACCCTGGGACATATTGTGTCTCCGAGGTTCTGTCCACCCCGAAAGGGAATGAAGGAATATATGCATAACATGTATGTAATCTGCATTATAATACGGAGTGCTTCAAAAGAAAATAGATTTAACAAATTAAAGAAAACCTTTAACACATGATTTCTATTAAAAAAAATTTAATAACCTAATAAAGTCAGTATTGGTATTTAACCTCTTTTTTTAGCTTTTGTAACCTTGATGCAGAAATGATTTTTCACTAGTCATGGTATCTAGTTACTATAATATACCAAATACCACATACACCCCATTATGTTTGTGTTAAAACATACCAGTCCAAATAGAGTCAACACGATTTCAGTTCAGTACAATTTGTTCAAAACATTAGCGACATAATAAAAGGTATCTAATATGGAATATTCAAAACATATTTTCTTTGGCCCAACGACCTAGCCCTTGACATAGAATTTATTGCTTCTATGCCAAACATATTCCAACTGTGCTCAGATGAGATATGAATCTTTTTGGGGTAAATATTTCTATTAGTAGCAGATATTACACTATATTTGGACGTTATTACGACAATTGAACTAGCCCCTTGGTAAGTACATTTAAGACGTGTTAAGGGTACTAGTCAACATATATTTAAGAAATGTATACATATTATATATAGCAGATGACTTGGAGTCCATAGAATCTATTGGGAGAGAAGCTAGCAAACTGTCACAACCTAATAAGGTTAATTCGTATCATATAATTTGTAAGTTATAAAATAGTTAAGTTCTGTCCACCCAGAAAGGTATTAACGACGTGAATGTATATATTTTGTTTGTAGCAGGAGAAAAGATTCTTAGGAAACGTTTATATTCTTTTATATGGGAGTGACACTAGTATTATATTATGTGTGTTAGGTAAAGGTTACCTATAAGTATATAATGGTGATAAACGAGTATCTGTAGCCCCTGAGAGGGATTACAGTCTTGATGCTATTGTATATTTATGTTAAAGACTATAATTTGCGGTTTTGCAAGAGAGAAATTTTGCACATTATTTTTCTTAAAGGCACTTAAGGCACTTGATTTTATTACCTTACTTTCCATGCCATAATAATAAATTGTCATTTTGACCACGAAATTAAATTAATAACTTTATGTAGGTTATGTAGATTTCTAGTTTTAATCCATATGTTAAAAGTTTTGCTTTGTTTTGAGGATTATATAGATAAAATACACTGCATCACACACATAATACCATTAATTCTTATGACGTATGAATCAGTTTAAAAAACATTTTTAACATCACAAAATCCTAACTAAAACTTTTTGCTGCATAACCTTATGTCATTTTATTTTACCTCGGTTGCCATGGTTACCAGATGCGACTCAAAATACATGCAGATATTCCCTAATGACGTTCAGAGCAAACGGAACGTTAGCGACCGACTGCTAATGGAAACCGCGTGATTCAGGTCCATACGTGGCTATTGTAGATGCATACGAGAAGAAATTATCGCTCCGGCCCTAATTTTAAACGTTTGTTAATGGGTAACATAGTTATAGGCTTTAACGTCACAATGTGCAGTAAATTGCGCTATTAAAACCTCGCGTGTAAGTATTCTTTTCCTATAAACAGATTTTTTTTTGTGTATCTTCGTTTTTGTATCCTGACTGGTTAGAATCGATTTGGAATGCCAGTTTATGATAACTGGTGAATATTAACCATTTCTAGGTACTAATTAATCTAGAACTGACCTGAACTATATAAGTTTCTGTGTTGTGAGTTCTGAGTGAGTTAAATAACATACGTAGATACAAGTGAATATCTTTAAAGCTTAAGTGCAAGGTTTATATGTACAACAATTTCCACTATTTACAGTTTAAATATATACTCTTAATATAAAAACATAAGTATAATATAAGATAGAATTGAGTAAATACATTAATGTTGTTCAAATCAGAATAACTGCTTTTAGACGGTCAATTATGTTCAAAGGACTAGCTGAACAATAAGTCATATCTATACATGAACTATTGAAAAGTCCAGCTATAATAAGTGATAGAATACTATGCTATATTGTTGTTCTAAGATAATAATAATTCAGCATGATTTTATCAACAATGGCTTGGAAGAGAAATTTAGTTGAAAATTTCATTAAATGTATGTATAGTATACGTAGGATATATGATAACAAAGGTTAATGTCTTGTTCTTAATTAAAGGACAATTATTTTTAGGTACACGGATGAATCAAATTAATAACATACCGTGTATTGTGTATATTGTAAACACACGATAAATCGCTTTATCGGAAGGTTACTCATAAAAATGTTTATAAAATTATCTCTTGATCTCCAAAGTCCCTTGATACGAGAATATCCGACTTGCTATGAACTTTTGATTTACGCTGTCGAGTGTATTTTGGTTTTTTATGTATGTTAGAAAATAATATACTTGGAAAACAATGTAAGCGTCAAGTTTTATCGTAGCCTCGAGCTGTTGTCATTACGGAGATTTTGAGCAATACAGATTTTCAAATATCGTATATTTATCTACTAACAAGTGCTGAAACCATCATCTATTTATCTATTTACAGATTAGATAAGCGAAACCCTTCGAATTGGTTCAAAATTCATATTTAGCACTTTATTTATCTAGATACTACAAAAGATTCTTAAAACAGTAAGAGACATGCAATACCAACATCTATCAATAAACTTATTGATTTAGCTACTGTTAATTACACGAGTACTTTATTATAACAAACTCGTGTTAAATACTTAAAAAACTATTATTTATTTAAAATATATCCTATTGCAAAACTGAACATAATAAAGCTTAGGTCTTATTATTATTTTATTACTAGTACATTCAATATAACGTCCTAAATTACTAAACATACTTCGATTTTGTTAAATATTACTTCAATTATATTGAGGGATCTATTAAAAGTCAATAAAGATAGGCACGGTTTATTTCTAGAAAATAATAATGACAGATAATTGAATGTGTTACTGTGTACTGTCCCATTTAGTAAACAAAATTTAAATATTGTGTTAAAAGCCTATGAGAAACTATTAATAGGTTCCTAAATATAAAGAAAGACTAAACATACACAAATAAATTATTACACAATGGTCTGAGGGAAACAAATATTTAGTACCTTGATGATTCAATATTTACGATTTCAAATCATAGTATTTTCAATTGTTTAGTAGCTTTTATTACTGGAATGGTAAGTATATTATAACTACTCAAAGAACATTGAGTTTAGTCTTTTAAAGTTATAGTTTATGAATAGTACAGAACATATAAAAGCTAATAAATGTATAGTAATAGTGACATAAAACAAATGTAGGAGTGCAAAACCATTATTCTTAATCAATTATTCAGTTTAATATTCAAGTAGCCATAACACAGCATATATGTAAAATGTAAACTTATGTTTTGTTTACTTGCAGTTTCGATACCAAATATAGTCTATATGCCATCTTTACTTTTGCCATCTTACTTTAATTTTTTATAAAGATATTTATTCAAAAAACGTACAGGTAGGTATTTTAGATACGTAATTTTTTTAATAATTTTATTACATTTTTAAATCATTATTTTGGTTAGCTTTACTTCCACTTGAGCTTTTTTAAACCTAAAATCAACCGTATAAACTGAGATTTAAAACATGTTTTTGTAAAAAATAACTCATAAGCTTTTCTTAACATATCAACCAAGTCACCATCCTACCTTATTCTAATATTGACATACTAGAACAAACTCACCTGAACAAAATAACTGGAGCAGGAACGTTAAACGCGTCCCGAAGGAATATCCAAAAACGGGACACAAAATCCTTAAACTGAACGAAACGATCGCTCTCTATACGAAAACTATCTACGATTCGGTCACAGATTTCTCGTAAACGGTTGCGATAGTGAGGATATATATCAACTAGTCGATATGTGTCAGCTATTGGAACACGGGCGCGCGTCTTCAGCGTCAAACTGCAATGAACGTAGTCTGTGATCGTGTACTCTATGTGGCTGATTGTAAGTACTCTTGTCAAGCCGGCCATTGAACACAAATGAGCCAATAAAGCGCTGCCGTTCACATGAATGGACTGTTCCAGCTAGAAATGTGCTCGCGAGGAATGCACGGGCTCCAACCGTAATCTTAGATAAGAAAATGATTAAGTGGAGTATCTAGAATGGGCTCAGATTAAACAAGAAGGCAAAGAAATGAAATGACATCTGCTTTGATGATTCGAGAGGTTTAGTTTAATATGTTGTTATGAATATAGAGACGAACACTGGAAAATTGTCCGACGTTTGTTAATTGTGTGAGGTCAGTAAAATTGTCTATGCTAGAGTAATATAACAACAAAATGGATCACTTATCACATTAGAGATTTTAATGCATTAAAAACATAATCTGTAACTCAATGCAACCGAACCACATTTTTGTTAATTTTGTTTAAACGAAAATTAGGTCTCTTATCTGATTATAACCCCTAGTCCCTTAGTCGACTCTTTCAACATGCCACAAAGATAGCAAGAAGTGTTTTTTATAAGACCTTCTCAGGCTAGCACACGATTATTGTACTACTTAATATAAAACTATTATCTACTGTTCGCTCCAGCCCAAGAATTCAACCTGAATAAGTGACAAATCACAAAAGATCTGTTGTAAGGAAAGTAACGCAATAGGTTAACGCCCTGAACGATAACCAAACGCTCGATTTAGAATTACGAAAATCTTTACTATCTGCTTTAATGATAATGGGGATATCAGATCATTTAAGAAACAATAAAAATACGATAAGTGCTGTGTTTATTTTCATTCGTTTGATTACACTAAGTGCGTGAATATGTCATAAATATCCAGTGATATTAAGTGCAACGCAAAAGTAATTGCAAATAACACCGGTTATGGAAAATAATGTGCGTATTTATTCATGATAAACTAGTTTTCCATATGTCAAACGTGTAAACAATTCACTTGAATTTCAATAAAATATTCACTGTATCTTAAGAGGTGCAATCCACTTGTCACAAAATTGTGTTGCACTTTGTGAGAACATGTGAGTGAACGATATCATATGTTACACTGCCATCTGTATTTCAATAGTTGAAGTACACTAAGAACTTTATATTCAAGAATAAATCCTAGAGGGCAGTAGGTAGCTCTTGACTCAGTTATGAGCTGTTGCTGCAAATACAACATATCCAAAAGTAAGTGCACAAGTGCATTAAATGCTACTCATAAAGATACAAATAACCAACAATGAGGAAAATTCATCGATAAATTAAATAAGGGCCGGTGAACCACGCTTTCTATTTATAATCGATTCGTTACGGATAAATGGTTTTGAATGGATTAAGTTTGTTAACTCAGTATCCTCTTTTGTTATTGTTTTCGTCCTAAGACTGTTTATTGATTTTGTATACATAGATTTAATCATGTAATACAAAACATCGCTTTCATTGGTTAGATCGATGCAAATATTGCCGAAAACACGAGTAGCCGCGAACCATATCTTGTTTTATCAGCTGGACGTCACATGATTGTAATTCACCGGATAAAAATAGCAGATAAAATTAAATCAACACTCGATTTTTATGACATAACTCATCTTAGGCCGTCAGCGATAAAACAGTTACTAAACACAGAAGGTGATTGCAATCATTCAATATTTTAAGACAGCAGAAATAGGATGAACAGAAATCCAAATATTTCAGTTATTCACGTCCTTTAATCACTTTTGGAGCGAACAGAACCTCGGATCAATCCGGACAGTCATATATAATCTCCTAGTTTACTTTTAAGCGTGGGCTATTGCTATATGCTATTGGGGTTGTAGTGTCATATGAAATTTTGGTGACAGGTTACCAGCTCTTCGCCCAATTGTTTCCATTGATAGTGCCTACGATATACCGGAAGAACGACTGCTAGATAGCATTCTTTTTGCTTCTCAGACTAGGACGGGACAAATAAAATTTTATTACCGTATTTACTATATATATTTGGTATTTTTAAGCCACAATTAGAGATCAGTATTCTGACAAAGAGTGATATTAGAAATAGTTATAACCCCCGAATATGTATAAATATGTGTATGGATGTCAGTGAACCAAAAAAGTGGTTTCCCAGGAACGGAAAAATGGGTGGCCGAGGTCTTTGCATTTCTGTCTACTGGGAAACAGGAGTATCATGAATGTATGTAAATTTTATTCCTAGATCACCTAAAGGCACAATAATCACTTTACAGGTGCTGGTAAAGAACAAACAGTGGTAGGTACTGGTAAAGATCAAGGCGCATCTCGGAACCAGAAACGAGGAGACTTCTGATGCAACTGGAACTAAGAAAGCAGATCCGATGCGAAATTACCACACAATTATATTATAAGGTTGCGTAAATAATTCAGAGGAAAGAGCTACATATTTTGAGGACAGAATGGATGATTCCAAGAAGGCGGTGGACTTGTAAGGCGACCCTGCCTCGCAATAAATATTTGGGACCTTACTCATGGAACGAGTTATAAGAGCTATTATCCTGTGGATGAGTCAATGAGTTTGTATCAGAGAAATCTGCTTATCATTTCAGTGAAAAATAAAGAGCTTATTACATTATTTTACGTACATTTTAATTAAGGTTCTTTGGACACATAAATAGTGAATTTCTCGACTATTACGTTAGTCAAGTTCTCTTCAATAAAAGGTTCATTCTAAAGATAGATAGCTATAAAGATTTATTGAGTATATTCTCATCTTATAGATCTGTTTAGAATATTTAATCAAGAGGCGTGTTCTCTATTGTCTCCAAAGAATTCAACAGCTAGCAAGGTTATCTTTTTTCTCTCCTTTGATATCGTTGAACATAAAATTATTGTTTGCCATTGTATTTATTTCATATAATAGTACTCTATATAATATTTATTACTTAACTTATACTACTATCTATATTATTACAACTACGATACGTATATGTTGGCAATATATCTTCCATTATGACTCGTACTGACATCACAATACAAATTGGGTGTAACTCTGTGGAAACCAATGAATCCAAACTTGTTTCTTACCAGAGATTTATTAATGGATATTAAACTTTATACATTTTATATGCACAAAGTCGCAATTTTATACAGAAAGGGCTAGCTTAAGTATCCCCATGGTTTATTATATCTTGCATTGGACCAGTTATTCTACGATTATAATAGAACGCGTAATCCTCTAAATACTTCGCCAGCGATGTGACGCGCTATTCATCATAAAAGAAAAATGACGACGCAGATTCTGAACTGATCAGGTTTGTGACGTATTAACTAGAGTGCCAAGTTTTTTTTACAAACTTAAAGTAAAAAGTAGCTTTGATAAATCTATGATTGTCAGAGAGAGTCAATAGGTACATGTTGCTTTTTATAATAAAAAGCAAATCGGAAGGCTCGATAATATTTTGGCATTTGAAAATCACTTGAGAAGTTGAGAAGCACCTACTAGTAGAGATCCGAGTAGGTATATTTAGAATTTCAATATGTGTACAAACTAGCCAATCCGGAACGTAACGACGAAACCGGTTCCACGGGGCATTCCTTTAACAGATCTAGCATAACCAAATTGTATTACGAAGTAATATTCATATTGTATTCGAACATCGAATGGGACTAATAAACTCTTCATGGCAACAAATATTGATAGGTGGAAAGGTTATGAATGACGCAAGCTAATAAAAGTAGGAATAAATAATATCGCGCATCCCGAATTTAACATTCAAATTCTTTTAACACGTGGCAGATTTACATAGAAAGCTTAATTAAATCAAATAAAGACTTCTAAATATAAGCATATTAACATTTCTATTATCTCCAATCAGTACGTTACCTCTTACATCATTTCTTCGTATTTTCAAAAATCATAGTAGCTGGTTGGTTTCGTTTAAAAAACAGATTTTATTGAATTGCGTGATTCAAAGATTTGATGCGTTGAATGTTTTTGTGACAGCCAGGATGTCATTAAACAACCTTTTTGTTAGGACACACAAAAACGGATAACCACTGACAAACAATGAATTGTTCACTCGGTTACTCGTGCAAAAATATCTATTGGCACATTCGAGCTAGCCGAGCATTTTGTAGAATATCCAATATATTACGACAACAATGAGCTCGAATGACTAAACGATTTTAAAAATAGCCTTCTCAGGATGGGCATGGCTACAAAACGAGCTTATGCTTAACTGGGCCCATTCTTTTTAATCAAATCTAAATATAGAATGCCCGGTACAGAAATAGTCACTGGAGTGCTATTTTGAACTGCAGTCTGGTCGTTCATTGCTAAACATGAAGTTCGTTGTACTTTGTCGTCGACTGCAGTTGATACTTATTCAGTGGACAATGTTCAAGTATTGGAAACTATATGAAGTTACACCGAAAAATACTTCTACAAATAACTATACAAAAGAAGTACAGTTAAGTAATAAAAGTATAATGGTGCAAATGCCTGTATTTAGAGGTCAAATCGCTAAATAGGTTAATTATTTTGTGTAAGAACAAAAGGTGATCGTTGTGAGTCATTTTAATCGTAACTTATAAAATGTTCATAAAAGATATCTATACAAAATGTATCATATCTATAATAATGTTCCTTATAGCCAAATTATCTATATTAATTTAGAAAACGTCACAATGTTCTTTTTATTTTGTCCGGGCTCAATAACACTAAACGCAATCAAACGTTAGAATGTGAAAAACAAAGACGGTGGAATGTTTGCATAATATTCCAACTAAACTCATTCTTGTTTTTACAAGATATAATAAGCAGTGGGATGTCCTTCGCCACTGAATTGAACTAGTAAAATTATAATTATTGAAACGCTGAAAGCATTCATTTAATAATTATTTTTAACAAATTGTGTTGTTATTCAATTAAAAAGCAAAGAGATTTTAGACGTAAATAGGATATTAACTAGCTGCCTTACATCCTGATATATTCTAGATGGCGACTAAGGGACTAGCGATGAGTGAAATCTTTTGGACGATGGGCTAGCAACCTTTTTACTAATATTTCATAGCAATGTCATCACGACTCAGATATATTCCTAAAAGCGATCGATGGACAGTATATATCTCCTAAAATTCTATTCATCCCAAAAAGGTGTTAAGGGACGTGAATATACGTACAAATGTATATGTAAATAGATACTAGTAGGAATGTTAATTAATTCATAGTTAATTCATAGTTTGTTCATTTTCCTATCACCATGAACAGTGTGATTCTAAAAATAGCCCTCTTCAATGCCGCTCACGTAGTTATGCGTGTATTATGTTATATTTATTGATTTTTAGTTTACATTAATTTAATGAATTCACTATCGCACTGAACTTTGGTCGGACTCAATGAATCGAGCCATTCATCAATCATGCTCATGTTTTTTCATTTGATGAGACGAAGCTTGCTTGAATGAGTTTACAGTAACTTATTTTCTCCGATGATACATTCATTTTGATCTTCGATCTATATTACATCATTATATATGACGAACAAAAATTAATTTGAAATTTCTGACACTTCAAATTAAGATGGAAGCTGAATATTACAAGTCAAACACCCAAAAATAAATATTGTTCAAACGTGATGAAAAATTAATGGCCGCTTCAAAACTATTAAGGATGTTACTAAATTCTGGACATGTACTATTTAGATTGATTTATTTCGTTTTAAAGTGACGGAAAATTAGAACATCGTTATAATGTTGTTTAAATAGTTCTTATTATAAATTTTCTTAATCTTAAATAAAAGTTACACGTGTATGTAATGACTAAAAATAATTTGTTTTTAAAAATAATATTTACAATCATATGCATCACTACTAGTAATTCTTTTGTGGTAGTCAGAGGTTTGTGTTATAACCTTCATTCACGAATAGTATAACACTAAACACAAGGCTACTAAATTAAGATATCCATATTGTATGCATAAAAAGAACTCATGTAACATCCCTTGTCAGCAATTCCATACACGAAATAGTCATAAAATTCGCAAAAGACCTAGTCGTTGCAAATAATCATCTTGGGCATATTAAACTGTTCCTATTCCGAAATTTCACCGCGACACACGTATTCGGTACAATGCCACGGCCCTGACAGTAAAAATGTAGCAATGGAAAAATGTACGATTTAAAATAACATCACAAATCGTGAAAGAGACTCTTTGGCGTGTGTTTTACTGCATTTTTAGGTGTATTATGTAAGAAATGGTGAATGGAAAAGGAATGTGATACGGATTAAATATTCTTGTTTATTAAGTGTTGAAAAATCCATGGTAATATTTATTTAATAAATTAATTATTATTTAATAATGTATATGATAGATTATAATGATATGGATTCATAAGGATTTTAGATTTAAATGCGATTCAATGATTATAATGTTCATGTGTTATATATTTAAACATACTGAATATGGTGAAGATAAATGCTTATAGCTATAACCATAAACCCAAATCAAAGATAATTGTTAAAAAATAAAGAAATAAACTTGCGCTGAGAATAATACCGCGATATTTCTGCATAAAGGTAAATTTTATTCATTTTACTTACCTAACACGCACATCAAAATTTTATGATTCAATGCGGGGTAGTCAGAAATTTCACACTTGCGGTGATTTCGCTCTTTAAATGTGAAGTGTTTCTCAATATCATTGCGAAAAATCATTATTTTATACGTTTTCGAACATTTTATTTTCTGATTAATAACTAACAGGATTTATCACGTAAGTTTTTATATAATAAAGTTGCCTTTATTATTAACACGACGTTGCAGTACGTTCTGCCCGTGACCAAGGCTACTGCAACGTAGCCGAAACGTCAGGTTAATAATAAAGGTAACTTTTTTATACGAAAACTTACGCGATAAGTCCCGTTAGTAATTAATCATGAGTATAAATCGCGAATCTCTTAAAACTATAATTTTATCTTCTTTCCTACCGTCTGAACCATTCTCCATGAGACAGCTCATAGTAAAACATCAATGACATTATGTACATTTCAAATTCTTTATTGTTTTGAAGCTAGAGAACACCAGAACACCATGAGATCAATTAAGTTCTCTGACATCCTCGCCGACCGCAATGAATCATTTTAAAACTCAGTTATTTATAACAGTATTCTATAGATACTTACTTTTAAGTGAACAATAGCAACCTTATATGATATAACTTCATCATGGTTATTCTTAACATACTCGGTATTTACTGGATTGGGTAAACTTATTTTAGAGTATTCCTTTATAGATCTATAAAAGATTACTCAAAATAAGTTTTCATGAGAAATTCAATTCCAATCACGGCCCTCGCAGTGAAACGCTTTATAACTATTCAGACCACGTGCATTTAGTACTGGGACGCATAGTTTGCATACTTGCATTATTCAGTTTATTGTAACTGCGACGTAAATAGGCAATAAATGACATGAAATCAAGTACTCGAAGATTTGGAATCACCCAACACTAATTGGTGACTTAATTTAAATTATACAGACGTGTATAATTGTTATTTACCCCAAAGAGTTATTAGATTACTTAGGGTGAATAATATAAAGCACCACCACAACTTCTTATCTTTTAAACGAGGTCTTTTCATAAAGGAAGAATCTTTACGTATTATACGAACGAACAAGAAGCGACAGAGAATTGTCAGGATCCCTTGAGCGATCCTGTCAATTCTGTGTCGCGTCTTATTCGCTAAACACAGTCTCTACCTATCCTATTGAGTAAATACCTACTACTTTGTAGATCAGGTTCAATTTATAGTGCAAGTAGGTTGAGCACAAAAACTGAATAACGACCTTTAATTCTATTTAGATATTTTTTATTTAGTTGAGCATTTGCTTCCTCATAAAAACCTTGCCTCGTCTCTTAAGAATAACAGACTGTCCCAATAGTGATAATCTTAAAATATACATTTTATATGGAATATTTAAACACCATAATATAATATGAAAGAGGAAAAATTGTAAAAAGTACAGTAGGTAAACGGTGAGGTGCTAATGTAATAACTAGAAAAATACCTTGTTGCTAAGAATATTAGGAGTTGTATAATGTCTTAATTAGAAACAAAACTTATAAAATACTTCTACACTGCTTTATGCTACCACTCATATTTTGTGGTGTGGCGAAGTGCATTTATACTTACAAAGTTAACGAAGCTTCTTCATTGCTATTGGACTAGTTTATATCAAATTGTAGTTTACAACAAAAAAGTTCTATTTCACATAATATGTACATTATTCTTTTGGCAGTACTATCAAAATTGTACATTATTCTAGGCTATAACGCATCTGAACCAATGATTTGTTATGTATATTTCCTTATAAAGGGGTAGGAAGGCGTTTTACGATTATAACTTACTGCCCACCTAACCAAATAGATTGTTGTGTTCAACGCATCAAATTGAAAACTTACATAGAACACAACAATTTTCCTATGCGACTTAGTTCACGAAGACCCATTTCCAATCCAATCCAATCTAGTAGTATGGTAAATTTTTACTGTAGTACTACTGTTGTAATTAATACTTTAAATACATACAAATTGTCAAGCCTATATTTTCCTAACGGGAATGGCGACGCATTAAACGATCTTGACAAATCTCTCTGGATAGAATACTTTTTTATAACATCCTAAGTAAAATTAATAGATGTGAAATTCCATACAAGATTTTCTTAATATCAGACGTGATTACGCAGTCACTGTAGAAATATCGTTCGTCGTGATTTGGCGTTTAGTGCGCACTCTGTACAATGATCAATAAGGAAATTGAGGATCAAATTTCTGTATCATCTAAACACTAATTCATCAATAAGAAATATATCGGAATGTTGTGAATAAATTCATGCTACTATGAGCAATAATGACAAGATATATTCTAACATATAAATTTAATACTGAATGTTTTTAAAGTAAGAACTTTATATATACATACTATGGGTGTAAACATGTGTATCCTGTTTAGAAAGCCATACATATGTATTTTACTAAACATAATCTTTTATACGGCTATTGAACATAAATACATGAATAATGTCTAACATTAAATTAGATTGATACTGAGCTGTTTTGTAATTAAATATTTATTATTAAATCCAAGGTTAATACACGCCTCTTCTTTTATATACTACTATAAATATATTATTTTTGGAATGTCAACAATAATTAAAAGGTAATTGTGATTTATTTTTATCAAGTAATGTATGTATCTTTACGTTGTTAAGAATATCAAACCACAAAATACTTGAAGTTTTAGAAAAAGTTTATCCCTTACTATAATTACGAATACACATCTGGCATATGAATTTGAATGACGTATTTATTGATTTACAGATTTATCGCAATGCCCGCAAATATATCTAGGAATTAATGGTTATAATTAATATTGGTTTTGGATGGGATCTTAGGAAAAGCCTTGGCCATGGAATGGTTTTGTTTATCTTCGCGTGATATTTCCGTTGGCAAAGAACACTTAATTTATTCGTGATGTTGCAGCGAACGGTTTCACGAAAATACTCTACGTAAATATTTGTAGGCAATTAGTTATTTATACGATAAACATGGGTGAGGAGGAAAACGAATTATCGTTTTTAAAGGTATACTTAGGTATAATTTGAATCCCTTACGTCAAATATAAATTATTAAGGTTTTAATAAATACCCGCTAAAAATTCAATATCAGATTCTTAAGGTACATGTTTATTTTACATTATAAAAATTAGAATGTAAAATAAACATTCGATCCAAGAATTAAATTACAAATAACCTTTGTTAAAATACCATCTCCGTTTGGGTAAAAAAAAATTAAAATATTTTGTCCAATTTGTACTCATCTCAATAATTACAACTGGTCCTACTACATTTCTCGAAAGTCACATTTGAACCAAGATAATTAAGAGAGGCTCCATAACTAATATACATATAGAAAAGGCTATTATCGTATATATAACATAAAAGGGGTGACATATAGAAGAAAGCCGAAGTTAGAAGAACCTATAACCCGAGCCGAGTGTGTTTGAGGAGAAATAATATTTTTATAGAATACTCATAACTTTTATGAGTATCTCACAATCTCACTACTTTAATGAGTATCAGTGAATCGAAAGTGTTTGTCAGGATCGGGACGGATGGGTCCGTGATCTCTGCCGTTAAATGGGGAGATATACGTGATGTATATGTATGTATGTTTATATAAAACGAACAAAACTAAATACAAATACGTAAATAAAGGTACACGATAGAATACACCAAAATTACTCCGATATCAGTTACAAACGTGATATCTCTGTAAACGTCATATTTTGGTAATACATAACTTTCCATATTGAAATACAGAAAATTTCCAATAGTACATATTTTAACTGGGTATTGAGGGATGGATTAAATCTTTTTTGAATTTATTTTCCAACCTGAGTCATAATCGTTCCTTTATTTGTAAGAAAAAGATACCTTTAATATTTTTTAGTTTCGGCTTGTTATTCTAATTTGTCTCAATCCTGATAAAACTCTTTGGCAATGCCATCGTTACCCCTCATTCATTTCTGTCAAGATTAGCGTGTACTTTAGTCTTTTTCGGCGTTTTACGCTACACAATTTTTACAACTTTTTACGGTATCGGGATCGTGATGGCTTCGAAAGAAAATATTAGTAACCCATTGCTACCCCATCGCCCAAGAGATTCAATTATGCCCTATCCCTTAGTTGCTTCCTAGAACAGGCCGGGAAGAACGGGAGATATTCAGCATTTTTACTTTTTTACGTCCTAGCTCGCAGTTTGTTTAAAATATCATTAATATTATACACGTTAGATTTAAAAATATTAACATAACTACTTCACGATTATTATACTTTTTGGGGTAGTCCGAGATTTACGTGTAGATCTCTTTAATTCGTCAGTTATTTAACGACAACATCAAACATATTTTTCAGAGAGTTAGTGCCCAATATATAAAAATGATAATAATTGGGTAATATCCCAACACCTACAATTTTCGAATATCCCAATTTTAGAGCTTGAATGCGTCTAATAACTTGAATGCTTATAATATCATAAATAACAAAGACCAAACTGATAAGATACGTTATAAATTTGAATATTTTTAATATACGTTGTCAGAATCAATTTAAATCATTATTTACCCTCCCACCGTCCAAACATACATTGCGACGTCTTTTTAGATAAATCACTATCAATGCACGTTCACGTAGATAAGAGGCCGAAAATAGAATGAAATCACAGTAGCACGTTATAATCTAATACGATGATTAGGTTAATAAGCAAATTACTTGGTTAGCACTGCGAGCCGAGGATGGATTCGCCAGCCACCTAATAAAAGAATGTCCTTAACACAGTTGTTCATTATTCTAATTGCACGGTTGGCATTAGCTGAACGTTATTTACGTTGCTGTTTACTATACTAGTCATTCGCGTCGATTAACTGCGTAAATATGTACGATTCGAATGAAAATGTGTTTTATAAACTCAAACAAGAAGTACTGTCATTCGATTATCTCGGACGCAACGCCAAAACAATGTGTCTCATTCAAATGATACGGCCGACAGATGTCGGCAATTGCACTCCAAACCTCTCGTAAACTGCTGATTAGCCATAACACAAAGCTACGTTCTATTTATAGAATGACTAAGTACAGAGATCACGTCTTTGTTAGCTGTGAGTAACGTAAACGACTACCTATCGCAAGTTAACGCTATTTACAGCTCTGCCGAGCCGGTGACAGCGCAGCGATCAAAACAAAAACGAGTTAATCCATCAATACGATATTGCGTAACGAAAACAAGAACATGCGTAACAGAAAAATGAACTCACCATGTTCATCGTGAAACAATTTCCAAAACTCGTTGCCCTTCATCTTGAAATTGATGATAAAAACGCACGATATAGGTTATGAACACGAATGTTTTTAGTGCAAACGTCACTTCATTTTGACAGCTGACGTACAGCTACGCCGACACCTGACAGCGCAAGGGCGCGCCGGAGTGTTCGCGAAGGGATGATGTGTCGGGGGTGCGGCTATGGCATGGTATTGTGCGGCCGCAGTCACCGCGGGAGACGCACGACTCGTCTTGGCGTCCGTGCCGTGGCCAATGAACGGCGAGGTAGCGGCGCGCGAAGGTCGCCGCGGTTCGTTCCGACTCCGCCGGAGGGCAGCAGCGGTCGAGATAACACTAGTACTCAGCCCGCCGTCTGCTCGGAAACTAACAACGCGAACGGCAGAGCGGCTCCACGTTCAAATTGCACGATGCGCTCGGATCACCCGATAAAGGGTATTGGGTAACTGCAATGGAATACTTCACGAGATAAACACTCCTATCAGCTCGAATTGCGACTATTATTAAATAGTGTAAGATGACAAATTCGCATGAGAACACAGTCATTTCCACACTGCAAAGTATAAACAAGTTGGTAAATCTGACGTAAGACGTATTATTCATTAAAAGATAACAATAGGGATTAATCTGATAGCAGCCTGAAGATGGCTAATATAGACAATAATAAATTATCTAGAGATATCAAATGCAATATCGACTTAAGCAATTAAAAACAGTACATTGCTTTCAAATATAATAAAACTGGTCTGTCTCAAAAATAGCACGAAGTGTACCCTTCACGCCTTTTTTTCCTTTTTAAGTAATAAGAAACTTAGGTGACCAATGTCATTATAATATTAGTATTATTTATCACGCAGACTACCAATACACTTAAAGACAGTACAAAGACATCTAGTTAGTTAATTGATCTACGATTGCGTGTATAGTACAAACAATATCTATAAACAATAATTATAGTTGGATCAATTATTTTATAACGTAGTTAAAACTACAGACGCAAATTAGACCTCTTATACTAGATATTATCGTTCACTACTTCTTAATGAATTAATTACCTGATATACGATTAGTAAAGAAATTGTAAACAGTTAAGAGCTCTATTAATGTCTCAAAGAATGAACGGAAGATACGACAATAAGATAGTGTCAGACTGAACGGCCGGCGATATTATAATAGAATAGAAATATAACATGGTATGATCGAAAAGGATGCTTAGTAAGGGTACTATCCTCTGATTCCTATAATATTAGGATAGCTAATAAAATTTATATTTCGTGTAAATTCTAAACTTTGAAGAATATTGCTACTCACATTTTTTAAGGCGCAGGAATTCAAGTAAACAATTGAAGATTCTATAGTAGAGGCACAGATAATATAATAGAGGATTATATATTAATATTATCGAATACTACGCTGAATTACACTATCGTGAGGAAACCTACCTGTTCCCTTGAACAGGTAGTAGTTAGTGCTTGTAAATGGCGACTCCTCTGACTACCCCACAAGGGTTAGTGGTCGTGAACGCGTTTGCCTTTTTGTCTAAAGTATAGTTTATATATATATATATATCTATCGAGTATATAAATGCTAAGAGACAACAATGAGTAGTAAGAGGTTTCTTGGTAACTGAGTGGAATGCTGCTCTGGGAATTAAATACGAGCAAGCCAACAAGAACTAGAATCAGCTGCCTTTTTCTCAGCGAGCCATAGCTGCTAACAAACTGTATCTATAAGGAGATGAGCTAGTAAGGTATCACCAGAATTCCATATCACATCTTGACCTAGATAGTAAACCCGATACTTCCGAGGTTTTTTCTATCCCATCATCGATGAAACTTTGTACGTACTTCTCAATTCGTATATCCGAAATTCATATTCATAAGCTTTGAATTCATTTAATTGTGGACATCGCCTCGGAAACCCTACATATGTTGTGCTTTTTTTATTGTAAAGTATTTTAGAGTCAAAGCGAACCTATTCAGCTATCGGTAAATACACACAGTAAAGTAAGAAAATTAATGACGTGTACGTGTTCATGCATTTTGTGAAATTTCAATTGGTAACTATCCAATGTGGGTGTGACTCAAGTGTGTTTAAAGCAAAATAATCATATATTTGACATAAGAGTATAAATTGTCCGTAGGTCAAACAAAATCGCAATGTTTGATGAGTAATTCCAAATTCCACTTGGAGTACTTACCTACTAACTGGTGTCAAATGGTTTCAATATGGCTATAAAACTGTTACTGTACAATTTTTGTTTGGATGGACTTGCCAACGGTTGTTAAACCACTATGGCTAATTTTCCTGAAATAATTAGTTAAATCCTAAAAAAACAAGTTTTTGGGTTTTTCGTTAACAAGCTATTCTCCACTAAGGTTATATCGACACAAATACAAACACTGATGCCATGGTGTTTGCACATCTGTTAGTCCATCATCATGGTTACACCATAGCCGCCAACCGCTACAGCCGAAGAAAAACGAAGACCAAGCACAAATTCTTTTGTTCCTTATTCTTCGGTTTGTTCCAGTTGGGGATCCATATCTTACCTATACCCAAAGCGAACATATTTAGCCAGTTTGGCATCACAATTCACTAAGTATTTTACCGAAATCAAATACATATTTGTATTTTCAACGTTCACTAAGCTGCTGATTTTGTTGACGAACCATAGACTACTACTCTATTTAATGAATTTAAGATTATTGCACTCAGACCCATTAGGCATTATGGTAAAATTAAACGTATGTATATAATATAACATTCGACATAGCTTAGTTGTTTGGAGCATGACTCTGTATCAGTAGGTACAGGGTTTAAATCCCGCTTGAGATGCTCAAACGAAGTTTATTGAATTTCTATGTACATTTTCGTAATAAAATTACGTTTATGAAATGCGTCGAATACTGCAGTGAGTGAAAGCATTGTGAGGAAACCTACCTGTTCCCCGAACAGGCAATAGTAAGTGCTTGTAAATGGTGACGTGGTTTACCACCTGTCACATTGAGTACTGACTATCTGGTAACCACGGGGGTTCTTAGAATTACTACCTTCGCAATTGCGGAGGTGGACACCTGAACCGCTGACTACCCCGCAAGGGTTAATGGTCGTGAACGCGTATGTCTTTGTTTACATTAATTTAATTTATTAACTATTTCGAGAAAGGGTTAATATGTGACTTTAAATAAAACAAGAGATATTTATTTATATTTTTTTATTAAAAATAAATTATTGCAGAAAACGCGTTTTAAATCTTTAAATGATTTAGTGTTTTGCACAACATAACTCAAACTTCCCTTTCAAACATTAAAAATAATAGTCTAACACGTGATTTATGTGACATTTAAAATAGTCATGATAACATACGAGTAATTGCAAATTACCACGAGATTCTAACCAAATACAACAAACAGTTTAATTAAAACTTGAAGGAAATGTTTATAAGCTATTACTACATTGTTCCTTTGTGAATGTACAGCACTATGTACAATATTTCATTATTTATTGCCATTTTGTGTTATTTATATTATTGTGTTACCGATAAGATTAAATGAAAAAAATCCTCCAAGCTATAATTTCTTTTACAATTATTAGAAATACGTCCTGAAGGCACGATCAACAAATTTGCAACAATTCTTCAAGTTTCGTTAATTTCACTAGTTCACTCTACATTTTATATGCCAAACATTTCCTAAATAATGCAACTAATTTTATTCCCTACGTCAACCAGTTAGTGTCAAACATGAGTGAAATTTACATTTTCAAGAACGTATAATATTATTTATGATAATTGACATTTTGAAGCATATTGCAACTTTCATAACTTATTCGACCTGACATTAGGCAAGAATGATTGTTAATTCGAATACACAACCTCATAGCTACAGATTTAGCATTGTTACTTTTAATTTATGTTATTTGTATGACATTTCTTTTTTATATTAAAACTGAATGACACTTACGCAAAAAAATGATACTTTAAAAGCTAAGTGTATTAAATATACTTTGAGTGAAAAAAAATGATAGGATTATAAATTGTCGTGAGAAAAACTAAAATCTGTTAGTATGATTCCTACGCTTTCTCAGTACCAAATTACTTTCTTACGAGTAAATAAACTTAAATGTACACAGTGGTAGTAAATCTAGTTGTTAAAGCATTTTATATTTAATAGTATTTTGCACAAAAAGCCTATTTTATTTAATAGTATACGCCAAATGTGTGTATTGGTTAATTTATTGCGGCAAAATGATTTTGTACTGAAGTAAATGATACTTGCTTAACCTTAATGCAAGATTTACGTATGTCTTACTTTATAAGTGTGTTCTATATTTACAAGGATTTAGATAGAGAACTATCGTTATTCTAGCTGTTTATACATGTCCTCGATCTGTGGTTTGAAGTAGTTCCTGATTTCGGGTCTCTTAGCCTTCATTGTTGGTGTCAGGAGTCCGTTTTGAACAGAGAAGGGGTCTGGGTGCAAGTAAATGTCCTTTACCTGGAATATAAAAACTCTTTTGTACTAGAAATCCCTTAGCCGGTTTTTGTTGTAACTTTATTTCACACTTCACTGATCACCCATTTATAAGTTTATCCTAGCTACGTGTAGTAGAATTAATAACAATTGGTCTAACAACAAATTTATAACATTGAAGTATGACAGAAATTCACCATAACAATATATTTAAGTTATTTTAAAACTACTTGTGCAATTATTGTCGCTAACTATTGCGAGTATTTCTCGTTCATATGCTACCCAGTGTTCAGGTATATGCTTGACAACATAGATGAACCTATACTTGATGAAGATGCCATCCAAACCGATTTCAGCTAGGCGACAGCATCCTGCCATAGTTCCGTCCGTTTTTCATATATATTTTTTATTAATCCATATATCACACATACCTGCTCGAAGGTTTTCAGACCAGCGTTTCTTCCCCACTGCAGCATATCATCCATGATCATTTTCTTCACTTTTTCATTCTCGCACAGAGCAGAGAATGTGCCCTTTATGCCATTCTCGAGTGCCCAACATTTGACCACGTCTACGTCAGGCACCACCACTGCTACCACGCAAGACTGAAAAGCATAGATAAAGGTTATATTATAATAAATTTACTTAATAATTAGGATATACAAGTGGAACGGTTGGGAGGTATCCTAGTACGAATTTTTGATGTATTTTTTTATCACTGCATTATGATGGATTGTGTTCAACATATTCATGTATTAAAGCTCATATATTATTACATTTTAACAATTAAAAATATATCAGTAATTATTGAGTAAGTCTAAAGTGATTTGAGTTAAAACAATACAATGTTACCTGTTAATGTCTACCTGTTTGATATTGTAAAAGGCGATACAGGATTACAATAAAACTTTTGTTTAAGCTTTCAAAAATCATTGATAAACATTTACATAAATAACACATATAGATAAATACATATTTACATACAGATTTGAAATAAAAGCATACCTTAAGTGACTCTCCATGTACGAAGACCTGTTCCACGTATTGACTCCTGATGTAAATGTTCTCGATCTTCTCAGGAACAATGTACTCTCCTTGTGACAGTTTGAAGATGTGTTTTCTTCTGTCAATTATCTTCAGAGTACCGTTCTGTAATTGTAATAACTAGTTAAATACACGTCACACCTGTTTCTACTGAGGGGTAGGCAGATATGGTCAGCATCACTTAATAGTTTATGCAACTAAAATATAAATATTCATATACCTAAATATTAATTATACCCTCTATACAATATAATATGTAACTGCCATTGTACACGGAATGTCATAAGAGGCGACAGGCACATAAGGCAGCAGAGCATTGGCTAACAATTTATCGCCAATGACTATAGTCTATATTGCGAAAGGAATTAAAAGACATTAAAAGTAACGTAACCCTTACTCCAACCCGGTGTAGGTACTGCAGAGTTAGTATTTATTTTTATGGCTGTCGTAAGTAAATCATTTTTAATAAATCTTGTTCATACCGGCATCCATTTGCCGACGTCCCCGGTGTGGTGCCATCCGTCCTGGTCGATGACTTCCCGGGTCTTCTCTGGCTCCTTGAAGTAGCCCTTGAACACGTTGGCACCTTGCACGCAGACTTCTCCCTGACCCTGCGCCGCGTAGTACTCCATTTCGGGCACATCCACAAGCTAACAAAATGAAGTATTTTTGTATTTAATACATATTTTTTGATGGTGGTCAGCTCTTGTGAGGTATTGAGGGAAATCTCTTAGAGAATGTACAGAAGTTAAGTGACTATCATGATCAGAGCATTGGGTAGAATTTTGATCACTTGGAACTCACTCTTTCCCACATTGAGATGATTCCGCGTATAATTTCGACGATGATTAATTTAGGTGTGCATTAGGTTTTATTGTCGGCTAGTCTACAACTAAAATAAAATGTAACCTCATTTTACCCCGTCTTTTATTTCGACCACAGTCTTATAAGAAACAGAAGAGATCATATACGTAATAACCAGACCTAAGCCTCTCTTAAATAGTCCATAATATAGAATGAATAGTTATCTCCTAGTACTCACTTTCACTTTACAACAAGCGACGGGAGGCCCGACGTGTTCAGGCACGTGGTCGCCCTGAACGGTCAGAGTCACCGGCGCCGTGCACTCTGTCTGCCCGTAGCCCTCCACGATCTGCAAACACAAACATTATTCTAGAATATTTTGCTAGTGAATATCTAAAATAGTGTACAATGGGCTTGTCAACAGTAGGTCATAGCAGACAATATTAGAATATTTTGCGAGTGTACATTAAACTGTGGGGGATGGGATAGCATCTTGTCATCAATATGTCATAAAGACACCCATTTTGGCTGAGGAATGAGATCTTACGTCTCGGAGGTTCTGTACCCGAAAGGGGTGTAAGGACGAATATATATGTAGGTCACTAGGAAAATTTTGAGATATCGTCAAACTATTTAAAGAATTCAAGTCAAATTGCTACCGATCGATGTGGCATCCTATTAGTAGGCGGTAGCAAGTAAAAAAAAATCCATCTACCTTTAATATTTTTTGAGAATTTGTTTGTGTAGCAAGATGTCAGAGTTAACGCGTCGCGATTTTCGTGCCATAATTTTCTACAATTTCAAGCGAGGTTTGAGTGCTGATGACTGTGCCAGTGAACTGAAATCGGTGTTTGGTGAGAATGCACCATCGCGTAGCTCAGTGTATCGGTGGTATAAACAGTTCCAGAGAGGAGATTTTAGTTTGTCTGACGATTATCGTCCTGGGAGGCCTGCTGAAGCAGTGACCTCAGAAAACATAGCTGCAGTTAAAAAACTACTTGAGATAGATCGACGTGTAACATACAAGCAAATAGAGGAACTCTTGAAGATTAGTGCACCATCAGTTCATGCAATTTTATATAACCATCTTCGAGTTAGAAAAGTTTGGACGCTGTGGGTACCTCACTCTTTAACAGAAGCCCAAATGGAACGTCGCAAGAAATGGTGTCAAAAAATGCTCATTATGTTCGATGGCGGAAAATCTTCTAACGTGAATTCTATAGTAACAGGTGACGCTGTATAGTATTATATTATCTGTGTCTTGGCTATATTACTATGACGTAAAATCTAAATCCAAAAACAAGGTATGGATCTTTGAAGATGAGGAACAACCGACAACCGTCAAGCAATCCCGATCAGTGAAAAAGAAAATGGTCGTGGTATACTTTGGTAAAAGAGGTAAAATAAAGCGAATAACTCTTGATGAATTGAAGACTGTTACCGCAAAATGGTATACTGAAATTTGTTTGCCTTAATTGATTACATCCCTGAAAGACTTCGCCCAAACTCACGCCTTGACACTTGGCGACTTCACCACGATAACGCACCCGCACATCGGGCTCAATTAACTCAAAATTTTTTTAGCAACTCTGGTCTTATTCTTCTTGAACATCCTCCCTACAGCCCAGATATCGCACCCTGTGACTTTGGACTCTTCCCAATGATAAAGGATGAGCTGAAAGGGCGCCGTTATTCCAATGATGACGAGCTAATTCAAGCGTGGGACTTGGCGTGTGAGCAAGTCACTGAGGAAACATGGAAGCAAATTTTTGACGATTGGTTTCGACGTATGGAGAAGTGTATTGCCACCGATGGAAATTATTTTGAAAAAAAATAAAATTAAGTTACCTAATCTCAAAACTTTCCTAGTGACCTACGTATATAGAACTTTTTTGAGAACCTATATTAATTCAATCAATAAATGCAATTACAAATATTCTGGCTAGTTACTATCGTATGCTTTTAGACCTTCGCAATTATGGTGGTCTATATAACTACTATATTCCCGAAAGAACATTCGTTACAATTATGTGGGTAAACTAGAGATCAAAGTCACTTCCTCTCATAATTGTGTTAAACGAAATTATATTTTCATTATTGTTGTAACTGTGCAACTATTTCTGTTAACCATGTATTTTGATTTTTTTTAGTTTACGGTAAAGATTTTATTGATTTTTATTCGCACATTTTGCACATTCGTTATAATAAAATCTCTAGGGGATATCATTCCGACTTTTCCATCTACGTTTTGGAAGCCGGCCATAAGTATCAATTACTCGATATTATTTTTCCGTAACGATCTTCAAGATGCCATGGCCTTTGACGTACGCTTTTAGCAAATCCCTTCCGTATTTGTCCACAGAGAGATTGATTCTATTTTGGAGTGAGCATGGTGGCATTGATATAACTCAAAGTCAAGTTCCCGTATCCCACTAAATGACGTCATAAGTAGGGATGGGATTCGCAGAGTATTAAATTTGCCAGACATATTTATGGATAGATATTAAGACGATGATTAATAGAAGAATTTAATAAATTTAATTTAAGTACACTTATAATGATGAAATATTGATTTGGAAAAGCTTTTATTATATTCATGTAAATATTATTTTTCAAGCTTCCTCGAGAACCTTCCTAATTTGCTTATATTTACGGAAAACGAATTCTCAAAAGTTATTATTGTTGCTCATTATCTGACAGTTTTGAATAGAATAAGTAAGTATATCAAATCTCCAACACGTGTGAAACCTGATTGAACAATAAATCAAATATTGTATTCAAATGCCAACAACAATATTTATCAGACAGATCTGCGATCTCGGAAGATTTTCACATCCGTGTTATTTTGTAATAAAGGAAGATTCCTCAGCTTTGGTTAAAACAACGAAAACATTTTAGTACCTAAATAGAATAACATAGCACATTTCTGAATTTGATAAACCGATGTATGATCTTATTGAATTAGAAATTGTGTATAACCTGGAATTTAATCTGCATAATATAAAAAAAATAAGATTTTTACATGCAAACAAATCAGTCTCCAGATTTCTACAGAGGAATAGACGTGATCATAATCGTCGATCCCTATTTACCATACTCTATATCCTGATAAACCAATTTCACTCCATCGACATCCAAACACCTTGTTACAAACCCCGCACTGATAATTCCATCTAAGACTACGTTTTTTAATGTAGCTGTGGCTAGCATTGGATAACTCACCAAACAGCCAAGAGCGCATCGAGCGAAGGTCAGAACGTTGCCAGCGAGGGGCGCAGACCCCACCACCATGATCCTCAGGCGTCCACCCATGCCTTCACGAACCTTACGGAATACTAGCTTATCCCAGATTGAATCGCTGCGGATGATTCCTCTGAAAAATGCAAAGAAAAAAAATGTCAACATTAATGAGGGCTGTTCAATATTTGAATGGGATTAGACATTAACATTAAGGAACATAGTCATAAGGTGAAGGATGAAAAGGGATTTTACTAGCCGCTTTCAGGTCATATGGTTGGCCGGCTATATTCCTATATTTTCTTAATGATTGGGTTAGCAAGTGTGACGTATTAATATTTGGAGTCTTTTGCTATAAGTAACTATTCTAGGACTTTATACTCTTTTTTTGTCTAGTTTCTTATAGACACTTTATGCTAGATAGTTGTGTATTTCAATGACGAATGCTATTTACCTCTTCAATTCAGATTCCTTAGCTGAAAGTGCCATATTGAAGAGAAGTTTCTTGATTTTAGAACTAGAGATCTCAGCCTGAGCCTTGTCGAACAGGCGATTCAGCAGCCTGGGAACAGCTGGCATCATTGTAGGCTTCAGTGCTGTGAGGTCGTCGCCCAGCCTTCGAATGTCTCCGCTGTAGAACCCAACTGCACCACCAACCATGTAGAGAGCGTTCTGGACAAAGGTCAGGATATATTGGTTAGACGTAGTAAGTAAAATTTGATAAGGAATTTCAAAAGGATTTATTAAAATGAATATTTAAGGATATTAGGTTTTAATTTTACTGGTCAGTATGCACTGGATACATATTTACTTAGTAGATAAATTTTTTAAATAAAACAAAAAATTAAACTGCAACGATGAACTAAGCTTTTTATAGCTATGTATTTTCTCGACTTTATTACACTAAAATAACTATTTGTGGATGAGGTCGATAACGCAACCCCCGTGATAAATAACGCTCATTTTGGTTAATTAACATCGTACAAATAATTAATTATGTCGTTTGTTGGCAGTGAGTCTGGTACCTTATCTCGCAGCTAGTCATTACTCGTAATTTCATAAACAATTACATCAGCGTTATTTTATAGTGTCCCAAATGTAGTCAATGCACGTGACCTTATATATCTTGAATCATCGTAATGCCAAATGAAATGTTGGTCTTGATATATTCAAATATGTTCGATTGTTATTATATAAGAACGTGGCAGCGACGGGGAATTTACAGCCTATATTAATGCTCTCCACCCCGAAAGCAATGTTATAATGTTTTTTAATATAATAAATTAATTATACATTTAAATCGTCGTCTAATTGAGATTCTATCAAATACTAACCCTTCTTCCAATACCAACTAATCCAAATAAATAATCTCTCACCTCACAACACCTTTCAAGCATATGTGCGAGAGGTAAGAACGAGATCATGACATCGTTCTTGGCAGGTCTATGTTCGCCCAGTTGCATGATGACACTGCACAGTGATGCCACCACGTTTTCGTGGGTGAGCATCACGCCTTTTGGCATGCCGGTAGTGCCTGATGTGTAGCAAACTGTGCAGACACTCTCGGGCTTCGGAGGCTGGAAAAGAATGTAGTTGTTATTTTTAAACACTCGCGATTTATACTCATTTTATTAATTATGTGAGACTATTAGCCTATATAGCCTATGCAACTGGGTCGAAACGTCGGGCAAAATAAAGGTAATCACATATCTTTATAAATTTATCGTGATTTGACCCGGTCTCACATAATTTAAAAAGAATGTACATAGTTGTTAAGTAAGGTAGACTTTTTGCAGCTATTCTGATAGACAATATCATTATAGTATTGTAAGACAACAAATGAAACGCTACGTAAATGGTATACCTACTAGTGTGTAGTCTATAAAAGTGACAGTAATTATACATTTGTTGAAATTCGAAATAAAAAATAATTGACTATGCCAAATAAATAATATGTTTGTGGTGGAAGAGAATTATTTTATTCAGTGCAATCGCAGTTATTCAAAGTATACACTGTTCATTTATGATGGAAGTTTATCCCATATCGGTAATGTTGGTACACACAGTGTTCATTTTAGTGCTCTATCTTTGTTACTCACCACACAAGGATGGTCTTTCTGAGCCCCTAGGATTTCTACGTCAGTGAACTTGATAATGTCGACACCGCGGCTCTTGGCTCGCTGGTGGGTGGACGGGGAGACTTCTTTGATAGTGATAAGTTTCCTAAGGCACCGAGGGGATTGATCCAACAGGAGGTTAGCTTTCTTGTCGTCTTCACATATAACAACGGTCATTTCAGCTGCGAATGTAAAAGAAACACAATTATGAACAAATGAGAAAGTTACGGCTCAATTGGTTATAATATTCGTGGTAAAATTGCAATAGATAAGCATGTAAAATTTCTTATCGATGATTGTCAATATCAAATTTAAAGCCTTTTCTGCTTACACTACATAGTAAGCTAACAGAGTAATAGGTAGAAAAATATCAACGGCAGCATAAATCATGTAACCAATTTTCCAAATTACCATGGTTGAAGTGCAATAGAAACTTCAAAGAAGCAAGTAATCATTAATTTTAATGCATTACGTTTAGTCACAGTCAAAATATTATTACGAGTACCTACTTGTCACGATCCTCATAAAAAGCTTATTAATTTTACTAACGATAAAAGACAAGCACTTGCACCATTTATTTACGCTAGCCGTTCACGTGTCCATCTGTATGTAGTAGTTCTATAGGCTCCTCGATTCCACATGTTTACCAGATAGTCAATACTCAATATGACAATCAAGCTGTATCGCCATTTAGAAGCCCTGACTATTACGTGTTACCAGAAATAAGTAGGATTTTTTACGACTTTTACCCATAGAGTAGTCTGTAAGTTTATTGAAAATTAAATGAAAATATTTATATTCCAATATAAGGATCATAATATAATTTATGACACTTACTCTGATTAACAATAAAGGCACAAGCATTGGCTCCCAGCGTGTCGTACAGAGGGACGATGACCATGGAGTAGCAGTAGGCCGCCTGCTCCGTCATGATCCATTCTGGACAGTTCTGTGAGTATATTCCTGGAAGCAACAGTTCTATATTAATTCACGTTCCTCTCTTATCAAGAATGACTTAAATAAGGACTGGATCAATGATGGAAGTATCCTAATATTGTTTCATAGTAAATAATGATTTACACTTCTCATTGACAGATGTGTGTAAACAAATGTATATTTATCACTATTTTATTTACAATACTAATTTATAAATTTAAATGAAGATGAATAAAATTTAATGTACACGTTAACGTTCCTTAATCCCTTTCGGGTTGGACATAACCTAAGAGTCATGATAATATCTTCAAAGTAATCATGAAATTAAATAAAGTATGTAGTAATAAAATTTAAACGCACATGACATATTTAATTAACAACTTTTGTGTATTCTTTTATTTCGTAAAATTAACGTTTGAAAGTTGAACTCTTAACTATGGTTATAAAATTTGTAATGTTACATGTCCTTCGAAAGTTCAGAGATGGGGCCGCACGCTCCTGACTATTCCTTACACAATAAAAAAGGGAGTGTGTATACACAAGTCGTGAAGCATCTTACAGTGTTCCCACTTACCAATGAAAGTATTTTGTCCAGGGTGCAGGCCTAGACACAGGAGCCCGGAACCGAAGTTCTTGGCCCTGAGCAGAGTCTCATTGTAGTTCTGCCACACGTAGGGCTTATTTGGTCCATCGCGCCACCCGAGACAGGGCCCGTTGTCTGGAAAACCAATGGTATGTTGAGTGACAGGTACGAGAAAAATGCATTGTATAGGGAACTCCCATCTTTAAAAGCCAATGGCATGATGAGTGACAGGTACGAGAAAAATGCATTACCTAGGAAACTATCTTTAGGAAATTAGAATGATATATTGGATGACATTGTTCAGATAAAATAAAGGTGCAGTTCTATAGGGTAAG
This sequence comes from Leucoptera coffeella, assembly GCA_030578115.1. Classification (NCBI taxonomy): domain Eukaryota; kingdom Metazoa; phylum Arthropoda; class Insecta; order Lepidoptera; family Lyonetiidae; genus Leucoptera; species Leucoptera coffeella. Next base: position 141,968 of record JAMBLF010000238.1, read on the forward strand.
GTATGTTTTAATAACATCATATGGGTATCCAGACAATTTATTTTGTACAAACACCTTTATTGACAATTTGCTCAAACTAATTAAATTTAACTTTTTGTAAGAAAGACAGTTAATAGCTCTATATTTACCTATTTCTATCGAGGGACTTCGAGTATAAAAAATAAATGGCGATGAATTGGCACCCTGTCAACAGTGTATCAGCACCATGGTAATTATGCTAAAGTTTATTAAAAACTATAACCTCTCCAAGCTTTCGTTCAAAAGGGGTAAAATAAATTATTTACATAGATAATATAATATGCTTTGTTATATATTATACTACAAAGTTTTTTTTAATTAGTTCTTTCAGTTCAGTTCCATTCCTTTAAAACATAATTTCATTTATAAATTTGTCACCACTCACTTGATTCCTTGACACCTCGGCGAAATGTTTCGTAAAGTGTGCGCGTATCCTCATGTAAATACCGAAGGTACTTCCCATTTTTGGCTTCCTTGTAAAATTTTGATACTCGAACCATTTCTGGACCCTGAAACAAGAAGTGATACAATTAATATAACATGGGTGTTAAGTGAGATTACAATTTAAAGTATTGACTAATTTATTACGTATTTGACGCTTAAATTGATGTAGGAGAATTACCGACATTTCTTAGATCTGAATCATCCTATAATCCCATTTCATGTTGTACATTTTTAGAAAACATATTTTACGAGTAGATTTTTTTTCAGTAGGATTATAAGAAGAGATTGACTGGCGGCTCAAGTGTAATCTATTTTGAAAGTAGGAAACAATTTAGTGGTATTTTTATAACTCGTATAACGCTAACATACCTACTTTGAATTACGAATTCTCAAAGAAAATAATAATGATAGTTCGGCCACTTCGTAAAACAAATTCTTCTCAACATAAATAGCGACCCATAAAATATGCAAATGATTTTAAGATAATTTATTATATGGTTTATCAACACTTAACCTCGCGGTATATCAATTTAAAAAAGTATATTATCTATTAGGGATAAACTTTACAGTTCATTCAACTGAAACCGTATTAAGATGTACTGCATGAATGCAACCGCAAATAATCTCATTACGTCTACCCCTAGTAACTAATTTACGTAACAACACACAGTTTTATGTATAAATCTTTGTTGAGGTAAACTATTAGTTGATCTATATTTAGTAGATTTGCAAATAGGCTGTATATGAAAAGCAACTTAAGCACTAGGTAACTAAGCAAATGTTTAACTTTTTCACTAAGGAACCAAATGTAATCATAAAATACGGCCAAAGTCGTCGTTGTTGTACACGCAAGCCAAGACTTTATTGGTGACTGCTATGAGGTCACTTTTCGACTAAACTAGTGGAGTTTATGTTTGTAGGTAAACGGGTCGTTCAACTGTACATATTTGTTGTCGGTCGTAGTAAATCCTTTCATTTGTTTCTTCATCTCATGCACAACCGTTTTGGGTGACACTTCTATGTTGTAGCTTTTTGACAACGCCAATCCTCAATTGTTGATATAATAGGTTACTGTTGAGAGTAAACTTAATATTTAATTTGTTAAATATTGATTCGGTCATGACTATAAATCTCATATCATTAATTTATTTACTTATTTATTAATTTATGTATTGATCTATCAACGTTTTCAGTTTTAATCAATGTTTTTATTATATTAAATCACTCTTAGATGATAGACCAGCTAATTGGACGTCAACAAGAAGACGGCAGAGCCGACCTGGAGGACGCCTAAAAAGACCTTAGTTGAGGAAACTGTAAGAGGCATATGTCTAGCTGTGCAGTATTTTATGCCTAAAAGCCTCAGATGTCCCCATACATTAATAGGCAGACTATTAGCAAATTCACTGCTTTTAAATAGGAGTTGAGGAAGGTGTGGCGGGCGTCACGTTGACGTGATCTTGGAACGCGCAAGGTCAAGAGGAAATCGGCGTGACACTGCCAGAGTCGCGGGGAATTTAGCCCAAGTCAACCAGCACTTTATTTTTAACTATGCTCATACTTCTACTACAGTCAAACTTCTTAAATTACCCTAGTTGCAAAAGACACTATTCTAGGATTGGTTAGGTTTTAAGAAATTTGTATGTAAGCTTATATTGTAAATTTTAATAAAGTTTTTTTTCTAAATAAAAAGTTGTTTTTCTAAATGTTAAAGAATCGAGAATAAAATTAAAATTTTATGTTTGGTTTTCTGTCCATCTCGTTAGATATAGAGTCGCTTATAACCTTTGGCTTCCGTATTTTGTACTACCTAGGTACACCTGCTTCTTGCAATAAAATATATTTGTTTGTTCAGAGTCCATAAGAAACAGCAGTAAAATTCTTTCTGTTACATTATCTAAGGGATCGTGGGCGCCGCCAATTTAAAACGAACTTTATCACGAGAGGTTTATTTTCGACACCATGTGATTTATTGCGGTAGTTTCACGATTCATAAATAGACCTGGGAAAAATAAAAATACCAATGTTCCTACACAAGATCTCGGAGACAGTGTCACGGTAAAAATAGAATGCTGTCTCAAATTAAGAGAGACAATTTATTTGATTCATTGCACTCGCGATTGTGTAATACTTATTATTTTGTTCCTCCGTCATAGAGAAGATAATTTTGTTTTTCTCCCTCGACGTATTTTTTTTTGCCTACCTAGAAGTCATCTTCAATTAAATATTAGATTTTACTTTTACTGATTTTGCAGCATTTCATGTATCGCAGCTAGTTAGCGAACAATTTGTACTTTTTTAAATCGGGAAGCGCGGAATAAAAAGAGATAATTTTTAATCGCGTGAATCACAATATATGAATAAATTTTAAGTCAATAAGGGAAATGTACTTTCATAGTGCAAAATTAAACCAATCATATGAAACAATAAGGAGTATCGTGTTATGTAATAACAATTGTATAGGTACGAATACACAATATTAAGATTTTTTTTTCGATACTACCGCATCTTTCGAACCTTTCTGTTTCTTATTCTTATGATTATATTCATCATTAAAATCGGCCGTCGCTGGCCGCAGACATGATAATTCATATATTGCTTTCGAACTAGAAATACATGCGAACTCCATTACCAAAAGTAATAAACGATTGTAGTACGAAGTCCGTAAAATCTTATCTGTCAAACAACAAACACTACGCTGTGTTTCATGTGAGTTCTAGGCGGTAAACATGACAATCCATTTATCTCAATGTTCACCGTCCATTACGCGCATTGCAAAGCCATGACTGTGCTGACAAGGGGACTATTGCCAAAACGGATGGCCCTGACTTTCAAATACTTGTAGAACACCGGGTTACGAGCCGCACGTCACGTTACCACTCGTGCTTTGATAATTGAGATCAAGAACATTAGATACGAACTAGTGTTTACATCAAGAATCCCTTATTCGACATAACAAGCAGATTAAGAGATTTGATACAAGGAGCTTTAGGGGGTAAGTGTGTGATGTATCGCGGACTAATCTGCAGATAGCTCTAGATAAGAAATGAATTCACAATATTAATTGCTGGCTGTACGACAATACTCGTAAGTACGTCAAAGGTACAAATTATACAAAGTACGTAGTAATTAAATAATTGGAATGGTGAAAATGCAACTTTTGGTTGAAAATGCAACCTTTAAATCTCTATAACTCAATTATAAGTGTAGAGATGAATATAAAAGTATTGGCTAAAGATAGAGTATTTCAGATAACTTGGTAAGCCGTGTCAAAGTTAATGGTATAAAACTTCGAGAAAACGAATGGAAGATCAGAAATGGTTACCTAATTATCTCAAATACTGTGGTGTCAATATACATGAGTAATTAGATTGTATTCTAATCTCTACCAAGCAATGCCATCTACCATCAGCCTGACGTTAAATTGAAATAAAAAAACACGCAAATGCTTACGTTAATAACTTTACTTAAAATAACGAATTCCTATTGTTTAACTTATAGTTTCAGGTTCATTCGAGTAGTTTCGCAGATAAATATTTGAAAGCTGAAATCCATTTTATAGGCGTTGTTTATGGCATGTACAAACAGTTCAAATAACTATTTTGACGATTGAATGCATTAGGTCGAGAGCCAAAAGGTAAAATCTAATATATGATGCTGTTCAATCTACATTCTTCATAAATACATTTGCTGTGTACTAACCCCGAGAGTATGGAATTTTAATTTTTAGATTGACGTCAGGTAAATTATGCTGTTCACAATCTTTGTGCTTTATCGTAATATTTATTCGTTAATTATAGATATAAACCTAGCACAATAGTCAATATTTCTTTAACTTTTTTAGTATTTCAGATATTATTTATTCTTTTTTTCGTCTGTTATATAATTAAGATCTCACTGTGTTTGCGTTTCCCAACTTAACAAGAAAATATCAAATTCATAATATTCTGTTCTTAAGGTACTGCACAATATTTCATTAATTCTTGTTCTTTTGCAATAAAGATTTATCAATAGACTTTATCAATGGTTGCAAAATAAATAGAATAATAATTTGCCGGAGTGAATACTTGCTTATTGTGAGTTTTTCAGCCAAACATTGATTGCTAAGATATTTTTAGAGTCAACTGAAACTCAACTTTATCCTCTCATAAAATTAGCAAGTATTTAAATAACTGAAACGTACTCGTAGCTTCAAAAATTAAGAATTTTACGTTTCGTTTACCTATGTATTTAGAAATTGGATTCACGACCAATGCTCAAGATTTAGCTTCATAGACAAAGCTGCAATCAATTAAAAAAAACCTAGAACGTTCGGTAGTCAGTCATTGTGGTAGTCATTGTCATCACCTAAGAGATATTTCTAATCGAATCATTTAGAGAGAGCTTTGCCAATAAACGGGCCGTGACCAATAATAAACTACACGAGGATTACATAAATGTAATTCATTGTCTTGTTCAATTTAAAAAATAATTCACTATTCAATTATTACAAAATATTTTGTCATTGTACGAGTAATTCCGCATTAATTGAAGGTTGTTAATTTTAATGCAACTTACTTTGAGCGATTCAGATTGTTCATTGAGATTGATCGGAGGTCTAATGGGGAGCACCCCGATGCAACAGTTGCAGCAAGACATCGTCGCTTCGGATGAAAAGCCTTCAAAAAACCACTTGCACTTTTATCTATCACACACCCGTTGCGCAATTGTCTTTTGAAACAATTGTAAAAAGAAGCATATTTTCCCGACACTAACTCAATCGTCACTTTTCCGCCACTATCGCGAATAACTGTCAGTGGTCACTTGACGGCTAATTTCTGGTGCGATGGTGCGTTTGTTTATGGTTGGAAGGGTACTGGGTGCTTGTCACTTTCGCTAGTAGCCGTCGGGACACTGGGACGAGAACTGTGAGCCGTGTCGGCCGACGCACAAAGAGTTAAAAATACTTCGTGAAGACTCGACTCTGCCAAGTCTATGGGGGCGATTTGGATAGCGCCGAGATAAGCTTAGTGGATTTGATACGATGTAATAATTGACCGTTAAAAGTAAACATAATAAAGATTTTATGAATAATAATCGAGGTCGTAAAATTACTCCCGTTTCTATTGAAGCAGTCAATCTAAGGTGATAGAGTAAAATGTTTTTTATGTAAGTACTAATAATAGTTTTCATACTTTTAAATTACATACGAGAAGAATCAGTCATTCTTTGAAGAATCTATGAACCAATCTTATCAAAGTTGGTTTCTCACAAAAAAAGTCTTCATCTTCTTCATCATACAATTTAACAAAAGTAACTGCATATAATATTTACAATTCTTAAATTATATTAATTGTGGAATTAATTATTATTAATATATTTTCTAATTAAGTGATGTTTTATTTTTAATGATTTAGAAAGTTTTTGTTGTACATACGAGATCCGTCACCAAATCAGAGATCACTGAACTTTCATGACAACAATTGCTTGATAATCACCCAAAATTACTATTATCTGATAGTAAATTTCTTTAATCGATTACTGAAGTTCACGTTTATTGACTGAAAGGCTTATCAGTCGACTGAATTGGAAATTAGGGAATAGACGAGCTAACGACCTCACTTAGCGCAATCGTTTATGCACGTGAATAGGAGTTTAATGACCTGTTATTAATATTGACGCATAGTTGTCAACAGGATGACTAGTACAATAAATAATTGGAACTATTGTCAATGAACAAATATAGTAATTAAATGTAAAGTGAAGCTGTATGTATTCGAAGGGTTTTTCGATTATAATACTCATTAAATAGACTTTAACTTCATTTTTTGTTAGAATTAATTTCATAATATATATTAGTTTGCAACTATAGTTTTAAGAGATTTATCCTCATGCTTAATAACTAAACGGGACTTATCGCGTAAGTTTTTATATAATTAAGTTACCTTTATTATTAACCCGACGTTTCGGCTACGTTGCAGCAGCCTTGGTCACGGGCAGACTATATATTAGATATATTAGTTTGATCTATACATAAATTAATGTCATCTTTTCAAGGTACACCACAAATTTATGACGTAACTCTAACACGGATACTTTCTTTATAAAACCTTTCAGACACCTCCACGCATAACTTACAGGTTTTAATAGTCTTGGCTCCATCCCTAACACTATACTAGATACTAATGAAACAATTAGTTACTAACCGGTTCCAGTAGACTCTGCTCGTGTAGAGTGACCAAAGGCTTCTCTGGCTTTGGTCTGGTGCTCAGGTAGAAGGCGGAAGCAGCAGCCACCCCTGTCAAGGCCAGAGCCCCGGCAGAGCCTCCCACCATCCATAGGTACTGGTCAATCTCACTCACTGTGAACGAAATAAAGGGAAAGTTAGTATCAATGGTAATAATATGACGACCTCCATGGCGCAATCGGTTAGACGCCTGAACGCTAATCGTGAGGACCGATTCCCGGTAGAGGCAAGGTTAAGAACTACGCTTTTCTTCTGCTTTCCAGTGTGGTCGTTTATTATATATGCTATATTATATATATATATATATATATATATATATATATATATATATATATATATATATATTATATATGTATTTATCTAAATATAATAAGTATATATTTCTTAAATATACGTTGACTAGTACCCTTAACACGAGTTTTAAATGTACTTACCAAGGGGCTAGTTCAATTGGCGTAATAACGTCCTACAATATTATTATTATTAATTTAGTATTAATGGGACTAGTATCAGAGATATTGAGAAAATCAGGCATTATATCCGGAGTTAAAGCATCGATGACAAACTATTTTTTATTAGGGTCTAAGATGAGTTTCAATTTCTCAGTATTATCTGACAAACATTAAACTTTTATCTTAGTTCCACATTAAGCTACTGCTAATTACAAAAATTGAAATATTATGTAAGTCAATAGATTCAAATAGAAGTAATACTGTTTCAAAAGTATTGGAATGAAATTTTACTCTAACTCTTGAAGACCTTAATAACTTTCTGCATATTTATAGAAATAGTGTAGTTCGATTTTCTTTGATCACGTTAGGGTGCATTTATGTGTGTGTTCTATAAAAACAAATATTCCTAATAGTTAGTTATAATTTAATTGTCAGCAAATAAAATACCCATTTTCTGATTTATGATCCCCGAATCAATTTAAATTAGTACTTTGTTTTATAGTCTGGCAATCAACTTGAGGATGTTGTCTGATATTTGCAATTACCTTCGCTGAATACTATCATTGATAGCGCCAATATAAAGTAGGTTCTCATATATTTATACTTATACCAGTTTTATTTAGATCCGTATTTACGTGATTTTCATTATTGTAGTAAAGAACATTACCATTGAAATTGCTAAGGAAAGTGCATATCACATTAACAAACGCCAGATGCAAGCTACAATGTGTATCTGCGTTGCATTGGCTGAACAGCATAATCTTGGAAAGGCGATTTGTCTACGGGCTTCTCCATGTCGGTATCTTTATAAGGAAATGTCAGTTAAACAACTTTCATGTGGCCAAACAACACGCGCTAGTTCCTGAACTATAAAGTGCTAGCTTGTGCTAAGTCGTTTAGAAAGTGGACTAGGCAGGGAGCGATGCAGCGGTGGCTATGACGCCGCGTTAGCGCAATTTCTCGGGATTCTCTCGCGCTTTCCACTCGCTGACACACTTAAGACTACTGCAACTGATGCACACAACAGAAAACTGTCTATCACAACATAAGACGTATTTACTATTAAATCTAGCTCTACTTGTGCTAAATTACGCGTAAAAATAAAACTTCACGCGCAGTAGGATTGAAATGAAAATGTTAAATTAGTTGCTGTAAGCAATAGTAAACTAGTTTGATGTTGAGTAACAATAATTTGAGATTTCCAAATCACCGTTCTACGACCTTAACTGCCAATTTCCCTTCATTGTTAATTCAGAGGGCATACTAGATCGATAAGCCCTTGGAGGTCATGCCCTTATAAACAAAATTTCGAAAGTAAATCAAGTTTGAAATTATTTCGTAAGTTATTGCTTAGAACCGAATTCGAACAAGGGAAGTGTATTTGTTTACCGTGCAGTTTACGTTTATTGGTACAATTTGGCTCACATCAGAGACAGTAATATTTTATTGCTTGCGTACGAAGTTTGATTTAATTCTGTTACTTACAACCATTGACCTGGTTCCACCAAATCTTCTTCTCTTTTGGTTTTGTTTCAGTCTTCTGTTTATCAGTCTTCTGCAGCTTTTTTTGTAGCTTTTCAAATGTTTTTTGAACACTAAACTCGATCTTTTTAGTTTTTTCCATGATTACTTTCTTCTCATTGTTTGGGATTAAATTTACACTGGTCATTTTGGATTATGGTTGTTACACTTTATCTTTCTTATTTTGTCACTTATTAACCATTATTAATCGAAAATGTATGCTCGACGCGTTCGAATTTCTATACAACTATTTTTCGTTAACTCTATAAAATTATAAATAATTATTAGTGTTGTTAGCAACTATTAAACGAATATGCGTCCTTGTAAGGTTCATTACCTTCGTCGAATAGTTTGTATCGTAATCTGATTATTCGTAAATACCTAACGAGGTTTTTGCACCTCCATAATCGTATCACATTTCCTTACAACATTCATTGCATTCGAGATTATTATTGGAAACACTTTATCGGCACTCAACAATTACTTCCTACTCGTACCTACTGATTACTGAATTGCCAAGAGCCAATAAATTCTCACTTAGTTTAATTGCCCAGGTGCACATACCCTTGCCTTATATGAATTTAGCTCTCTCAACTTCACGTTATGACTCCTTTCCGGACTTTAATTAATTTAATTGAACTTCAGGTAGAAGAAATTGAAAAAACTGTTTTTAATCGCGTTGTAGTAAAAATGTACTGCACACCAGAAAAAAAAACAAATGGTGGTTTGTTACGATTTTAAGTAAATATAATTTTATTAAAAAAAAACTCTTAGCAACAATTTAAGTATACGTATAGATAAAATAAATTGAAGAAGAATGGTTGAAGATTTATTGGTATTGACTAACCACGAGCCTTAAAGTCGAATTCAATCGTTTTTATTAGATTCACTGACTTTGTCTTTTTTCTATATGCAAACATACTAAACAAGAATAGGTAACCTTTTATAAGTGAGACCTGTACTCATTCAAACATGCCCTAAATAAAACCTATTGCCTGTGAAAAGACCTAGACATCACTAATCCTGTAAGAGCGAGCTAGACCGCGTACAGTGCTAACCAGATGTCCTAATTTTGCAATTTACTGATACAAAGCTATGTTCTATGAACGGAAAAATATATTTTTATAACTAGTCTTCAAACAAAACCGCAATACTTTGAAGTTTCAATTTCATAATTACTACGCTCACACGAACTCTTAATTGATTAATAGAATCGATAATAATGAAACTTGAGTTCCTCCGTTTAACTAAAATAATCAATAATGCGTCTGACATCAATAGGCACACCAAAACTAAATCTATTGAGAATTCTGGCGGTTAAACCTGTGCCTAGCAACGGAATAAAAAATAAATAAATATCGTGCCGCAATGGCATGGCTGAGGAGCACAAAAACTGGTTGTCATATCCGCTATCAACACATTGACTGGCAACCGTTATTCCTAAATAATGGTTTCGCATGGTTCACAACACACGGCCAAAGAGACACTAACTACGTGGGCTATAGAACCTTAGACATGACAAATAGTACTGTTGCAATTTGTTTAGTTTCGAAGGCAAAGCTAGATTTCACGGAATCAGCGTGGCAATAACGAAACTATACATCAAAATCTGTAAAAACAAACCCTGACAACGTTTGCAGGGTTGGGAAAAGATAACTAATAATCTTACTAACTACATACATTCACTACACTGACATTAATTATCTTTAAGCCAAACCTTCGTACCAAAGAATTGACCACCAGTGGAAACAGAAAAACATATTTACACCAACACGTAAAGGAATAAATGGCGATATTTTATTCAATAATTGTCAATGATAGCACCTGGCTAAGTGGAACCTACAGGGGGTCAAAATTAGCTCTGAATCTGACCATCGAAACCCAGAACAAGTTCATTGGCCTCTAGAGCGGCGCTTACGGTGATAAGGTCGTCATTCACTTTTTTTCCTTTTGCAGAAACAACCGAAAACTGTTCTGTTGGGGACTGGAACAGTTTACGCAAACTGTTTTAACCGGCAGCACACGAGATACAGAACAAAGGATTTAAATGCATCAACTAGATATAAACAGTTTTGTAGTATAAATTGGGAATTAAACGTGCAGAGAAATGAGCGTAGAAATTTCTAGGTTTGTTTAGATCTTAGAACTAGGTTGCTCCCAATCTATAAAACTCGACTAAACAAACACTTAATAAATCACTGACCTCACAGAGTGTAAGCAAATTACAACCAAAACCGCGAAGCCATTAAGATTGTTCATAACTCAATCAAACGCTTGAACACGTTTGAGAACAATAAGGGAGCTAATAAGAGTCTGAGTTCTGAACACAGTGGTTGCAATCGCTTGTGTACTTACTGACGCAATTACGATTCAATGGATGTGAGTGCTGACATTCATAAACATTGCACTTCCTAGCAAAAGTGTGAGAGAGCATACCAAATGAGAGACCTTCTGTCAAGTCACGTCTACACACTATTAATATTATACTGCAATTTAGTTTAACCTACCGATTTTCGCCTAGGTTACGTCTATTGTATAAATAGATAGTACAGACTATGTTGTGTAAAAAGACAAAAATTATCAATTTATAATGCTACTGAAAACGTAAATGTAAAACAAAATAAAATCGGTAAGGTATATCCAACGTTTTATGCAATACAATATTCAGTATGCCAAAACCGCAGTTAATTTAATACGAAGGGTCGTAGATGCAAGGCTTTGAAGGTCATTCTATCTAAACACGTGTAAGGGACTATTCGTCTAATATTCTATTACATCAGGTTTTGTTAAGGCAACATCAATGGTTTTATCAAAAGGACCCTAAAAAAGCCTTCTATTTAATGAAATCATCTAAGGATTTTAGCCCATTCAAGTTTGGACATAGATTTTAAAGTCACTATACAATTCCTAGACCTAGATAGATATATTAAATATAAAAAAGCCCCGTTCACTTAGAGCATTAACTACAGTTTGAAATGAACAACGGTGCTGTATAGCAGAGTACAAGGGTGACCTAGAAACCATACAATTGCTATCAAATTTCAACCATGGATCAATGTATCTTACGCGCCTAGCAACATTAGAAATGCGTTTTACTGCGATAAAAGTTGGTTGTTAATATGTATATGACTTAATATATTGATTGATATACATATACTATTGTTAAAGACTAAGATAAGCAATTGTGTCTAATGTTTATATTAATTTTTATAAACATATATGCAGGCTTTAATCACAGATTCATCACTTAAGATTAACTATATACTATTTTAAACATGTGTTTTTTTACATTTAATGTCACAAAACCGACAGAACTATTTATTTACTAACACAACAAAATCAGATCACGATACAAACAAACTAAGCCAAATATTTACGGATTCTCTCGGAAGTTCAAACTGCACTAGAACACAGGCACCACATCAACCAATGCGGAAAGGTGAACGCACTATTTCAGTGTTTACTTTATCACGGCTTACATAAATATGGCTGAATCACTTTTTATTTAGTGCTATATACGTGTGGCGATTATCGTAAGCGTCGCGCGCGCACTTAGAGGTACGGCCACGATCGAGGCCGTCCGGAGTAACAATGCGGCCTGCTTGCACCTCGCCTCCTTGCTTAGCTGGCTCAGCAGCCCTGGCCGAAGCCTCCGAGCCTCTCTCTTCGCAACACCGTTTGGGATGCGAGCGCAACGGTATTCGCTCTACCCAAATCTTTACGAGACGTTTTGGACCACATTTAAGAGTATTGCAAGATTGGTTTTTGTTTATTTAGATATTTGTATAGTCATAAATATCGGTTTTTATTAGATAAGATATTTTCTAGTTTTGATTTGAAATTATATGAAGAAGTTATTCGTTAGAAGTATCAGTCTTCTTAAGTGTTTATGTTATCGTGTTTTGCTATGAGTTGAGTTCAAAGTCATTGTAAATAATGTACGTTTGAATCTGATAATGCAATGCAAGGTAGCCAGGTATCGTGACGGGCCATGCGCCAACAGCAACAAAGTTGGTGACTAAAATAGTCTCCGCAAATGAATCGTCATAATGTATGAATATAGTAAAGGCCACTATGGCAATTCTGCTAATTAACTGTGGCATATTATTAACAGATGATGTATTATATGATCAACTTCCGTAATTTATTACTGTCCTACACAAATATTTTATACCTTTTACATGAGTCAAAGTTCACTTGCATTAATTTTTAATCATCTATGCCAGAATGAATAAAAATATTTATCGTTGAGTGTAGTTTCTAGTTACGTGCATCTACGTCTAAGACTCAATTTGGAGTCTTTTTTAAACAAGCTATATAAACGGTACATTCAGTTTATAACAATATGGTAAAAACGATTGACTTATAAGAACAAGAAGTTATGAATTATCATTTATAAACTCCTATCCTAGTTCATTAAACAGGCCAATATATCGATTCATAACAGATACGTTCACGTGTTTTTTCCTTGAACTACGAACAAAATATCAAATATATATTACCAAAACCGACCAACATGTCTTTAGGATCCTCGTATCATATTTGAATCAAATCCGAGGATAGCTAAGCTATGCAAATGGGTGGGTGCAGGTGGCTAACGAGCCTTCATAAAAATAAGAGCACACCTTGACAATGCTGTCATTAATCTTTTACGCGGTCAACGACCTCTGCGTAATAGAGTATTGTGCTGTGTATTAAATTGCGAAGAATTCTAGGCGATACTAGGTAGGCCTTTATCTAAGTGTCAATAAGTGCATCTAGCCTTGAGCTTGGGTATTGAATGTGTTCATTATGCGCTACTTCTCTTGAATACTCTATTACACACGTAGACACGTACATGTATCTCTTACGAGTATAGAAGACTGATCTCTAAACCTTAATAGATTATTTTCAATGGCATTAACCATCTTCAACAACTTGATATTAACACTATAAAATAGAATATAAGTATCTGTGATCGTATGTTATTAGAAATGTTATACAATATTCAAATGGCTCTAGAAAAACAATAATTGTTTGTTTATACTATCAATAGAAAGTAGGCCAATAAATAACGAATAATAAAGGAGTAAGATACTTGCGCATTTCATTTAAAGTGTTGATAATATTGTGGTTAACATTCGTAATAATCAATACCCAGAAACAACTATCTCTTTATACCAGTAAGAATTAAAGTATTCTTATTTTCAGATCATGTACTTTAGTAAATAATATTAAGTATTCGTTTATCTCACTAGATACAACGGTTTTAGCCAAAAATAAAATGCTGGTATTGAATCGCATTCAATTGAAGGTTCGATGTCCTACCAACCGGTCACTATTTAAAAGCTCATGAATGACCCGTGACAAAGTTTGCACGTATTTGATGATCAGGTTGTTCATCTTTAACCGAAATCGCCAATCAAGCTTCATTTGGTGTAACAAGTTGATAAATTTAAATAAAAAGATACCCACTGTACCGTATTTGAAAAGTTTTAGTTATCATTGAAAATATATATTACCCTGAATAGTTTAGTATAGAAGATGTATACTTACTAATTTTCATCTAAATGTAAAGTCGTCTAAACATTTACCTTAAATGGATTGTATTGGCCATATTCATATATTGTGTGATTATCTATATTATCTAATCTTTTTAATGCTTGAATTCAGTATCGCGATAGTCACAAACTTAAGGTATCTCCACCATTATATTATAAAGATCTTTGGTCAGACGAAGCTTTTTTCTGTATTTTATTTTACTTCAAAAGTACTTCCGCCCTTCCTAAATAATAAAGTCGATAGCCATGACATTTTATCAGTTTCTACCGACTGATTATGAACCTGACTGATTCGACACGCAATAAGTATGAGTGATAGCAGGAGTGATATACATCCTATATTTAACTATTTGATATCAAAATTACACTTCAATTATTTTATTTAAAATACCGCGAAACTAAAATATGAGATTTAATATATAGGATGTGGATTTATGAAGTACATTTCCACAACTTGAAGTCCTTTGAAGATATGCGACCATTTATCATTTCTATCAAGTTGTAGATAAGTAAGTAACAAAATTATAGTTTTAAAAATCAATACACTCATCGGCATTAATTCCAATGCGATCCATTGTACAGAAAGACTTCTCGAATGAAAGAAATTAGTACGTTAATTAGAGTATCAGTAAGAGACCAAAAACAAGACACGTGTCACTGATCAATAACTTTTTTCTTTCACTCAGAGTTTCCAGGAAATTGACTCAACTTGGTTTATTTCCTGTTCATTTCCTGTTCTGTTTTGCTCAGATAACCAGCCAATACTGGATAATATTTCTAGAATAATGTTTGTTGACTTTTGTTTTTCTGCGAGATTGCCCTTGTTTGAGAATGAGCATGGTTTATCAGATCACTCTAAGTGCTGACTATCATGTAATGAGGATTCAATATCGCTATATAAAGACGAACTCTGTAGTGGTTCTGCCCATAAAGCCTAAAACTGTAATTGAGCTATCCATACGAATACAGTAAAGGACAATTAATGCCTGCTTTGTATGAAAGTAATTCTCCAATGTATTTTATGTATATATTTATTTCTACATAACTTAAAATTACATTGTAACTCACTAACATATAACCCTTACGAAAATAGTAATTGTAATTGAACTGCAGTGTAGACTCGTGTATCTACTATCGATCAATCTGATTGCTGTAGTTATAAATTTATGAAATCGATTTCGCACTGCCAAGGTTGTATTACAGCCTTGGTTGGATTACGAGCGAACTGACATTATATTTATTATAATCAACTTTTCAACCCTTTTCTTTTGAACTCTATCTGCCGTAGGAGCAGTATGGAATCAATATGGAATATTAGACACTGATGGATTACCAATGAAATAATAGATTTATAGAGCTAGTTAACCGCATCGCACTAGAAGATTCAAATTTATATTGAGCATTAGTATTGTAGTTATTATACTTGCAGTGTACGTCTATCATAATGTTGCTTTTACTAATGACCATGTTTATTTTTAATTTCGTAAGTGACTTTTATAATTCAACGATATTGAAAAGCAATTTGTAATGACTACTGAAGGCCTTTGCTTGAAGTCATTAAGTACCATGAAAGGTGATCACCATTTTGAACAGCCAGTTACATTCAATTACAATCCCAAATCAGTACAGGACCAAGATCATTAATATTATGTTATACATATTTAAACAATATTACTTAACCTAACTTCATATACCTATCATTTTAAAATCTGTTACATATAGCATTTTTATACTTGATATCTTTAATCACGTGATTTGCTCACAAAGAGGGATTGAATGTAAACAGCACTTGGCATAGCGGCAGGCCCTAGTCGGGAAGGCAACCGGTTCCATTAATCTGCGGTGCGGCAGAGCGGTCACTGTGTCGACTAACGGTGAACTGTAGATGGAGCCACCAATTACGGGAGATACGTGTATGAACCGTTTCGGATACACACTTTGGCAGGTTTTGTTTGGCTTTGCTTTGGATGATTGTTTGTGACTGTAAAGTTTCAAAGTACTAGATATAGATGTTTTGCAATAGTATAAGAAAATAAATTATCTTTTATCGAACATGTATTGACCGGATTCGATTTTTCGTGCAACATATTAATGTTTGATATAAAATATATCAACATAGATTCTCATATTTCCTTAACGCTTCTCTGTTATGCCTTGGTTAGCTGACTATATTTTTTTATAACACACAGAGTAGTCATAGCATTTATTATTGTGATAGGGATAAGTAGGAAAAGAAATCAAATTAAACTTTGACAAATTTAGCCTGGTGTTGTTAGACAAAGAGGTAAGAAAATAGGAACTTAGTTTGTGTTGGTAGGCCATTGTAAAAGAGAACCTGATAAAATTATTAACTCTTAGCCTCCACTTACACACCGGAAAAAGACAACCACATGGCTTTAATTTTATAGTCTAGGGCCATAACTATTGGGAGAAACAAGAAACTGCGTTTTAGTTTTATTTGTTGTCTACGACCCAATTCGCCATACACGTTTCGCCAAATCGTTGTTTTATTGCCAGCTTTGGCAGATTACAGGCTTATTGCACATTTAGGAAGTATTTTCTCTCTGTTGTGTAGCCTGAGTTGTCGATATGACAATATTATATAAAGCTAGATTACTCTTAACAACTTTAGGTCATCTCTCATATCATATATTGGGAAAAGTGACAGCCTCTTAAACTAGCCTTTATAGACTTAAACACAATTGTATTGACTCTGTTTATAATTCTATATTAATTGTTTATTTTTAATCATATATCAGATTTGGTTATAATTGAACATATGTCAGATACTTGTACATAAATATTCTTGGGAGGATTCTGTCCGTACAAAACTCCAAATTCCACTTGTCACACCAATTGTTCGAATCCCAAATCGGTATTGTTCGAAATATTTTGTAGTGAATTTTTTATTTGGACACAGTCCATAAATGAAACCTACGCATAAACTAAATCATGACTAGAAAGACCTATGTGGGATATCATATCAGGTATCTAGATTCTAGCTTTATTAGCAAGAAATCGTCGAATAGATAAACAATAAACAGAGTGATAAGTTCCATTAATTTTATATTAAACGGAGGGAACAGTTATCTATCATTTCATATCTGGTTGGGCAAGCAAGAAGGTTAATGACCTTATCTTGCCTTTTCGTGTGTCAATTATTTATACCGAAATATTCCGGTCACTACGACTCTACAACTGTAATTCGATTCACCTTCGAGAGCTAAAGCGATTGTGAATCATTGAACAGCTGAGGCGTTAAGTTATCTAGCTATATTAACAATGGTGAAGGAAATAGTCTAACATGGTATTTGGGTTTTCAGATGAATTTTCTTATTGTACGAACCTGTCTATTTAAGTAAATCACAGCTTAGAATGTTGAAATTCTTAACAACTTGACTTTAAAACTCAGGCTAGACTTAAAACTCTTGGATTGCATAGATAGATTAAATTAAATCCGCAAAAATAATCACAAGGGCTACATTAAGAGAAATTTTGGTTTAAAATTAAGGCTTTAGTTACGTTCAATGTACAAGAATTACATGAACCAACCGAAATACGGTTGGTTGAACGAATTCAAACGAACCGATCGAAATACATATACAAGCATTTTAGGGTACCGAAATCCCTTTTGTCATTCATATAGAAGGCAATATACTAAGCAACACGAATAGAATCGATTAGGGACTGACGTGGGGCCGACCTCGTGTCTAAGCTATAAATACGAGTCAATACTATGCTCCAAAATAAAACTTGAGATTTACTTCACGATACCAGTTGAGTTTTAGAATCACAATTAAAAATGTAGCAACCCTAGATGAGCAGTCAAACATTATCCCGATATATGACCCAAAGTGCAGTAGGGTGATAACTATTTTGAATGTACACGTTAAAATATAAGCGAAATTGGGCCTCGGCGATAAAGTGAACCTGAATAATGATAACCCGCATTGCAGTGTATGCATGCAAGTACAACACGGTACCTTTGAATACGTTGTCTGTTTAACCAACTGTTCTGAGGCCATTTTGAATGGTTGGTAAACATTACAGATCCCTATTTTTCCTACTATTTTATAATGTCTTATGATATTTACTTATAACCGCCGAGTGTGTATGAAAGTCAATGAAGCGAAAGTGGTCTGTCAGGATCGGGACATATGGGGTTCCGTGATCTCTGCCTTCCTCTCTACTGTGAATCAGGCGTGATGTGTATGTATGTATTAAAGGTAACTATGAGATTATATTATGCCCTAATCTGGTATTATCATTTCGGTTATAATATTGGCAGTCAAATTCGGCTAAGATGAAACCAGTCGTCCTTAAATACCATTTAAAGATACCAGGATAAATTTGGTCATTAGTACTGGATTGTGTAGGTGCTAACTAGTAACGAAGAAGTCAATTGAGATATGGTTTGGCTGTTTTTTCTTAAATTTCCATATAGTGATATGAGTTTAGATATAAAAAGGGTGACGTTAGGTGTACCTATAACCGCCGAGTGTGTATGAGAAGATGTATGAGTGTCAATGAAGCGAAAGTGGTCTGTCAGGATCGGGACAAATGGGGATCCGTGATCTCTGCCTACCCCTCTACTGGGAATCAGGCGTGATGTGTATGTATATCAAATTGTCCTAGCCACATAAATTATTACAGATCTTTGAGGAAATAAATAAATAAACTTTTCACTTCTGAAGCAAATTTAAGCAATGGAGGAAAAGAAATGAGGGATAAGGAAATTACTGAAATGGGGTAGGAAATATACGATTGATATTCCTGTTCTATGTTTTCCTCATAAGAACCTACAGATTATATCTACTAGACGAATGCTGCAGATATTTCAAAGTAGAGATTGAATCGTCGGTTACTCCACTATTACGTAGGTAACTAAATATCGAGTTGTGGTTTTCTATAAATTTGCTTGCATTACAACTAATTTACATTAGTATAGTATTCATATATCATATGTCTGTGACTCTGAGAAAACCATTACCTTGATGATTTTTACCATAATCTATGCTTATTTACAATTGAACCATAAAAGTAATTGTTCAAGTTATATTAATATCTTTTTATACTATTATGTTTACTTATACATTCATTCACGTCCTTTAATCGCTTTAGGGGTGGCCAGAACCTCGGGGATATAATACCTCCTAGGGCAATTTATAGTAGGAATATTGGGGTTGCAATGTTAATAACAGGTTGCTATCCCATCGCTCAATAGACTCTATTTACCCCTAGTCCCTTACAGGACAAATATGATTAATTAAGTACTAAAATAACTTTAGTAAGTGCACGATGGTAAATGATATGACAGATTGCTAAGTATAAAAAATGAGAGCCTCTTTGAAGGTCATGTTAATAGAAGTATTATACGAGAACATTACTTGTACACGTTAATAATAACTAGATCGAAAAGATAAATCAATACCAACCTTTCCACATTTTTCTTCAGATATTATATACAAGTAGATATAACTTGCTTATCCTGAAACAAAATAAGTATATCTTTAAAATTACCGCAATGTAATGTAATCTATTCCTAACACGCTGAAAAAATAATAAATGCTATTTTTGGATTAAGATGTTTTGACTAAATAACTGCACTGAGATAATATATGTACGTAATGAAGTCTTAAAGGTGAATGACATTAGTTGAATATACGTAAATACAACAATATACATTCCTTATTGACAAACAAATACAGATAGTAAGAAAACATTTCAAATCTCTCACCTCCTCATTCAATATTCCAAATCCTCACTCCTATATAAAACTTTTGAACTATTCATTCATTTGCGAACTCTTTGTTTTCTCTATTAAAATCACATTTCAAACTAGTATTATTGTTTAATGTTTTTTCTTGAAATAAAACACAAAATCCCTGTCTGTAGCAGTCTCTGATCACATAATGAACTATGTGAGTGAACTCTGGTCACAACGAGGTTGATAAGTACTTGTGTACATTAAAATCGCGACTTTGTCTGTTTTAGTGATTTCATATAACAAGCCAAAGTATGTTACACGTATTAAAGGAGAGCGTATTAATTACTTTGCGATGTAAATGTAAACTTTTTTTTCTGATTGACAATATACATATTTTCCTCGTAACCTTGTAGCAAACTTCGATGACAATATTTTAGTTAGCAAGATCAGCGATACAATATGAAAAGCATGTCATATGATTGGTAACCTATGTATTGTTTGTTATATAAATAACTATTCATTAACTAGTTCAATTATGCTGAATAAGGACCTAGATAAGTGCATAAATCAAACATGTTTTGTAAAAGTGACAAACAAACAAATAAATGGCACAATGTCTGAATCGTATCACAGCGAGAGCTTAAATTTCAATTTCAAAATAGAGGTTAAGTTTCTGCACTCGTGTTGATAACTTCGCTTGTAGGAATTTAATGTTGTGATTGTCATTTTATAGACAATAATAGTGCTACTGCGATAAAATTCCATTCTGGCGATAAAATTCTCGCAATAAACTAGCATTTTTAAATGTCAAGGCATCCTGTCATACATAGACACCTTTAGAGATATAGGTAATCATAAAGAACCTAAATATATCCCTGTTCCGATTTAAGTAACTTACGAAAGGCACTTAATTAGTATTTATGTTACATTGACTGTGACCAAATTTGTATGATACACCTTAATATTTAAATAAGACCTGAATAGCCTAATATCAAAATCAATACCTTGAAACACCTTTTTTCAAACACCAATAAGAATAGCTTTTTTTAGAAAAATCCAAAATGAAATCGTAATGTAATAAACCTGCAATAGCTATTGCTGTTCCAACTTTATAGGCTTATGATTACATGCTCTATTTCGAATATAATTAACCATACAGGCAGGCCTGGCTTAATAAGCAACCCCCACATTCGTCAATTAGTCGAACGACCAATGCAATGTATCCAGAGTTTAAGCAGCCAATAGTGAGCCAATATAATAACTTGGGATTGTCATGGACTTACGGATCCACCATAGCTCTAAATAGACGAAGTTTCTCTCGATACAGATCCAGTCCTACCCAACGTCACAGCCGGTAAATCCATCGTCGATCACATGCACTAATTTATGTAATAGGTATAAACCTAGCATAAGCAACTCTTCTAAGAATGATATAACTTACCTCAATTATTAAAGCTTCATATAATATATTTCACTGGAAATATAATTTATTGTAGAAACAACACATCACATTTAATTTGACATATTGTACATTTTTACTAATATATTGAACAGCCACGTTTCAGATTAGACTATGTTTTGTTAAAACTATGCAACAATCGATGATTTCCTAATTTCAATAGTCCTATAGAACATTTTACTATCAAATTGGTACTAAATGCATTTTATTAATATATTTCCTACAACCGCAAAGCGACCGAGTAAGGTTTTACTACTAGCTCATTTCCCAAGTTGTACGCATTGCTAGGATTCAGTGCGCATGTCTATTTCGTTATATCTGACCCACTTTTTCACATACCATTTGAAAGGGAGAGGTTATATGCGCAGGGATATTGATGGGGTGGATTTTATGCCTTTTGGCGGGAATAACCTAACACGTATCCGGCTCAACGTGATGTCAAATCATTTCATGACGTATCAAGATATTAAATGCTCTGTTTGCAAAGTACAAATCAGAACAGCAGTGTCAGGGTGTTTAATGTTATGTAGGCCATTAGGACGAACGTATCTGTCTGTTATAGGACCCTAGATTGTAGTTTTATTGCCGTACGGCTTCCGGTGTATGTTTTAAGAAATTTGTATTGATAGGTAGAGATTAGGAAATAATAAATCAAATATGGACTTGTCATTGAGAATAATTGATTCTTTAATACGAGTATTTTATAAATAGTACATACGTATTATTGTTATAATGCTTTTGATATCATTCCTAAAAACTGGTGAAATAAAAATTGACGTAATATTAATACAAGTATTTATTTGCACTAACCATAACCATGTATAAATTAATACGTTATATAATATAAATCCAGTAAAACGGAATAAACATTACGATTTTATAAATTGTTTAGTAAAATGTTCATAAACTTGTTGGGCCCAATTAATTCAATGAATTTGATAGCGAGAAGCCAAGTCGAACCACGAATCAGTTACTTTTCTTCATCTTAATAATCAGATACCACATCTTTTTCTTTTCGCTTCCACTGCCTTATAGTGGACCGGATCTGGTTGAGGTCCCACTCTGCTCCTTAACTCCCTCATAAGCGCACCGTCCTTCGCGAAAAACCGACTATTCTGCACCTTACTATCTTTCAACCTCCACCCATAATCCCACGAAGTACATTCCGGGAAATAGTACCTCCGCTCTGGTATATCTCTTTCCCGCTCCTTCAAGTAGTAAACACGGCCAAATTCCGGTTTACTTTTGTATATAGCTTGTCTCAGTTCTGAATCTACAGGCCTCATAATCGGTGCTGGTGATAGGTCGTTTTCTGACTGTTCCAGTCTCGGATCCTCAGCCGGGTCGCCGAGCCCTACATCGACAATAGTTGGTCCTCGTTTCGTTGAGGTTAGTACTGTCGCTTGATCCACGTCAGCTTTAGCGGCTTGCAAACGATTAGGAGCGGACGAAATAAAGTCGCGTGACAAAGTTGGTAAACCACCCTCCATTAATTTTCTTGCAACGTCTATATCTGTATAGTTCTTGGGGTTTTCCGGAAGGGTGGCAGCTTTTTCTACTTCTTTTTTATGCTGTTGGATCCAAAGCAATCGGAGTTTCTTCTCGTACTCATAGCTCTCAATTAGGAAAGCGCTTACCTTGGGATCGTTTATGTTCATCAGAGGCATGATCGGTTTTTGCAAAACACGAATAAAGTGATTATTAAACAATTTATTATACGATGTAGGGCAGGTACTTCGTTTGTAAATAATGCAGAAATAAAATACCAAAAAACTGTCATTGTCGTTGTTTTTAAAGTTGTGTGACAACTATGGCCAAGATACAAGAGATAGACTGCTTGTGTTTTAAATTTTTTTTGCTTTTCAAATCAAATATTTTAATGAAACTATCTAGTAACCCTTCCAGGGTAGGCAATTGCTAGTAATTCTATTGCCATCAAAAATGCATGCCATAAAATTCTCTGAAAATATTATCTTGCCTATATCTGTATATGTCAATATAAGGATCTGTATTCTCTTTGAAATTATTTATAGAGATCCCGCCACATAAGGTGGCAGTAGCCAAACTTGGAACTAAATTTGACGTTACCGCCATTGCGTGTTATTTTGTATGAAAGGTAAATTTAGTATTACCAGCGTTGTGTTTTTTGCCCACTCTTTGTAATTTTTATGTTTGTTAAGGGTGATTATAATAAATTGATTTCCGGAGTTTCTTGTTAGTTCTTCTCCAAGCTAGGGTCTCCGCTGATCTAACCTCGGTAAAAAATATGTAAAGACAATGCTCAGTGCCATGTTTGAAATAATAGTTTTAAGAGATTAGCGATTTATACTCATGATATAAGATTTATATGTGTGGTGTGTATAAGATTGATTGCAGCTGTGGGAAATCCTACGTCGAACACACTAAACGGTCTATTGCGGACAGAGTGAAGGAACACATAATATATGTAATATATAATAAGAAGGATAAGTCCCGTTAATTATTAATCATGTTTGAAATAGTTTAATAAACATATTTTGACTTTGATATATTAATTTGTTTTATTTGAGTTTATAGCTCTGCAACCAAAGACCGTTACAAATGAAACCTATAATGTATCGAGCCGTATGGCACAGTGAGTGCTAGTTTTGGCGTGTTTACTGGTAACACTGAATTACGCGACTGTGGCGACGCCTCCAACTGCCACCTTATGTGGCGGGATCTCTAGGAACGAGCAAGATCTGAATGTATGTTTGCTTATGGTATCTGTTTCTACCTTATTCAATTATACTAAGCGAATTGTGTGATAGTGTATAGGGGAAGGTTGCGGTTTGAAAGAAGATGTAGTGACTAAGATTGAAAAGGGCATGCTTCGATGGGTTTGGACATGTTATGCGGTATTAGATTGACAAAAGTAATATACAAGAGTGAAGTGAAAAGGCGGTTTCGTAGAGGCCGGCCCAATAAGACATATGATAGTCGGATAGACGCTATATTGAAAAAGGGTGAGGTTAGAAGTACCGCCGAGTATGTATGAGTGTTAATGAAGCGAAAGTGATCTGTTAGGGTCGGGACAGATGGGGATTCGTCATCTTCGCCTACCCCTCTAAAAGGAATTAAGCGTGATGTGTATTTATTTATGTATGTACCTAGTGGACCCCAAAACTTGTGGAAATGACGCTCAAGATGGAACACACTAAAGATTTTAAACTGGGAATTACGCATTTATTCCTAGACTGCAAAAAAGATCATCGTAATCAAAAAAGGTCTAGGGAAGAAAATAAACAACAGAATAATGAAAATTTGTTTAATCATAAATAAATAACATTTTTGTTTGGAACAAAAAACCTCCATTTCTTATACCATACAGTTCTTTATAGGGTATTATTTTAATTTTCTAATTTACCTCTAGTAATACTTAAAGCAATCTTATCTTAGCGTTGTACAGAATTTGTAGCTATTACGTTAAAGATATTTCTCTTTAATATACAAAATTTAGAGAGATGTATTCGCACTTATTCAGATTGGTACCTCTTGGTTATCATACACACAAGGACTTCTTTACAGGAGACCGCTTACTGTACACCAACAAACTTTACATTACTTTAATTGACTTCGAAATTAATTAAGTGTGCTTTCGGACATGATCAACACTGCTTCGTAAAAATGAACTTCTACTTTATATTACTTTGAAGTTTCCATAACAATTTAGATTTGTTATAATTTTCCTAGAGTCGAAACACAGATTTAGATTTAGACTTCAGTACGGAAATACAAAGTTGATATTAAAATGAATAAAAATGTATAAATTGAAACTAGTTGTACAGTAAAAAGCTTGTAGGCGCACTGGACCACGATTTGTAATACAAAAAGTAAAATAATAGCACCATTCGATATTTGTAAAATGATAATATTTGGTAAATGTACCTCGATACGAACCTGTATTTTCAATATTTAAAAAAACACATTTTGAATATTACTACCCATAATTTAAAACCTACTTAAAATCATAGGTACATATTGAAATTTGTATGGCTATATATTAGTTCGATATATGTAGTTTCTGTTCTTGGAACACAATGTTATTCAGTATAATTTACGGAAAAAACTTAACCTTAAAAAAGTTGAGTTGCACGAATAGTCCTTGAAGTATTGCTATGGTCCTCCAAAGCTATTCAAACTCATTCAGGCGAGGCTATGTTCCCTTCGGAATGAAAATAAACATCTACTCAATTAAACATGTAAGTACTAATCTTGCAAATTCATGATGTAGCGAATTAATCGAGCCGACACAACACAAGCTCGCTTCCATGAGATTATTGTAACGTAACTACCGTACATTAGATAATTCAAATTTGCGTTCTAAACAAATCATATACTTAAAAATAGGTTCGTTAATAGATTTTCTATTAATTTAAAATGTTAGTTTTGCTGCACGTGCTATAATTACTAAACTGTATGGTTGACAAAGTTAAATTTAAAGTTCAATCACTCTTAGCACATCTCATTCATCCCTCACAAACTGTAATAAGGACAACACTACATTTGATATTCATACACATCGTATTTCGAAACATTTTGTGTCAAAATCTATCATTTATCATAATACTCAAGACTTACGAATTACGAGGACAAATCAATAATTTATTTAAAAAGAGTTTTTGGTATTTTGGTCATACATTCAACATGTCACAATATACTTATCCTATAATTCATTTATTTTATGTAAGTTGATTTTAATTATTCATGATATATTTTGATTCACTGAGAAAGTACACAGATATAAGAAGTGTACACGAAAATATACAATATCGAAGAATGTAATAATATAGGTTTTAATGAGGTAAATAAGATTGCCGAAAATTCAATTTCACAAGGCAAAGAAACGTCGAAAACAAGTGTCTGGTACCCGCTTGCTTTTATATAAACGATGCTTAAGTATTTAATGACTCTACATATTTATTTATATAAATAATTATGGACCAGTATAAAAATAGTACTTTGGACCTTGACACCAAGCGCCTTGCGATTGTCACAATGAACCCAAGGCCCGAAATAACTACACAACGATACATTCACTACTCAAATATCACACAATTTCAATTAATTTACGTTTTTAAACTATTGAAAATCACCGCAATCAACACATCCAGTGACTTACATTGCTTTGCCATCAAAGACTCGGAAACGAGATGCACATTCGCTACGTCTACTAACTAAAGTCGTAAGCCACGTGTCGAAAATAAATGCTGTTGGAAACTATGACCGGATGCATGGACGAAATCAGTTATCGTTCAACTGGCAAAACTTGTTAGCTTCGCGGGGTATCGCCAGAACATTGTTGGACAGTAGGCCGACGACGGGGTTTTCTAAGTTGTCATACTTCGAGTTAGTATCGGAACTCAAGCTCACAGCGCCACTGCTGTCTTCAAAGTTTTCTGTCTCCTCGAGGTTTTGTGAGTTTAAACTGGACTTATCATACTTTTCGATTTTCTCATTGCAGTCATACTTTTCGCCATTGTTCGATAGCTCTATCCAGTGGTTTCTGTTCGCTTTCACTCGATCTAGCAGAGGCTGCAGCGCTGAAGATAGTACAGCAAACGCCTGGAACATTGCAAAACATATTTAATTGACAGAAATGCTTTTCTTCGGCATAGGAAACAGGGGTAACCTATCATGCTAGTACTGACTATCTGATAACTGCCCATAAGGCACTTACTTCGCAGATCGTACGCATACTGGGTTCTACCAATTCTTTATGTATTAGCAATTCTTTATGGAATATTATAATAAGTATAATTAATAATAATATATTTTATTAGTTTTCAATACCTTTATCTATTAATTTTCTAATCTAGGTATATATAAAATAAACAATAATTAATTACCTCGTAAATGGGTAGACATATGGAATCAATGAACTTCACTTGCATAGCTGGCAGCTCATCTTCTTTATCCCTGTTCATTAGGTCCTGCAATTAAGAATATCAGATTGTATTAAAACTTATGACCTCAAATTATTAATATTGTTCCTTATTTTGCGACACAGAGTAGACCAAAGTCTAAATGAATTGCCATTTAAAACGTTAAGGATACATATGGCTTCTACTGAAACCATACGTATCTTTTGCTTTGGCGTCATTTAAGCGGATAGTAGAACGAAATACTTTATCTATCAGGGGTCAGCTAGCAATCCATTACCTGCTAAAACAATTTAATTTACAGCCTTAACGACACTAAAACTATAAAAACCAAGGTTCCCTTCACTTACGCGGCCTATCATTCATTACAAATACTCATGATTAATAACTAACTAGACTTGTCTGCCCGACAAGGCTGCTGCAACGTAGCCGAAACGTCGGGCCAATAACAACGGCAACTTTATTATATAGAAACTTACGCGATAAGTCCCGTTAGTTATTAATCATGAGTATAAATCGCGAATCTCTTATAACTATTAATTACAAATATTATCACCTTAATATACTTACAATAGGAGTCAGATTCAAATTCTGCCGTTCAAGGTCGCCCTGCCTATAAAACTCTCCAGCCACCAACGCGGCGATCCTTCTCTCAACAGGCCAGGGCTTGGTGATAGCTGCCAGGTCGCAGGCCGTCATTAACATGGCTCGCAGCAGACCCCTTCGCTCCTCACACTCTCCCCATTGTGGTGTCACTTCCCTGTCCACGCTCACTACCTCGATGAAGGCGTTGCGTTTACTGTGAATCGGTTAAGTGTTAAGATGGTAATTTTTTTTGGGTTAAAAATATTTGCAATATTCTATATTTTTAGTAAAAAAAAAACTAAAAAATAAATATCATATATGAACATAATTAGTTAACTTCAATTCTGTCATTGGTAAGACAAAGTAGACTGCATAATTATTTCGAATTACGAATACTTATTATTCTTTCTTTTCGTATAATGGGATACGCTAGCGATTGGCCATATCACAAATTTTCATGTTACTTTTTACTATTTTACAATTTTTTCTTTAATTTTTAACACTTTATATACAATAAGTTCTCATTTATGAAATATTGTTACACAACGCGTCTTATACCTGAAGTAAACCGCCAAATCAGTAGACAGTATCGCGTCTTCTAACACCTTGACCACCTTCTCGTAGTCTTCGGAGGACAACTGCGCTAGTATCTGGTTGCCAGGCGAATTGAGGATCATGAGACACTGGTCGAAGTGATGGTGCTCCATCGTTGATGTGGAGTATAATTGGGCTAAAGGTGAGGAGGCCCTGAAAAGGATAAAATATTTATTATGCGTGATAGGAAGAGCGAAACAGATTTAGATTATATGAATTATATGAAGATAGATAATATGAAGGATCATTGTGATATTTCATGATCATGATGACATTATAATATTACATACATACACTATTGTCCTGCGAACCCTTTGGAACTAAAGGTAAAAGAAAACTCCACGATCATTAAACCAAGGATGCCATAGCATATTATTATGTAATATATTTCATTAATACTTAGGCACTTAATACAGAAATAACCTATAAAGATTTAAATAACAGAAAGAAATTTGCTGTTTTATATTTATAATCCAGACTAACACGAAATGAAAATGCAAGTCAATAATAATGAAATATTGAAAGAACAACTTACTTGATTTGAAAAGAGTTGTTTGTTCCCCGATGATCAAGGTCATGGCACAAGCAACCGATTATAAGAGCTAGGCACTCCAACTCCCCGAATATTTTCCACCATTGTGTATCCTGAAATTGAATTAAATCATACATTATTGATACGTACGTTGCAATTCCTTAAATCTAAACTGTGTAAGCATATAATATTTCCTCACAAATCTTCCGTTATTGTTAATAACTTACATATCCGGAATATAGAGTTAAGTCTTTATTATTGTACCATGCATACAACACAACAAGTTTGTCTTTGAATAAAAAACCTTTAAATCGAATAATATTCATATTCAGGGTTGTAAGTATGGCAGCCAATATAGCCTAATAAGTTTAGGTAGATACTATATATAATTTTGGAAATATATATCAATTAGCAACACAAAACTTACCGTCAAAATGGCGAACATCATCTGCGCGACATTGAACGCGTGCCTCCAATTGTGATACGTGACGTTTCTATAGTTCTTTTTCACACTCAACAGCCACCGGCAGAGCACCGCGTAGTCTATGTGAAACCTTTCGACGAAATCCAAGTCTAGGAACATCCGGAGACAGGCTCTTAGAGTATCTTCATCTGACATTTCAATGTCATCGAAAGTCAACTCGTGAAGATTGTAGAACGCTGCCGATGGTATTCGAAGGGTCTGTGAAGGTAAAGAGAGAATGATTAGGTGTGAGTTAACGAGTATTTTAGTGCATAACTTGTAGTATATTGAAGAGTTCTGATGATATAATATAAATTTATATTTGAACAACCAAATCATAATGGTGAGTATATATGTTTTAATACCAATTACTGGGACAGTTATGTACCCGCCTCGTAGATCATTATGGGATGAGCTGAGCCTCTGAGACAGCAAATAACAGTTATATAACAAAGCCAAAACAAATTAATCAACTCACCCTTAGCCTTTGAGCATCATCCAAAGAAGCAGACGCATGGTAACTTAAAACCTGTAAAAAGAAGCAAATGCATTTATATTTTGAACAAATGATTCAACGTCGAACCTTCACAACAGAAGTGATTTTATTACCACCAGTATTCTTAGCAGGATATCTTCACCATCGCGAAGTAAACGTTTACAACGAATCCTATTTTCACCTGGTGACCTTAATATATCAAAATCAACTAAGAAGCCTGAAGATTACATTAATACATTCCTCAGATCAGCACGTGAGTAACTGAAATACATTTGCAGTTCGAGAGGACCATTACCATCTCTTTCTCATAGAAGCTTAAATGCTGATCATACATACTCGTCACTTGCATACCCATGTATAAGTATATGAGGGTATGGTAAGTACCTAGCAAAGTACCTGTTCCCAAACAGATAATATTGCTTAAAAACGGCGACACGACTTATAACCTATCACACTCAGTGTGAATATCTTGTCAACATATGGGTTCGAGGTGACTACAGAATTACTACCTCACAATTTTCGAGATGGACACCTTAACCTCTGACTATGTAAGTGATAAATGAAAGAACGATAAAAGGGAGATGATTGTGCATGTATTACTCACATCGAGCGTGACGCTCTGCTTGGCCATAGCAGTGATGGCCTTCTCGTACATGTGCGTGTTGTGGATGCCCATGCCGCAGAATATCGCGAATGCTTCCACGAAGTTTTCGTCGTTCTTCGTGAACAGGAGCCCGTCGAATTTGTTTATCAGCTGGAAGGCAGTAAAACAGCTTGTTAACCAAATGTAAGGTGGCGTAAAAAGTTTACGATCAACGTGAATAGAGACGTAAAATTAGGTTCGAGTACATGTAATGTTATAGGTGATGTAACGAAACACTATTAAACTCTTGAAATGAACATTGAATTTTTATGTATTTTTTATTATTGCTTGCAATAACTTAAAACAATGAATCGGACATCGTAAATTAATATGTTTATTCGATAATAACTTGCATAAATATCTTTATAGCTCTACATTCATCAGTAAATACAACGTGACTAACGATGAGTTAAGTTTTATTGATGCTAATTAATAACAATCAAGGGTTAAGTTTTGTCATGAGATTTGCCCTCATTGATACCACTATCAGTCAAGCACCATTAAAATCTACTTAAGTATCTCATAAGTATTTAAATATTTTCAACTACTACTGTCCTTCCTTAAAGATATCTTCAAACACAGAAAACCATCTCACAAATATAAGAACAGACGAAAAGAAAACAAAGACTGGCCGAAATTCAAGTATAAAATTTGGCAACGTGGACCGCTTAACTATGCTTTATTCACATTTCCCTTGCCATTCGACTCATACCAACGGCGGTTTAATTCACAAAGTCATTAACACCCACACGTATGAACCTTAATCTCGGGCTTTTAGTTTCGCTTGCAAGTGGGCGGAGCAAAATGGCGGAATTTCAGCGTCATATAAAAATTCATTACGTTGAAACAATTTTGTTCTTATGAAAATTAATTACATTTGAGAGAGAGAGTGTATACCAACATCACATGGTGCGTGGGAGAAACATTACCAGCAGCATAACCTGCCTACCAGCATAAGTTACATAATTAATGACTATATTAAGTAAGATGTTCCAAGTTAATGAGGATTCATATTTTTGTTATCACAAATTTAAAAGTAGGAAGCTAAAATAAATTACTGTACAGTCTAAACGCAGTCTGCTTAGTCAATCTGGTGATCAAAACTAAGGACCAAAGATAGGTTAAGAAAAAAAAACCTTGTTTCTCAATTCTGTGCACAAAAAATGCGAAATCCGCCAAATATATCAATGAAAGCGTGACTAACCACAGTAAAATTATATTTGAACAGCCATAGTGGTACTAAAAAAACGATTTGGACTAGACAAGTAACGCAAACCCAAAGTGGTTTCGTAAACACAATTTATTTAAACGCCACCACGAACCTAAAGCAAATAAGCAGTGCACAGAATTTATTTGTCATTTGACGGAGGTCGCGCAATATTCACCCATACATTTTGCACAGTGTCCTTAGTTTAATCTCAAGCCCATATAATCGTGAAATACCTTATCCGACCCCAGAAATGGGATGTAACCGCACTTTCATTTGGCTGCGAGTACTTCCGGAACGAAAGGCTGGCTTATTTCCGCTGCTACACATGAATCTTAGTGCTTTATTTGATAAAGGAGGTCTAAAGTAAACAAGACTATTTGTGTACGCAATATGGCATTGCCTTAGTGACAATGTTGTTACTAGGAGAGTAACATAAGTTAGTTTTAACAAAATTATTGAAACTGGCTTAAGTGTTATTGAATATTATAATATCTTACGTATTATGTATACCATGAGGCATTTATGAAATTAGCAATGCATTATTAGTTATAATGTTTAACATAAAATATCCCTTTCATTACAAACAGATCACAAAGTATCGATCCCTAAATGATAAGATTATACATTGGAAATTGGATGCATAAAATACGGCTTAAATTTCATTTTACTCCAGGGTAGCATCGGTCGGCTCTGAAAAAAATCCACTTTGAAAACTGTCATTTGATAGCTCAAACTCCAAACGACATTTTCATATGGAAGTGATTTATCTTTGCGACTCCGGTCATTTATATTAGAAGAGAAATGGTCTGTGGGAAATGAATCAGCAGCCTCTCCCGAACCTTCAGTTTGTGTAAACATAATGTCACAAGGGTGACTTTGCTTAAACAAGACCCCTCAATGACTTGTTCTTTCAGTTTTGTACTCCATTTTAAAGCAAAATTGACGCAGATTTATGTTCGACATTATTTGTCAAAAATTTTGTTTTCGCCTAAAACCGATTCATAGGAGAAATTTAAATAATTTTGTATAGAATCTTTATATTGGTAAACTTATTTTAGGTATGCACACACAGTACCGTTAGTCATCTTCTTAACAAATTACACGTACATCTCATAAAAACTCGTCGCAAAGTCCCATAAGAAACTAATCACGCAACTAAATCAAAGCAAAGCACTTGTTCGGCTTCTGTCGCACTCGTAAATAATTTGGCATTCCGTACCAAAACACTTAGAAATGCGTGAAATCGCTCCAGCCCGCATTCGAAGTAGAGAGAAATTAATGGCTTAATTATTTAGGGGATGTACTCTCGGCAACAGCGAGCCGTGATTGAGTGCGAGTAGTTACGTTTCATTCGACGATTTTTCTAGTTTGATAAAGAATATACACGGCTACTAGATTAAAGACAGCAATCAAAGAACAAACAAAACATTCGTCACTTTAATGACAAACACAGGCTTCAACTAATAGCATTACCACGCCCAAATTTTAGTCAGACTAAAGAAGAAGCATGTTTCACTACATGAATTTGTGATGTATGAATACGAATATCACAAATTCTGAATACAATAAGTAATAAATACATTTAAAACTTTTCGAAGATTTTAAACACACTGACCTACACATAGAGGCAGTTATGCTGATATGTTGATTGAAAGAAAGAAAAGATAAAATATTCCATTCTTTATATTACCCGATAATACCAGCTACAATAGTAACAAAGAACCCCCGCATATCCCATTTGATTCAGGACATCGCATCCTCTTATGAACGGTCCCCGATTCGCTACACCCTGCCAAGAGTCCGCACTGCAATGCGCAACATTTTCACGCTCAAATGTGTGAAACAAAGGATTAAGGCGGCCACGGACATTTGAACACTGTATCAGTAACACTGAACGCAATTTAAGCCCCATCCGCATTTATAGTTTATAGATAACAACAGATACCGCTAATGCTTCTACCCCAGATGTCTGTTTCTGGTCAGTAGCTAACGTGACAGTCACTACCTGTCTAAGACATTGTTAATTAATAATTCAGAGACTTGGCAGGGGTTTGTAACATGATTTTATTAGCACTGAATCTTATTGCATTACACGATGTACAGGAAAACAAAACCAATATCCCATACAAATTCAATATTACACACACTTAAACATAGCTACATATTACGTAAGTCTATTCGCATAACATATTTATAAAAAGTTCGATAAAAAAAGATTGTCATAAGAAAGCAGAGTCACAATCATTTGAATTTCAAAGCGATTCCCAAAACCTGCATGCTATTTCTAACAATCGCTTTCACAGTCCTCTATTAAGTGTATGTTTCAGACATAAACGCGAAAAGGAGTACCTGAACCGCCAAATAATTTATATGCACAAGCGTTAATTAGGGAATGTGTGCTTTTCGGTTTATTCCAGCGAATAACTCAAAGATAACAGCGACCTGCGGTACAGTTAACGGTTCCCGTGGGGATTAGTATTATCATAAACGTAATACGTACTGAGAATACTTTATAAGGGCGGCACTTTATATCAACGCTTGCTTTATTTTGTTGCATTTACGAGCGCACACAAGAGAGCTGTTATATGTAGCATGCTGAAATGATAGCCCTGTTCATAAATAAGGAATATGAACTCCGCGTAATTTATGACTATGGGAGTCTTCCGCAATCCACCAACAAAGTTGTACAAAAATAAAGTTGTATTCGTGAATATGATGAATACATAACATATTATAATATTTCTTTTTCATATCGATATCAGTGTACTATTCATGCTCTAGCGTGATGAATATGTCATCGAATATAGTCTTAATAAGAATACGAAGAAAAAGATAAGTTCAACCTAAGATCTAGTCTTATAATGTGATAGATTAAGGTCCTATAACATACCTGTATGACACCTATGATTCGTCCTTCCGAGTTCTTGATGGCCATACACAGAATCGTGTTGTGTTTGAACCCTGTGCCTTCGTCCACTGATTGGTCGAACCTTGCATCTAAGTACGCGTCTGGTATATTTACAGTCTGAAAAGATTATATTCGAATATGTAATTTTCAAACATTTAATAAAGTTACACACATGATTATATCGTTTGAAAAATGATAATGTGTCCGCAAGAATAATATATTTTGTAAAGGAAAAGTTCAGAATATTTCAAATATTCTCTATGTATCTTCACAATATGATCGGGAGAACATTGTTTCTACACCCAGGGAAAAGATCGTGAGGAAGTCTGACTATTCTTTGGCATGAGCCAAGTGGCAGCACATGAACAACACAGTTGAGTCATAGATTTATTAGAGACAACCAGTGTTCCGTAAACAATTAATTTTCTCTTTATCAGTTAAAGACCCTTATTTACTACCCTTGCTTATGATGAATAAAATATATTGTGTTTGACACGTAAAACCGTGGGTTGGACATAGCCATAAATTACTTCGCAATTGAGTAATGGAATATGCCGACCCCTGACTACCACGCAAAAGATAACCGTTGTGAGGTGTTTAAATATACCAAATAAACATAAATTTATTTATACATTCACGTCCTTTCATACCTATCGGGTGGACAGAACCTCGGAGATCTCCTAAGTCAATTTTTAGCATGATGGTAACGAGTTACGATGTCATAAAGGAACATTCTCACGGGTTGCTAGTCCATCGCCCAATAGATTCTGTTTACCCAAGTCCCTTAGTCACCTCCTAGCAGTTAGTTAGCATTCTATATAAGCATATACAAACATTTATGGAGAACATAATATATTCAAAGGGTATGCAAATGAAGACGTAATACGTATAGTATTCCAATTTCTTTGTATACTTGTTTCATATTCCACAGCCCTCGAGAGTCGAAGATACGTCATGTTCGAGAGAGTAGTTTTACATGTAATACGTGACCGCGTTCACAATTTACACCTCTATAAAATGTGTTAGGAGTAAGTAAGATCACAACGGAGTAACTTATACAGAAGGTTTTGTTTTTACATTGAACTACTCAACTTAATTGAGTAACTTTATTTTCTCACTAGTTTAGTCAATAAAAATTGCAAATAAATCAGCTATTAAAATAGTGATAAAGGCAACGGCAATAAAACTTTTATCCTCCATCAAAATGCAGTACTCGTAGAAGCAAAAAGACATTCGTACGCAATAAATAAAATGCGCATTGTTACTAGAACTGGAATAATTTGAAAGAACAAATGAAATTAAGAAAAGTTTGCGGGCGCTGCCAAGTTCCACTCGCTTGTTTTAGTATGGCACAAGCGTATAAAATTGCAATGCCAAAGAAACGGTTAACTTAATATTCTAGCTCTAGGAACATGGTTTAAGTTAAGTTATTGCGTTTTCGTGGAATCTGTTTGTGGGTATTTATTTCGCTCTCACCAAGTGATTTAGAATTTATAAAGTTTAAGAGTTGACTGAAAATAGTGATTGCGTGGTTAATATACTAGGTTACATACATACATATATTCACGTCACTACGGGATATCAGATCCCTAAGGGGATAAGCAGAGAATATCGATAGCCACCATCCTGATAAATCTTCCTTTCTTCTCTCACACCCATTAACCTTCTCATACATGCTATTCTATTGTTCATGTTGCGTGTACTAGTTGAAAAGATTATATATAGTCAAGTACATATATAACATGGGTAGTCAAGTGAAAATGTTTGTCAAAAATCTGTAGCCTAATAACCATAATAATATAATATCATATCCATTCTTAATTCCTAAACAGTTAGCTAACTCACAGGTAACTTTTCTGTTATTAAATAAGGCTTAAAAGCGACTAATCTCACCTCTCCAGTAGTGGCCACATATCCAGTGATGCCAATGTTGATGGGAAACCGGCTCTCGTAGGGCGACGTTCTCTGGGTGCTGACTTCTGTGTCGTCACCTGCTTCTAAGTCGAAAACCCTTGAGAAACTGCCTTTCGACGCTTCGTGGACTAGTAAAACCTGTGCAAAAAGATCAGATTAAGAAATAATCTCTATGGTTATGATAACTATTCTCATGAAAAAGGACATTGGTATTTGGTTAGGTTAGTACATACATATATTAACGCCTCTACGTCCTCAACGGGATGGACAGAGACAATCGATCGCCAGTTGGAACGATCCTAATAAATTTCTCTTGCTTTGCTAACATCCATTAATCTTCTCATACTCTTCTCTTCTTCGCACTACGTACACCCGCCTTGAGAAGAATGTCTTCAATTTGATCTGTATAAGCTCCACGCGGCCTACCCCGTCTCTACCTTCCAATTTGCTATCACTACATAATATATTTCTAATTTGAAGTCTCGGGTTGATGTATCTATTTCATCGACCACCACGTCGTTTGTTGTCTAATATTTGTCAAACAATTCACGAAATATGTGTACGTGAGGAAAATTTACGATCTATTTTGACCTCAGATAGTATAACAATAAAATATCCTGGGTGGTCATGGCCAAAGGCATGCTGATTATAGAATACCATTAGAGCCTAGTAACTGCGATCAGGTGTCACTATCCTAAAACATCTTCGCAATGTTATAATAAATAGCATCGAATGTATTCAACAAGGAGAAGATTATTCGTAAATTTACTAACAGAAAATAAACAGGGCATATATAGATCGAAAATTATGACTATATCGTCCGAAAATAGAAGTGTTGGCTCTGACGTAATTTATGTCACGATTGAACATTGATATGAATGCAGGTGACGTCTGTTTTTATCTAAAACCGGCTTTTTATAGCCCATTGCCGTTTTCCCTTAACTTCGAGAATACAGATCAATAAAACTTCCGAGTGTCGTAAACGGGAGATATAGATATCCTTTACAGCCTGGATTAAGGATAAAACGTTGTTCATACATACACAGAGAGAAGAAAACAAGAGATAAACGATACAGACTCTGT
Source organism: Leucoptera coffeella (assembly GCA_030578115.1). Classification (NCBI taxonomy): domain Eukaryota; kingdom Metazoa; phylum Arthropoda; class Insecta; order Lepidoptera; family Lyonetiidae; genus Leucoptera; species Leucoptera coffeella. The sequence goes on from JAMBLF010000238.1 coordinate 179,663, forward strand.
GAACATAATAGCTTAGTCAGCATTCCTAGGATCGAAGTTAAAATATGACTACTATATAAAATCCATTACTTGGAATGAATTTTATTAATCTCGTCATTTCTCTATTTCCTTACTATTTCATGTCTTGATCTAGCAATGCTTTAAGAGATCATCGTGTGCTATTAACCCGGCATAATAAGGATACAAAAATATGTAATTTATAGACACATAATACCTAAGGGTCCAAACGTAGTTCTGAAACTTGTCGCGTAGTAAAACAAGTCGTAACTTAATTACGGCTCAAAATAGAAAACGTAAGGGCAGCCAATGACATCACGTTGCAAATGGAATTGCCTGTCTATCGGAATCACTTATGTACAATTCGTGGAAGGAGCCCCATAATCACATTCCAAACACGTCCCAAAGGGAACAACTTATTCAGGAAGTGCTAGAAATTCCAATTTTTCACAAAGCCTTTTTTATCCTTCCCAAATACGTAGTACCTAAATTTTAATCTTATTTACATAAATAAAGAGGGGTAATAAACTTGTGCAAAAGCAAGTAAATTTACTTTACAAGACGCTCAAGTCCAGGGTCCATTCATTTATATGCAAAACAGGCGAAAATTAATTTAACATAATGCTAGCATAAACGCGGGTTAATTATAATATATTACCTTAGAAAAGGTAAACAAGCTTCTAATCAACTGATTTTGTGTTAAGATAGTGAAATGAGTTAGGTAAATACACAAATTCGTAAAGTCTATTCATTTGAACTAGCGCCACGTTGTCTTGAAAGTTGACATTGTACAGGTACTTTAGTTAAGATAATTCAAATACAGGTTATAGTCATTGTACCCAAAGCGATATCATTTTGTAGGAAAAAAATATTATTTTTTTGATAATTTTTTTCTTATAACTTATTACCTAAATTATCATGTCATACGTAATAATAAAATAGAATGAATACTACGCCACATAAACCTAGGAACCCCTAACTTAACCGACTGAAACGCGTAAGCCTATTTCGTGTATGCGAAAACCACTCTCAATTTCATTATTCGTTTGAAGAGAAAACCCATTAAATTTCATATACTGGGAATCATACAATCCCAGCACACGTTCCCTCACGGCATATTTATGGCTGCTTTTGTTTCAACACAATTATTAGAAGAGGCTTATTAACATTCAAATCGGAAACTGCGTAGGACAACTTCCAATGCCGAATTCCACATAAGCTCCCTTACTTAAAAGGCTTTGCCATAAGTCCAAACACAAAAGCTTCGGAACGAATTCTATCGAAAATTTATCAAGGTTGAGTCTGTGGCAATTTCGCAATGACGTCACGACCGTTTCGAGTCCCGTGTCCTGCCCAATTCCAATGCAAATTTTATAGTTACCCCAATTGGGTCATTCTAGCATGCGTTTATGAATCGAAGTAATTTTGGTAAATCTGTTTGGGCATTGTACTCTCGGCAGACTCGAATGTATTTGTCGTTGGCCTATTGGCAACTGCAACATAAGCGAATTTGTCCAAAGTACTTGATACAGCTTTTGGTTCTCGTGTATATGTCTATGTATACTATAATATAGGCTTTGGGATATCAAATAATTAAAGAACGAATCAATTAATTGAAACAAAATTAATAGATAGAAAAGTAAAAAGGTAAATTTAATATGAATAGGGACCGATATCCCTGAATTACACGTTGCGTTTTATTCTTCCAAATCGGCGAAAAAGGTAGTGTGTTTAAAAGACCTTGAGTTTCCGGTTACATGGAATGATGATATTTATTTGCAAAGTTGTTCTTCGACGATGATACAAAGAAAATAAATAATGCAATAAAACACAGATCATAAACACGATTTCGATGGTTGTACCAAAAGAAAAAATCGCATTTTATCGATAATATAATAATATTATTTATGACCCTGTCAGGCTATAAAAAATTATCAATTTTCAAAATATTTTGATCAAGATCCAGTCGGAGATTTCTATTTTAGCAACAAATCATTAATATCGATTTTTTATTTCTATTATCATTTATATAAAACCGATATATAAACAACAATATATATCAAGATATTTATGTTCAATCATCTTACCAACGAACACAGTGTATTTGTCTCGCCATATTAATCAGAGCGAAAGATTGAGTTTGAAACACGATATGCACTGCTAGATTATCTTCGACAGACACAACAGATCCCGATGACATGGATATTTGACACAGAATGCACCGTGGCACAAGCTTATTAGTAATACGAGGATGAAGTACCTACAAGATGCGATGACTTTAACATTTGTATTCATAATTCCACCCTCTCTTGCGTATTGTGTAACTCAAGGACATAACTTCGATATTCCATACTGTTCCGTCTCCCTATAACGTTAAGTAGGCCTCATTTATTCCGAGCCCCAATTATATTTCACAATCCAAAATTAATAAAGGGAACTCCGCGCCACTGTTTACTAATGAAACAATGTGTAATAAAGCGCTGAGTAAACGAGATTCGAATGAAAACTAAAACAAGATACATTTAACTTTCTCTGGGTCTGTTTTGTTTTAGAGAAGCAAGTTAATTGCAAAGTCTACATCTGCATTTAGGCGTCTGGCTAAGCCGTTTGTACCGGCAAAAGAACAATTTCGGAATGTTGTTTTAACAGAATAACTTAAGAAACAGATGTCGATGTAATTGGATCTCTGTTACTGCCCTTAGGCAGTCCGAAGAGTTCGCAATAAGGATAATTATAACGATAACAATTAAATTAAAATGAGATATATTCAAATATTAACAAGTATAGCCAAATATATGTTCGTAACCTTTAGCAACTTATTCATGTCTGATATTTATATTTGCATTAAGCGACAAAGCGAAATGAGCAAGAGTCGTCATAAAGGAAAATAGAGCAGCGATATGTAATGAGGGCTTATATCACAAACGTTACATAAAAGCCACATATTAATTGTTTCAACGCAATATACCGTATTTTATCAACTACATATAAAGGACAGTAATGTTAATAAATCTTCAGTTAGTGGCCTGCGGTACACTGTCCAATACGCTTATTTTATTGCTATTCTGTGAAAGACCTAGTAGACAATTGCTTCATGAATTTACGGCTTTATTTAGATTAATATCTGTGGTTCTTTCATAACAACACGGTTACTATATAAAAGAGAAATATTGTCTCTCCCCAATATTTTAGACACAATTTCGGGTAAAATTTGTACCGACATAATTTATGCTTTTTATGAATAGTGGGCTGGATGTAGGTGTTCAAATATATAAAGGAAACAATCGTTTATTTTTACCGAGCTGTTCTAAACCATCGGTGAGTCAGCGAAATAAAAACATTTAGATAAAAAGCTCGGAGCGCGTAAGGAAATTTAAAACGCTTCCGACATCTTATTTCAACGGATCACTAAACTACGACCAATACTGGCAGAATTCCAGCTAAGGTCACACATGTATGAGCCCGGTTCCATGTTTAAGAATTATCTGCAGAGGACTCAAAATGGACGACTGCCAAGAACATAGCCAATAAGCAACATACTTTTAGCTCTCTAGTCCCGGGAGGATCAGTTGAAACTAACCGTAAATAGAGAAGAAGGCTAAGACCCAGAACGGCTGGGGTTTCTTGGAAAATTTAACAACTGTTCTAGCCAAAAGGTAGTTTTCCAATAGGACATAAAATAGGAAAACTACCGACCACCACGAGGACTAGTTCTCTTTTAAATTCTTTTTTCTCGATCGCCATTTTTACATAACTTGTAAATATCCTTATTTATTATTGTACCACTCGACTGATAAATGTCGAGGATATGACAACGAAAACTCCTAATCCTTATTAATCGACCTGATAGAATATGTTAAATCCCTCTCCTTTTAATGACATTGTATTTTTGATTCCCTACAGCATGTGAAGGGGCTATATTTTACGTAAATTATCAATAGTTGGTATTGACTAACTAATTAGGATTAATAATAGAAAAGAAGACCCTTTTATTAAAGCTTTCATTTCAGATCAACGTCATACACAATTAATTTAAACGAACTTTCCTTTTAGGGACTTATCAATCTAGGACTTTTGATGTCAGATAATATTACGCCTAAAGTGAGAGACGCCAAAAATTCCACGAAAGGATTATATATCTCAAAGGCGGCTTTTAATTCATTATATACCTACACATCATCTCGTCTACCTACAGAGGGTTTAATACAGATCACGGATATTATTACGCATACCATTTTTTCTGATCCGGGCAAACTAATTAGATAAATACATATATTTATACATCGATTAGTAGACGCTAGTACATCCATTATGGGCGCCAATATTTAAATTGACTAAATTATCATTTAATTACTAAGTGTAGGATTAATTAAGTATAATTTTAAACGGTTCACAGATAAGAGCCTTTTAAATAAAAAGCATATAATCCAGCGGGTGTAACGAAGTAGAATAACTGGTTTTAAGTGTTGAATTAAGATGTAGGTTACTGTAAGGTGATCTATATTTACTCAAATAACAGTCTTGAACTTTGTAAATAAATATAGGGTTGAAAACACGATCATTTTCTCTCTTTTACCGCATTACTTCGGTAACATAATCCCGTTGTCAATTGAACTTGAACAACATTGCTTGATTAATAGTGACTTGTTTATTATATCCATATTTAATGCAACAGTTTTAAACGTACAGCACACATTCTATGCATAACCCATCCTTATCCCAATACAATTTAAGAAAACGAGTAAGTAAATCCTTTTAATGCTTATTTATATGTAACGTTTTTAATGAGAAGCTCTTTCTGTTTACTTTTGAAATCAAAAATATAATCATAACGCCGAATAAAACAGAATATAATTCCCAAAAACCATTCGTCCAATTTTCACAGGTGCTCTCGACATGTCTCAAACAACTGCCAAGGGACTTTTTGGACTATCAGATAAGATATATGAAACAATTTTACATACTTTACTCTCACACTTCGTTCACTTTCAATGTGGACACCACAAAGACACAACAACGCTACCACTAACTGTTGTTATGTTTAATTAACTGGGTTGGCATTTCATTTAAATAAAAATATAATTTTAAAGTACTTTACCTGAACCCGTTGACACCGTATCAGACTCTGCGTGTGCGTGAGTATCCTCAGCACCATATGCTCAATGGTGCTCTGCTCCTCAAACACCATCCTGGCGAGGTCCAGGAGTACCTGGTTCCTCTTCACCTCCAGCTGCGACCTCTCATACAGCTGGGCATTCCTGAGGCCTATACCGCAGAACTGGAGGTATGAAGCGAACACTTTCTCGTCGTTCGGTGTGAAGGGACCGTCACTTTGCTTGTTTATTACCTGTGAAAAGGACAATTGGTTAGTTGAAAGGAAAATGCTTGGAATATAAGTAAACATTCCTATATATCTCGTTGAGGACATAACTAATATTAAAGATAAATAATATTTGGCTTAATATATAAATAAAAATATATTTTAATGCACTTAATATCTGTTCGGGTAACTTCAACATTACTATGAGGATTAAAAGATATAAATATAGAATATTGTCTAGGCAGGAAGACGATCATTTTTTACGTTCAGACTAGATAGAGTTTTACGCGTTTTAGTCCGTGACTATTAATTGCTCACAAAATTATAGTATTCATAATTTCAATACCAAAAAACCTGTTTATTTACTTGCCCGAATGCTGATCAGACCTGATAGGGTAGTGACTCTATGGAACTTTTTATGCTTGCATATTATATTTACAAGAACAAGTCAAATTCAATAAAAAGAGAATAAAACGTTGTATCAAATGCTATCAGCTGCACTTATCTAGATGACACTAGAACCTACTTGTCTAGAAACTACTTCTTTTTATCGATCTTAAATAACTGTAGCATTAAAATTTTATTGCCGATAATAGCAACATAAAGCCTATCCATTAAAAAGGACCTGTCGATACTCTGAATCAATTGAAGATAAGCCTAGTTATTGCTGTTGTAAGATAAGAGATATTTAATTGAAGATTTATGTTTTACATCCCATTTTCTTGTATTTTGCATCAATTGCTTTTATTTAACTTCATATCATATCAGAGAGATTAAACGAAATTATACAACAACGACATTGAGTGCAAAGTTTGAGGACATTCATAAGCCAAAAATGAACAAATTTCCATCTCAAACCTTAATCTACTTCTTCGAATTTGACAACTCAATAATAACTCCAGCGAAACACGAAAGTTAGCCGAGACACTTTAAAGTTAAAATAAAAGATTTCAATTTGAAAAGTTGTGCCAAAGTTTCTCTGCACGTGGTTGAAAGCTGAGAACCGAAACGTTTCTCAAACAAAAAGTTAAATCTCTATTTTAAGACACAATCAAAAGAGAGACAATGGATATAATGTCATTCAAAATATGACTTAAATAAAATAAAAAATAATCTACGAAATATCGGAAAAAATGTATACGTCAAAGTGCTTTATAGAATTCTGCTTATAACTACATAAAAGACAACTAAAAAATTACACAATATACAAAATAAACTTTGGTTCCTTACAGAAAAATTGGAATCAAGTATGAGGATTATTTTCCTGGATTAAAACAATATAAATCGAAGAGAACTGTTTACCCTAAATCAAAGAATACGATTTACAGCGAAGAATAAACTTTAAACAAGTGCACACCACAACTCAGTGAAAACCAATTTAAGATACCACGACAAGGTGCATGGGAAAGTTTTTTAATTTAACATTTTCCTCACTCCCCCACATTGGTGAAGTATTTCGTCGGGTGTATCAAGGTGTAGATCTCGAACTCATTACACAAAACAGATGAAATTCTTTGTATATTTCAGTTGTTACATACATATACGCTTATTTCCTAACTGGATAGAGACTATCAATCGTCATCTTTAACAACCTTGTAATTTTTTTCTTAGATCACTCTCATCCACTTAATTATAACCTCCTAATTCGTTTCAATATTAAAACTATATAGTTAAGTCTTAGTAAAATTGTTAAGCCCTGACTTGATTCATCCAAGATTAGGAACTTATCTTTTCTTAATCTAGATAATTATTATTGAAATCGAATTACCGGTTAGTACAAATGCATTCTACCACTGTTGAGGATAATCTATTCATTGGTATAATGAGGACAAAGTTTTATTACCTGTGCGACGCCAATGACTTCGCCGTTGATGTCCTTAATGGGCATACAAAGCAGGGACCTTGTCTTGTAACCTGTCTGCTGATCGATGTCATGGTTAAACCTTTCATCCTGGAACAAATGGTAACATGTTTTAAGGGGGCAATTGTGAATAAAACAAATTTATATGACTTACACTAATTTCTGTGTAACAAATAACTGGATTTATTTCTTTTCTAATTAAAGTGCCGAACTGATTGGGGACGAATATGTCAAAAGGGTTTAATAGAATAAAGTATTCCAAAATGCCGATTTATCACTTAAAACTAACACAAAAAATACTGGTTATATTTGGGGACAGAGACCAACTCGGTACAGTCTTGGACATCTGTATTCTATATTAATTGTTAAAACTATTTTTTTAATTAAAACGACTTAATTGTAAAGACTTTAAAATTACGAAGTGACCAGAAATGCATGCAATACATCAATGTCACATTATATTAAGAAAATGATCGATATATTAAGCGAAAACTTTGGTTCTCTAATATGTCTGCAAATAGAGAATGTGGTGTGAACGAACCTCTAGACTATTCTCATGCAGAAAATCGTAAACCTCATGAATAACGAGGGGTGTGTCGATGCTTTTCAGGGTTCCAAATATAGAACAAGTTAAGCGCTTCGGTATACATCCATACTTGTTCGAGATTGTCCGAAGCACTTAGCACCAAGTTTAAATTTTAGTATAAAAGTGTTGATAAATATTTAGCTACTTTAGACTATTTATCACATTGCGAAACATGTGATAAATCCATGCCAAACCGCTTATTTTAATGTACATTTGAAATAAATTATAATGTTTCAATGTCTGGTTGTGAAACTGTTCATATTTCTACGCAATAAAGAATGTTCTATTTTATTAATATTCATTTCAAGAATTAATAGTCTTGCGACAGTCTTAATCCAACTTAACAATGCCTTTTTTCAATTAATTAAAATCTCTATAGATTCATTGACTGCTTTACTTTAGTAAGAAAAGAAAATCGTATGCTTCCAATTCTATAATATAACATACTCGTAAATACAGCTCCATCTCCGCACTGATAAAACAAATAATTAGATCCGCAAATAGCAACTATTGACGAATGAACCCCATTAAACTTCCTTAATTAAAAAGCTAACTTTTCCACTGATAAATTAGAGCTTTCATTCAAAGTGACGTGAAACCTCAAGTGAACTTTTGTCAACGGAACGTGGGCGGTCTAAGCAAGCACATTACGTGGCGATCCATAGACTGAGCTTACATCATATCAAATGGAGCTTTCTTGTCGGAATTATGAAGGTTTCCTTGGCCAAAGCTATTCATCTCCGTAACTCAAAAGCTACTGCACGGTTCTATTTCCGACTTAGAATTATCTATTTGTAATGTCACATTAAGTATGCTTAGACTAGCCCTAGGACGTGTTTTAGTTTCTGAATACATGTTCTACAAGGGAGGCTATTAAAATTCTCATGTAAAGAATTCAACGGAATGCTTTAATATAGAAATAGTAAACGTACATCCCCCTAACAAAGGTATTTTAACAACTAGCAGTAATAACAATAGAAACTTGAGCATATTCAAGCACCAAATAGAACAGTATAGTTAACATAATAACGGTTATTATTCCCAACGAACTTTCTTAACAAACTCGGGATAAACGTTTACATTACAACATAGGTAACAGAGAGCTCTAGGTAATATGTTTCTTTCATTGCGGGTAAGCATTCAGATGATTTCAAGCAAATTATTCAAGCTCTTAAGAAAAACTAGACCGTTTGAGAAGTTATCTCTATGAAAAATTTAAGTCGCGTTCCCATATTGGGTACTTCATTTCGGCAACCAACCTCGATTTATAACCATACATACTCGTATAATAACATTAGCTGAGACAAATCCTATTCACACTTGCGCGGGGTTGCCACGTGCGCTTGGTGCCATTAATGTAAATTATTATGTAATTAATTCTTTTCTCTATTTGTGTATATGTATTACTGCGTCTAATGTGAATAAAAGGAAATTATTTTTTTTAGTACAAAAGCAACACGTTCTTATATTTAATATATTATTTACTAAAAAATACTAGTATATTTCATCTAGATTGGAAAAACTATTGTATAGAAAGCAAATCTTTTACAACCCAGCAGTAATCGTAGTACAAATGCAACAGAATCTATAAGGTAAATCTATTCACAAACAGTATTTTATCCCGCAAGAGCACGAGCAGTATCTTCCGCAACATAATGTCGGTTATAGAAATGCGATCAATTTCCCTTTCAAGAGAAAAATATAAAGGCATGAAGGGATTATATCTCTCTTCTAGCTTTCCATATTATTATGTTAATAGAATGTCTTTTGTGTGTGACATATTCCTATCTCGATATATCACAGGAGGAACTCTTTGTATCGTCTAGTATAAGTGAATAAATGTTGGCCTTTTGCAGTGAGTGAGTCTTGAGTAGCTATCATAAAACTTGAAGGCTACTTTTTACTTGATAATTAGTACCCAGTATCGATGACTGTAGTCTCATTAGTTGTAACTTAGAACGGCTGTAGAGGTTCTAAGACTAGCTTGGAGCAACAACCTAGTCACAACCGGAAGATTGTGGGTCGTAACCCATGTGTTCAACGATTACGTTTACCCACTCTTTCACCCACGTTCAGGCTGTAGTAAATTACCGCTTAAATAATAATAGTAAAACTTTTTCGTTAGCACACGTGTATGTAACAATAATGACCCCGACCGAAGCGACCTTAGAAATATTAGCCGTTAGTGAGGCGGGATCATAACGTGACGCTCGATTGCTCGGATTCCTACGAAACGCGTTGCTATCGTTAAAGCCAATCTTTTGGCTAACATTTGTATGCAAATTGATTTCATAAACACTACGGACATGTGCGCGCATGTACTCTCAATCTACGGTAAGGACACACGCAAATCTGCCCTCGAAATGACGTCACTCAATATCATCATTCTAATTCCTTTTAAAGAGGTTATCAGTCGTCATGGAAACTAATTCTCCGATTATGTATACAATTTACAAACATAACAAAACTATAAACTTTTTAAATATATGTACATCACACTCCTGCAGAGTTTCTAAGTAAGAACCTAACAAAAAAGGAATACACCCTTTGCAGTAGGAGTAAAATATAAACGTCGTCGCGCTCCCGTACATTTAAGGAGAATGTATGGAAAAAGTCTTTAAATATTTTATACGCAATACGTGGAGAAATTGCTTATTACCTACACGGGAGAGCGAAAGCTTCATCATAGCTTTATGTGCCTTAAAAGCAGGAATTTTTGACCAAATATGCTCGTGGAATGTTTCCTACAGCCCTTCTAAGGTTAGATAATCTCATTGCGAAAACAGACACGGAATAGACACTTAGCAAAAGGACAAAGTTTCGGTTGACTAATGTAAGACATTCGCCGAGAAAAATATCTAGGGACTACAAAAACGTTAGAGGGGTTGAGATTGTGCCGACACCTCACTTTTCTGCTACATAAGGTTGAGCGGGTGACGGGAATTATCCCCTATTACACTCAATATAAATGGTCGTAAAGTTGCCGAACTATCGAGTTGAGTGAGCACAAAACAAAATTACTATTCATGGAAAGTTCCTGGCATTTAGCGGACGTAAAATGAAGATAACCCAGTCACGTACTTACCTATACATACGTATGCGCATACGAAACAGCCATATAAATAAACTTAACAGAGGCGGTGCCAAATAGGAGGTACATAGGAAATTATACTGTTTTATAATATGATATCAGAGCTACCTTTTGTGATTTTAGATGGGAACTATAAATTCGGAATGTGTAATCAGACATTACATTAATGAAGAACTCAATCTTGATTCAACGTTGGAACTATATGTATTAATAATACTTTGGCAAATATATACGTAGGTACAGGATTAAAATATAAACAAACTTTTCCCTAAATTAATTATAAGTAAAGAAAACTTCACAACCCTAATTAATTCACAACAACAAAACTAATCGTCTCGAGCTATTTTAAGATTACCCGTAAACCAGACATTTCATTCAAGAAAAAGCATCTGATACCCTCATTACATCAGGTAAGCTTCCAAAAGAAAATCTTCTAGGCATCTCATTTGAGAAGAATAATATTCTCACAAACAATTGGCTTCAATTGAATACGGGCAAATGTTAAATGAAGTAGAAATCCAGAGATAAGTAAACCGCTTTCATTGAGTTTCAGTCTAACGAAGATACGATAAGCTCCTCATAAATCGAGCTGTCTCAGTGATAGTGAATTGCTAAGAAAAATCCTCATGTTCCTATAAAGTATTACTAAGTTTCATGTCCGCGATTTTTTAATAGAAACAATACATATATGAGTAATGTTTAGATACGTGGTGTAATAAGCGAGTGCAGATTTCAAGCGTATCAATTATTATTCGACGATTATTTAATTATTTAATTCGACGTAGCTCAGTTGTTTGGGGCTTGGCTCTGTATCAGTGGGTACAGGGTTCAAATACCGTTTGAGCATGTACCAATGGAAATGAAGTTTAATGAATTTCTATGTACATTTTCGTAATAAAAACAAATTTACGAAATGTATCGAATTATACGGTGAGGGAAAACATCGTGAGGAAACCTACCTGTTCGTCGAACAGTTAATAGTTAGTGCTTGTAAATGGCGACATGGCTGACCACCTGTCACATTGAGTACTGACTATCTGGTTAACACGTGGGTTCGAGGTGTCCATAGAATTACTACCTTCGCAATTGCGGAGATGGACACCTGAACCTCTGACTACCCCGCAAGGGTTAATGGTCGTGAATGCGTTTGTTTGTTTTTTTGTCAATTATTATGTATTTAAGAAAAATGTTTAAATACTCCGTGATCTCTGCCTACCCCTCTACAGGGAATCACGCGTGATGTGTATGTATGTTTAAATACTAGGCTAAACCCAACAAATACATGATCTTCGTAAACGTATAGTACATTAAGTTTCTCAATCTTTATTGGGGATAACGAGCAAGATGCATCAGATTTACTGGGAACCATAGTGATTTTCTTGAGAGAAAAATTTGCTTGAAAAATTGTAGTCCATCCTGAATAAGATCCGCTAACACGCTTCCTAAATCCGAGCATTAGCCGGATAATTTCGAAGCTGGGTCAGTTGGGTACACGAGGATTAATGGCTACGCCTAAAACGTGCCAACCACTCCGATTAATAACTTATATTTCACTACACGTGGCATGTTCTTACAAATTCTAGTATTGAATAGGCTTAAATTTTGAGATTTTAAATAAAAAGTGAAGATTAATCTATAAATTCCAACAGTAACAAACACATAATTTAAGCGGGGTACAGGATTTTTGCTTATTCTCTTTTAGCCAAGTTTACTAGAAAACAGAAATGTTTATGAACGGAATAAATATATAAAAAATACATGTATAAAAGCTACTTATAAAAGACACAAAAAGACAATGTTTCAATGGCCTAAATATATGCGCGTGTACTGCATTGGGTACAAAACTATATTGGCCATTGTTGTATAGAGGAAAAATCCGCAATGACTGGCTCACACTGCGAAACAAATGAAGCATGAACGAGTGCCAGCCGCAGACAGGAACAAGACGAAAGGCATCAATAAATCTTCAGACTGTGAACATCTGATACTCTTATAGCGAAGCGTGTCTTGAGAAATAACTTTGGAGAACTTGAATCTGTTTTACACAAGGATATCGCTGCGTCACGAGGTTAGGCGTCGATTACGAAGGTTCCCGATAAAATGTTTTGAAAAACAAACCGAAAAACAAGCTTTTTGAAAAATAATCTTTAGGATGGGTTTGCTATCGAAGAAACATAGTTTAGGTTTGAAATTTGAAGGTATCATGAGGTCATTGTACATATTTTTAACATAATATAACAGTTTGTTTCAACATATACAAGTAGTTATATTTTAATACAAAAGTCGCTCAAAATGTAATACACGACAATAGGGCGCATTATGATTATTCAGCCTTATTTTGGAATAAACCAACAAAGGAAACGTTCTTAAGATCGCAAAGCATAAATCAATTACAGACTGTTTAACTAATTTATAAACCTGATACTTAAGTGTAACATAATGTATGTATATCATAACAGACTCCTTTCCACTTACTAAACACAACACTTTCGCTCGCTGGAATATTTCGCGCACGTGCAGAGTATATAGGTATATAATAATATGTAGACGTGGCTTCCTCGGAATTACTTCTTTAAAAGCTTTACGGAGCAACGTCGGGTATTCATTACATTCAAATGCTTTTAGATTTCATAATCTCGGCCCCGTAGCTGGCTTTACAATCTCAAGAAATGAAGAGCTATAAAAAGTTATTGTGTTTCCGCCAGACGCAATACAGAGGGTGAACTCAGTGAAGCTATCAAAATAATAATGTTAACGCCGTTTATACCGCACTCTATGTTATTGTTCGACTCACGATATGCCCTAAGCGTTGCCGGTAGAGTAATTACTTTCTCCAAACGAACACACAGAAGCTATCAATCACGAAAGATGAACAATGTAAATTATGTAAACAATCGATACAAAATACGTGCTCGTTTTGAGAGCCGATATTGTTTCGAGGAGGATTACGATATTGTTATCTCCTCCCTATCTACACTTGCGATGTCAGATATATTTACTCACACGAAAACAAACAAATTTTATTTAGTTTAGTTTGTGGCCCGTTCTAGGAAAAGATTGGAAAATATTTTAGCAGTAACACAAAAATAAAAGACAAACGCGTTCACGACCATTAACCCTTGCGGGGTAGTCAGAGGTTCAGGTTTCCATTTCCGCAATTGTGAAGGTAGTAATCCTATGGCAACCTTGAACCCACGTGTTGACCAGATAGTCAGTACTCAATTTGACAGGTGGTAAGCCATGTCGCCATTTACAAGCACTAACTATTACCTCTTCGGGAACAGGTAGGTTTCCTCACGATGTTTCCCCGTATCCACCGTACCGTAGTAGTAACACATATCAGTTATGACAATGTAAGAATAAAGAAACATAGGATACGAGTCAATCTTGGTACAAAATGTTTTTTTATCAGTAATACCACTCTGTTGCGCTAATAGCGTACAGCACTTTTCACTTGAACGCGTATGAGCTTTAATGTTACAAGAAAACAAAGCAAAATCATAAGGTATTCACGAACAATACTTCGGCACGTGTGTTACTTACAGTATTCAAATTACTTTGGAAGCTGGTATAGCGATACCATTTGGAAACTAATATAAACTTTATTTGTATGCTAGTTTTCAAACTTTCATGAATAATGTTTAGAATAGCCAATACCGTTTGTAATTTATATGGACAAGTTAAATTCGACCATTAAAATACTTTTACTACCATTTCTAAATTTAAAGAGCACAAAAGTCTTGAAATGAAATATTCGAAATGTCATTTTTTATTTTGCAAAGAACTTAGAGTTAATATAAGTAACTAAGCTAGTAAAGAAAACCTCTCAGTCACAGCAACTAACGCAACCATAGAGTATAGCCAACCTTGTAGGCGTCAGGTATGTTGACAGGCTCCCCGCTCTCCGCGACGTAGCCCACTATCCCGCTGCCCCAGGGGATGCGGATCTCCTCCAACTTCTCCATCTGTTCTGGCGTGGACTTCGAGCACACGTCGAACAGCTTCGACACCAGACATCTGGAATAAATCACCAATACGTCAGGGACTCAGTCAGGTGTTGTAATCCATAAAACGGAGTCCATCAATCCCCTTCGGGAAGGACGGAAACTTGAATATCTTGTAGTCACTTTGGATTGTTATTGCATTAATATGGAATAGTTACTAGTAACAGATTTTTACCACATCACTTAAATATATCATAGGCCTTAGTCGTCTCCTACAAACAAAGGTTAGCAAGTTAGCATTGTTTTAAATCAATTTTACTCAATTCGGTTATAGAATGTACAAAGCACAACACTCCTAGAAAACGGCAATTGAAAACAAAGGCGAGACAGTGAGTGTATAGTTGAAACAATATTCTCTTTGTCCCGACGCGATTTCAATACTTTCGCTGCAAGTTCGACAACGAGCGGGTTAGCGGGCGGTAATCGAATTCCCAACTGTCTCTTCACTGTGGAATTTTCCAATCCGCAAAAAGCTCTAAAGGGCACACACCGACCATTTAATAAAACGCTCCCGAGTACGTGTTACATGCCGCCATCTATCCCTTGTTTAGTGAAAATTAACTTTCTTTACTGGCAATACAGTTTCAACTGCAGATGTAGCCTTTGCCGGCTCCAATTCCAGTGCACTGAGAAAACTCTCGCTAATGAAGTTAAAAGAAACTCCGCTGCAGCGCAACTGTATTAGCTATTTCCGAGCACACGCTACACTTGAATACTGGATAAAATAAATCATTTACTTTCAATTCTTCAAATCTAATAAAAACAATATAATTCTACAACTAACGCAACAATAGCGATAGTTTCATTAGCATACCTCATTAGTTCATCGAAAGTTAAGCAACAGTGGGATTGCTCAGTGTCTGCATGGAAAATTGCGACCTTTTAAATTCGGTAAGGGAAAACGTGAGAAAACCACACATCAAGTATGTGTGATTCTCGATGTCCATGTCATGAAATATGCCATTCATGAACCACACAGTTTAGAAGTCCCTTTTATACTAGGAGATTTATTCCATGATATTGCCTTTTTCTATAAATATGTATGGAATGTGGGTGTTCAGAACATGGAGTATAATATTGATACCCGCAATGTACCGTCCGAAATATCGCAAGTTCAAAAGAATACGTAAATAATCAATATGTATAGAATACTTGTAGGGTACAATTAGATAATATTGATCTTTGCTCCTTGCTTTAAGGAAGGTCAAAGCTGAATAGGCCGTTAGAAGATAGTGATTTCCAAATGAATAAGTTTCTAATTAAGCCTATATCCCCACTGGAGCATGTAACCATCAAGACTGTGATGTCATTCTCCCGAAAGTTCTGTTCGACTTCTTCAGGGGTTAAAGACTTAGTGTCTATGTGTACTGATCAAATACATGGTTATATTGCTTGATAATACATTCCTGATACCTATTCTTATATTTATAAGACATTGTAACTCTCGTTCTCAAAAAAACATTACCATTTACCGTCATTAGTCACATGTCTTATATGAACAATCACACCGTAACCATTTCTAAATCCGATACTGTACACACCTTTTGTTAACGCACTTAATAAACCAAAATAGAGAAACTACGGAGCGTCGCCGACACGCTATCACAGACCGTAAAATAAATCCTAGTCGTTGCCCTCCAGTGACATCACAACTGACCTCCTCTTTGAAGAGATTGAACTCAGTCATTCCCGAAGGACGAGTCTCGCAAACTACAAATTTACTACACAAACGTGTACTTCTAAACGTTAACATCAATAGTGTGTACCAACAACGCAAATTTAATACATACAAAGCTTTTAACGTTCTGTTAACAATCGCTACGAAATCGTTATCAGAATTTATATGAAATCGTGGCATACAATACAAAATAATGTAATAGCGAAGGACAGAAAATTAATAAGCTGTACTCAAAACGAAAATAGAATTTAATAGAGAGCGAAGTTATTTCAAACTTAGACGATATTTGAGTCGAGACATTTTGCAGCTGTTTTGATAGAATTAATGTTATAAACGAGATCATCAAATGACTGAAATTTTATCGCCCGACATTAACAAAAGCCTCTTGTGTATCTAAGATGTAATTACTCCATTTCATCTAAACAAAAGGCATTCCTGGGAATTTTCCAAAAAGGGACAGCACTGAGGAAATTCTAATTACAGAAGCTCGTAACAGGTATGCTTTATTTCTTTCGGGTGACTATTTCAAGGCCGTTCTTAAAAATAGTGTGACATGTAACAGTTGAATTGACATGTATTTTACGCGTTACCTACACTTTCAAATAATATTCGTGTTTACCATTGATCACAAATGAAAGAGATCATAGAGTTTCAACACTGTATTTGATTTCAATTCAATTATTGAAACTAAGTTCAAAACTTAATAAAATAAACGTAGCTGTATACCCAGACCACCGAGATTTTAATTTGCTGAAAACTATTACATTTTCAAAAAGCCCTTGAGGGTTCGTTGAACTTCATTCGTTTATCTTTCTAAGCCCAAAATAGAATCCCTTCGAATTGTACTCGTGCCCGGGCTTTCTCCAGCAGCCGTAAAAACACACACCAAATAAAGTACCTTTATTTATCTACGGGTACATACTACTCTCATTGGATCAATAAATCTGAAAATCACGGTGAATTCTGATTTATTTCATAATTGACAGTATCAACATAGCCGCATGTAGATACTACTGCTACTAGTTACTTGATACGGATTGTCGATAGAACCAACAAAACTCCCTTAATTTTTCTTTGCATTGCATAGAATTTGTATGGACTTTGATATATCTCGTTGATTCGACTTTAGAGTAGGAAAATTGTCTAAATGTATTATATTTACACTGTATCACGACATAACACGTGAGTGTATTTTATATCGTTAGTATGTAACCCTCCAATATGATTTCAGTTTCAGTAACGGAACAATTTCATTGTCGATTTTAAACAAACGTTTGAAAATCATAAATTTCTCTTTTATAGTTCCGATGGATGTAAAACGAAACAACGTTCGATAAAACTACCGAAACCAACTTCAACAATGCAACCAACATAAATTGAAACTGCATAACAGAGAAAATATATAAGAAGATCTGCAGCTATTATTTCCCTTCTCTACTGCCGTTCTTTCGAAAAATTATATTCGCAAAATGTTCTTGTTGTGCGAAAACTTGTTTTAATTAATCTTCGGTGTCAAAAAATCGTGCCCTTTGTTCAGTCCGATCAATATGCAAATTAGTTCACTTGTGCTATGAAAAGTTCACTTGAATACAAGTTGTTACATTGAGCTCGTAGTAATGACCTTTATATATAAGTTATAAATATCTATAACCACCGATTGTGTATGAGGTGCATAGAGTTCAGTGAAACAAAAGTGGTTTATCAGATCGAGACAAATGGTCATACGTCATCTGTACCCCTCTGTACGAAAACAGGAGTGATGTGTATATACTACGTTACATCATATTGATGGAAACAAAGTCTTTGAAAGTCACTAAATCAAGCGCGTCATAAATCTCTCCCATTATTTGCATTTCTCTTTTCATTCATCACTCTCGTAAATCAGAACTTTAAATCCCTGAACAAATGTGATGGTATTCCATCGCTGTGACATTAATTTGTAGCTTAACTCTGTATCCGAGGTTATTTTGCTTATTTTCGCAATACCGCACTTCTGTCGAGACATCCGAATATATTAAGGCTTCCTTTCTTATATCTCTGCCAATTTAATTCGTGAACTTTCTCGTGTAACTCTATCACAACTAATCAAAATACGTACTCTTCGGTTATTATTTTTTTCTGTACCTTATTTGTAGAACGCTTTTGATGAAATTCAATCAAATGAGGATTTATTTCAGTACAAGCATTACGCATAATTAAACTTACGCGTGCGTATGAGAACTTTTCCATTTTTCGGAGTACATATTACACACTAAACAGACAGAACATTACTTATACAAGTACATATTATTATCCTAAATAATGCAAAAATGAAAAGTGTACTTGAGTGAAAGGAACAAAGGATTTAGAAACCGAAGGTATACATTTTTAAAATTTTAGGTATACGTTATAATTTCACATAATTTAGAGTGCTAAATGCTCCAACTACATTGAGTAATCTTCTCGTATATAAATATGGACAAGAATTTCGTGGAAACACGATTGATAACTACTATAATACATCAAGTTATTCAAGTTGAGTACACAAAATGAGCCGCAGATTAAGCTTTTAGTTTCTCTTAATGGAATTTACCCAGTTATTCTAGAAACATGGAACAATATCAAGCACTTCTGCCTAAAAGCGATTTGTAATTGCTGAGCAATGTCAAAGGGTCGCTCTACCACCTTCACACAGCCATCAGAAAGTAATTAAAGGAGCGTTAAATTACTTGGAGTAATTAAATTTACAAGCTTCAGTTATTCCTCCCTCGTGTAAACTGTGCCGTCAAAGAAAAACAGTTGTGTCGTCGGTCTTTGAATATTATGAAGCCAATGGCAATTAGGATGTGACTCTCCTTTGCAAATTGTAATTAAGGCGCTTATTGTCAAAAGCCATTAGTCCAATTTCCGACATTCTGGAGTCATTTTTCATTCTAGTTGATGAAAAATTTCACTTTATATAACATAATTAATGGGTCCAAAGTAGCAGCTAAATATAAAAATAGACATCTCAAAAGAAGAAATGGAGTAACAATAAGGAAAGATAAATAGGACCGGTAAGTATCCATTAAATGTGTAGGACCTAAGTGCAATAAGTAATGTTATTTTTAGACTGGTAGATGAGAAATAGATCTGTATGAAGTAAATATATACATGAAATATATTATGTAGTAACATATTTAAAACTAACGAAACTAATACGCTCATTCTACATGTTTATGGGTCCAAAACTGTTCATCCTATTTCGCGATTCAGTTTTGTTCTGCAGTTCACTGATTTTCTCTCTTTTAATCCTAGTTTATCGCGTCTAGCATAACAATAGTTCTTAAAAGCTTCTTGTACTGGCTCCGCAAGTTGCATCGAAATGAAATATCACCGCAAGACCCAGCATAGGCGACAGAATGGCGTCTAGAAGAAAATAACCTCAGTGGTCGGGTGTAAAATGAAACTCGTTTACACTACGACGATCGTAAACGCAATATGCAAGAGCCATTGTTATTGTATTTTCATGGAATCATAACTATACGGGTAATGTACGATTTAAAAGAAATAGCTTTCGGAGCGGTCTAAGTTTGTTCGTTAAAACTCATTCGAAAAAAGTATAGTTAGAGATAATTAGATTCGATAAAAGTCAGTTAAGGTATGCAAAACTTGTTTAAGAGTTATGACATAATATTATATTTGTTAAAACTAAAAAGGCCATGAAATCCTAACGAATTCATTATTTTTTATTATTCTTAGATATTATCCTTCTTAAAAATATCGAGAATAAGATCGAAACTGAAGTCAATCTAAGATATTATCGATACTGAGGCTATATTATGAGGGAAAAGCGGTACTTTTATACTTATCGAGACAATAAATCAAACAGTGAATAAGTTCTTCGCTTATCTAATCTTTGCAGCAACACTTAACTGAATCTTAGATACGAGTAAATCTGAGTATCGCACCATTTTATATTTATGACAACAATACGTATATATCTTGCCTTTATGATAATAAGAAGTGCCTATTGTAATATGAGTTTATGTAATAATATTATAGAATGAAACCACGCAACCTCGTTGGCAGACCGTTTTTTGTTAAATAACCTAAGTTAAGTGAAGCTGGGTATTATCAGTATCTTAATGGGTGTCCATCCATTTGATGACATACTTTTTGAAATTATCAATAAAGGTAGGTAATAGAGAATCTGTGAACGGCTATACTTAACGTGGGGGTGGGACAATTTGCAGATTCAGATCCAAGAACAACAACAAACGCGTTCACGATCATCAATCCTTGCGGGGTAGTCAGACGTTCAGGTGTCCATCTACGCAATTGCGAAGGTAGTAATTCTATGGATACCTCGAACCCACGTGTTGACCAGATAGTCAGTCATGTTGCCATTTAGAAGCAAATTCAGATCCCAATTCCAAAATCCAATTCAGAAATGGTTAGAAAAATACGAATCTTGCAGACGAGACACTTTGATAGGGTTAAATTATGAGTTAGTTCTCACCTTCCATTTTGTGGCTGAGGCGCGGCGGCTCTCTCCCCTTGGACCAAAAACAGTGACCCCCTGTCCGCGTCCAGCAATATTGACACGTTCTGGAGGATCTTGTGACACAGCTCTCTTACTTCTAACTCGTTACATATATCTTTGACCTGGAACAATAGAACAACTTGATAACTTTGAATTCACACCATATTAGGCTCGTGCCAGTGAAGGCTTGTATATTGCTACGATAAATAAATAAACTTGTATCATACACGTCACAATTATAGTATCTTCCGGGTTGATATCTTGTATGTTCATGTCGGATACTCGAAACACTCTTTAGCGGATAGTTAACACCCAACGTACATAGTAGATAGTAACCGTATTATATCGATACGTATCGATATATCGGTATCGATACATATCGGTTGTTTACGTAACAAAAGGGATTTGAAGAAAATTAAAACATAATCAAGCTATTATAAAAAAAAATCTTACACTAGTTGTACATGATGTAGTCTTAGATTTTTACCACTATTGCAATGTGGATCGAGTCAAAATAAACAGGAGCCCACAAGCTCAGGCTACCTCCCTGGCAAGCCGAGGTGATGCGTACATTTTATCTATGTATTCTAGAGTCCTATATCTATCCCTAATAACCATTAGTTATGACGTGTTCAATATGTCCCATTACGAAGTAACTGTTACCACAACGTACAGACTCGATTAATCCGAACTTTGTAAGTGCGGTTGTATTTTCATAACAAAGTTGTTTTAGTTTAGATAGAATGCACTGACATTGTATATGGTAAAATTGTACGAGGGTTAACGTCCTCACTCATTGTAGCTACATATTCTAGCAGAATTTGACGTGTTTGCATACGATATACTGCAACAGAAATAGGGGTATCATAAGCTAGATGAGTCTGTTCCGTGGCATCGTTGCTTCTATTCACATTCAGATAGGATAGAGCTGTGAATATGATATATTTATTTGCTTTTTAGTTAAAATGCAGATCAAAATTTTATTGATTTATAACTAGTGTCTATATAGTAAAAGTGTTAACAAGTATTTGGCGAATAATATCGATAATCATAGTATGTTTGAAATCGGTGCGTAAATTGCATGATAGTTATTTCTTCACGTAGCGATCAACCATCATTACTCATGATTGAGCAATTTTCAATGCTTATATAAGCGCGAGTTTACGCATGGAGGCTTCGCAAGAACGCAAGGGTCGTCCTTAAACAAAAAGTAGGTACACGCGCCCTTACAATTTGTCAACATCGAAAATCACTAATCTACGTTTTACGTGAGCGTTCATTAATTTTCTGTCTTTTCTATGAGCATCGGAAGGTCGGGTATTTGTTTAATACCATAGTAATTAATCCACGTCACTGGAGGAAATGATTAATTGCGAAGGCTATTCGATACCAATCCTCACTTTGCCCTTTAACTAATCTTATTAGAAGATAAATTGGTTTTCATAAGGTAACCCGAAGAAATGGCGAGAAACTCGCAATTTCTGCGAAGTATATCTAATGGTATCTTCGTAAATAGATTATTCTATCGTAACTTTATTCCCGTGCTAGTCTGGACCGTAAACAGAATGCAAACTAGTTGCCTTTCTTAACCGCATACCGTAGGGAGGGGTAGCAAGTGACTGGGGGATGGGAATAATTGCGGTGCATTTAAATCTGAACATAGATTAATTCCAAGCGACTTGGATATTAGTCTAGGGAAAGAGATAATTGGCAACAGATGTTACTGATATAAGTCACGATATACATTTCCCTCGATTCACGAGCACAATTGATTTACCTTTGATTAGAAGAAATAGATAAAGATAAGTACGATCACGTATTTTGGTGTTATTGTGTTAACAACGCAAGTCAATGCTTCTACAATCACCATGTCTATTGAAATCGTAAATATTGATACAAATAACCATAAAAATAATATGTACGTATACATTTATAAGATTTGTGTGACGTATTATACGCACGTCTTTGTATGACATAATAGCCCTACGTAATAAAACTAACAATATAAAACCTGTTAATATAGCATATTACTTATTTAAATTATAACCATACTGCAAACTATACTTATTTATAAACAAACACATAAATAATTTCCTTCTTTCTTTCTTTCTTTCCAATACATACATATTTTAATTATTGAAATTCATTATTTAACTCTTAATCAGATAATAAAAAAGTCGAATATTTAGTTAATTAAAGATGATTAACTACTCAACAACAAAGCATTGTGACGTAAAATTATTTAAACACTGCAACAGGCATGTAATTGTAACCACTCAAGCTATTTAAACAACGTGGGTTCAAAGAAACGCAGTTAGCACAAAGTATTTTTGCGGTAGCAAACTTCAACAACTTAACCCAAAGGTGATTTTAAGTTACGGTAAGAATTCCTAAGTTGCGAACGCGTGCCAGATATTCCACTTGAGGCTTTAGAGCAAAGGGAACTTTGGACACCTATGCATTTGATAAGGCTTCCGTTTAAGTCTAGGAAACCTGAATTTCGAATAAAGCGGACACTTGGATTGATTTCTGTGTCCTTTAGGTGTGAAAAAGGTTAATTCATCGTCTTGAAATTCGCTTTCCTCAGAATTAACAATAAGAACGTGTATCACTTTATTTCATTATAATATATGCTTTTTAAGTAATTAAGATTTATAAGATTTTTTTCGTTTTTGGAGAGAAAAAAAAACAAACGCAACAAGACATAAATGTTTTGTAAATTAACTCTTGCACGGAAGCCATTATGGTCGCGATGTGTATGTAAATTCCTCGTCATATAGGTAACGCATGCAAATTAGCTGACATAATTTAAAGAACATAGTTAAATAAACGGATCAAAACTTGTATCTTGCATGTACCAATGGAAATAAAGTTTAATGAATTTCTATGTACATTTCCTAATAAAAATTGATTTTAGAAATGCATCGAATATCACGGTGAGGGAAAACATTGTGAGGAAACCTACCTAGTAGTAGTCCGAGCTTATAAATGGCGACATGCTTACCGTAGGTCACCATGTGTTCTCGTAATATATCAATAAAATCAACAAATTAACGCTAGTTTTCAAATCTTTATTTTAATAAAAAATTAACAAATCTTTCGGGCTCAATACTACAAAATAAAAATATATGCGAGTAAATTTAATTTTAATAGCTCAAAAATACTTGTTTCTATTTACAAAATTAACTATTCATATTTAGTAATATTTTGTAAATATCTATCTACATATTGCTGATATTCGCAACAGATTAAAAAAATTGGTCGCCTTGAAGAAGCGGCCTGCGGTAGCATTGTGGCAAGCGTCAACGGTTGTTTACATTTAATTTATCAACAGAACCGGTCGCTTATCGTTGTTGACCTCACAGGGAGACAAACGCGCCTTTACTCGAGTACTTCGGTGGCTAATTCCCAACACTTTGACCTGGACGAGCGTGTAAACCCAGCTTAAGCCATCCGTCAGTCAGTTTCAACTAACTATAAAAAACGGATAATATATACCAGATAAAATGCACATTTTTAATCATGTGTGCTTCTCTAGCATGTTTATGGTATAATAAAATGTACATGTGTCTTATGTTATCTAAATGATCGATTGATTGAGGTTTCTTACTATTGTGATGATACAAAATTGGCTCATTTATGTGACGTGTATTCTTAACAAAAATACGTAAACCAAATTGTCCTTACAGTGCCTTATACAGTAATGCCGTATAAAGGCTGTTTTATTATCGAAATTTGCGCTTCCCTGATCAATGTTGATAGTTTACAAAAACAGCATTCAAAATACGTATTATTGATTCAAATACAAACGGTCGTGTAGACATAGGTAAATGACTAAGCCAGCCATTGCAGTTTTAATGTCTTCGCATAGTACACACAATTAAGCACAATTAATCGATACGGAGTCCGAACGTTCCCATTGCAATTAGTGAGGACTATTGTTAGCTGCATGTGGCTTGTGTTTATGCACTGTTCTGTGACGTGCACTTACTCGTGCAATCGTAGTACAAAAGATTAATTTCATCAATTTATCCAACCGTAATCGAAGGTCATAAGTCAATGATTAGTTGAATGAATTTCCTAAATGACCTACCTATGTATTTGGTCCGATAGCCTGGATAAATCTTAATTAATTTACATCATGAAAAAAGTGGTATGTATTTATAACATGCTATCTTAAAACTATAGTCACGTTTCTACTTCACTGACGGTATAGGCAAATACTATCAAACGAACTTAAATTTTTTTTAAGAAATCTAAGCTCTCTTAAGACCTTAAACTGATCTGATTTAACTCTTCAAATGTACGTAAAATGTACGTGCGTACATAAGTTACATTTCATAAGAGGAAATCCCGTTACACTTACCAGCTCAAATATAAGTTCCTTCTCGTCCAGCTGCTTCAGTTCGTGCCTGGACCTCCTCTGAGGTCTCGAGGGCAGCACCTGTGCTGGCTGGTCTCCCAGGAAGGTCGGAGTGCCGTCCACCGTCGTCACCAGCGGCTTCAGCAACCCCCCTCTCTCAAATTCGTGTGCTGATATTTTTCTACGAAAACAAACAAAGAAATTATTAATTTAGAAAACAAAGAACGTTTTCACGTCTATTAGGTAGAAGTCCAAGTTTCGCGGATCCTCGTGACTGTGGGGGTAGTAATTCTATGGCCAACTTGACCCACGTGTTGACAAGATTGTCAGTACTCAGTGTGGCAGGTGGTAAGACTTGTCGCCATTTACAAGCAATGACAATTACCTATTCAAGGAACAGTTTTCCTCACGATGTTTCCCTCATCGTAATATGTGTTCACGTAATATTAGTTAGCTCACAAAAATATTACGAGGCCCGATAAAGAAACAACATTTACCACATTTTGAATAACATACGCGATGACATGTATTGTTTGAAGATACTACGATTCACCTTCATAATGTAAATGATGTTATGACAACATGTCCCTCAGTCAATGATTGATAACAACTATAACAACATGTTTAAATAATCACTGAATTGCGCATATCTAATTCTCAAGAAGTCCATTCAATTACTTTCGTAGAAGACATTAGGAACGACTACAATGAATCAACGAATAAACAAAACTTTGTTGTTCGAACTAGAGCAAATAACATTTGTATTGAGTAATAAAGTACAGTTGCATTCTGGAAAAGGATGTAGTTTATAAAATTGAGCATTATTTCGTTATTAGATTATACGGATTTGTAGAAAAGTTTTATATGTCAAATGTGTCGTTTCTAAGGTGAGTATAAACGAAATCCGAAATACTGCATTACTTTGTACTACAATAAGCAATGGTTGGCACACATAACCACAAACAAGAAGATTTTTTTGATGAAAAGTGAACTCGAATAGTTTAATAACCACTTATTATAACCTGGCTAAAATTAACACGTTTTCTCCGAATACATATTATGACGAATGATCGTGATACGTATTAATATTTCAATTAACCATACAACATATTTCGGTTTGTAAAATATAATGTAAATTAAAAATAATCCATTTTAAAGATATTAAAGTTTCGCCAAATAACAGTCAAAATTACTCAATAAGACTTAGCCAGTTACGACATATGAGAGGAAATACTATAAACTTTATGCTGTTTACGTTCTCGATAAGAACGGGACAAAGTAATAAAATCTTTTTATCATTTCCTATGTTTTGTAAATATTATTGAAATACTTTCCCTTACTAATAACCGCTACTCACTGTAATAATTCCTGGCCTTATAACCAGTTATCTTATTTGATATTAATAAAATGGAACTAAGAACTTGAGAAATAACATTGAAAATAACCATGTTCATACAAGTATGCTCTTTTTCCGAGGCATAGCAACTAAATCAAGGACAAAATTGCCTACTACGTATGTCACTGGATCTGATTCGTCGTTTAGCGTCGACGCACGATTAAACGTTTAACTCACAGGCTATTTATTCCTACGAGACCCCAACAAAAATGCGGAGAAGAACCCTTAAGGAATAAGGTAAAATGACATCCTTTATTTTTCCTTCCTTTTAACAACATACCTTATGTAACTTTATACTAAGCATACACATATTTTTCCTTTACCTACAATTAACGCATTTAAATATAACGTGTATAAATGTGAATAACGAGTATATTATATACATACACTCCTTCCTAAAACAGGGGTAAGCATTTAAGAAACAACACAAAATACATCTCGAGATATCAATAAAAAGTAACAAAAATGTTATTCTCAATAGTCCCCATTTGAAATATTCTTGTGTTTTTTTTTTCTATTTTAATAATCAACACTGCACTGGTGGTATATCTTTATTTTTATTCATTTATGTGTCTGAATTAAATCTTTAACTAACACTTTTAATCATTCCATAAGTAATAAAAATGTATGAAATGATCGAAACTAATAACTATTAAAATATGTAGAGAAAAAAACAGCATCCAAATTAAGTAACACAAAATATCGAATGATTTCGTAGATTCAATAGAAATTAATTTAGTTCGAATAGATGTATAAAAACAGGTCGTCAAATTATGAACATGTTAACCTCGGGTACATTTGGCAGTTTGATACACGCGACTTCAAAAGGAAAATTCCTTCCACGATAGTTTTTATACAACAAAACAATTTTGATCCGACATGAAAAAGTGTGTGTAATTGACGCACAAAAAAATTCATGGAATTTATATGCGCGAGTCACGTACCTTCTGTATTATTCTACTTCTAAACGGTGTACTTACAAATAGTTTTATTGGCTTAGCTGCACAAGTTACTATAAATAGCTTGTTTTTTATTACATAGAAATGTTCAGTGGAATAAAACCAAAACAATTTTACTAATACAATAATAAGTTTAAATACAATGAAAGTATATGAAGTAATAGTAATATTCACCTATTTACGAGTATTACTAATAAACAAGTAAATACACCTTAGGCTTATGGGCGTATTATGTCACATTAGGTCCCACTAGAAATCGTATCTAGTTTGTATGCGGGAAGGGTACTAAATCCTAATCAACGAAACAGTCGGGTGAAACCACAGAATTATCATATCGCAGATAACCATTAACAAAGCACGCTGGATCTAAGCCTTAATGTATGTGCAGACACATGTGAGTCATATGTATATTGAATAGCTCCTGCTTCATGGATAATTTATAGTTTCCTAGCGCAATACACTTTTATACGATACAGGCCCGTTCCTCGTGATGCGAGTGACTTAGATTTATCCTGTCCTTAGCTTATTTTAACATAAGCACAGAACATCAAGTTCGATATTGACAGTAACGTAAACAAATTGAAAATTTATTATTTATTTATTTATTCAACACCTAGATAAGTCCTACAATTTCTAACTCAGGCTAAAACAATATAATATTAAATACGTGTTACACGAGTACTTCTATATAGCTTATTTTTTTTTCTAATTTGTGCAGGCTTTCCATGAAAGAAATTGTTGTGTCAAACAAAGACTGCTAATGAGAGGTTTTTATTTAAATTACCGTAATGATACTCAATATACATTTTTCATTGAGAATCGAGGGTTACTGGATAAGAATGAGCCAGTGCAGTGTCGTAAAAAGGAACTGAGGAAATAAAAAAGCTTTATCCCTGAGTGTGAAAAGATTTAAGCTATAAAGGAGGCTGTATGATGAGGATAAGAACTTATTTCTAATAACCAAGATAATGTGCTCACCGCCCTCTCCTTTACTTATAAGTGATCACATATCATTTACAGAACTCAGAAACAACATCGTTAACCATTTTACACTCCTCCAAACAAATGTACGAGGATATATTATTCGAGAACAATGCCTGCTTAGGTGGAAACCTTATATCTTCCCTTATCGCAGTCCCATGAGACATGGGCTCTCCCCACCCACTGCCTAGTTGCCTTCATCAATCTCCTGTCAGCAGTACTCAGTACCCTAGGTTGAAAATAGGAGATTAGAAAAGGTTTCTCCACTGATATTATTTCCAAAGAGTGAACATTACACTCGCATTGTATTGTTTCGTATATCTTAAATAGTATATTACAGAAATAAGACTAGTTCGAAATAAATAAATTCTAAAATGTTATTTGCACAGGGTTCGATATTATGTAAGCGTTTATAAGCATTAGAGAAGTCACCAATAAAAATTTAAATTTGACAGAACCAAATCCTATCTATTGGAGTAGCAATCTCTGAAGTTTCCTAAGATTCCTGTCTGTTGACCGTAAAGCTTTACATTTTAAGTTCAAACTCTGTGGTCTGGTGGATGTAAACGGCAACTCAAACAAAATGCAAACACAAACTTGGCTCGCACTTCGACAAGGCAAAATAGAGCGGTTAGTCAACTGCCAAGAGCAGCTACGTTGGAACTTTATTCAACTGCAGAGAAAATGCTACCCATTGAATTCGGAATTACGAGTATACTCATCCGGGACTGCAACATAACTCCGCTATTTATCAGACAGTGTGAAATAATTTTTATATTGAGATGGGATCATGAATTAAATGAAATAAAATAAGACAGAGGCTCCAGTGTCTATCGTCACCAAAAAACTTCATTTCCGGATGAGACTTTTTAAGGTATATAAATCAAAAGATACCTACTAGTTTAAGTTTGCAACTCTAAGGTAACATTCAATTACTTATAGACCAATCGTAATAATAACTGTTGTAATTACGTTAACCGCTGGTAAAATAAATGAGACTAATTTACTCGTATTACAAATATTACTATTGAAACGCAGTTTCGAAACCAGATCCTGTTGTGTTAAAAAGCCCATGGCAACAGTGGCTGTATTCCTAATAAACGGTACTGCACTTAAAGCTTCAATGAACGACTGTTTTCTATTTTTCGCATTATACACTATTTTACATACATACATTAAACCCGTTTCCCAACAAAGGGGCCTACCCCAGAGTTCACGTAATTCCAGATCTTCGTTCCTGAGATCCTTCGCTCCATTAACATCTACACAACTCCTCATTCACACTCGACAGCTATTACTTACTTACTTTTGACGTCACACTTTTTCAAAATGTCGTCTGACTATTATGTTACTATTATTGAGTCGACTATTGCCTTTTCTATAATACCTAATCATAGTGCAAATATATCGGCACTCACCTAACAGGCGTGGTTGCCCCGGAGCCGGCGCGAGAGGGCGACGTGATCTCCGCACTGGGCGGGGTGGCGTGCGACACCAGCCACGCATCCACTACCTGTCGCGTGGCTTTCCTGCAAACAAACATATACATTACTATGACATATAGATTACAATACATAGATGCTTATTTATGAATCTGGTTTGCAAGCCCTTAAAAAGTAGTCATAGGTTATAAGAGAAGAATAGCTGGGTATTGGCGATTGTTTTGCTCATTATACCAACTATTTCCCGAAACAGTTAGCGAATTCTCTAAGAAAATGTACATTCATTGATCGTGCGTGGGGATTGAACCGGAAACCAGCTGCTTTTGAACAATCTTCCAAGAGAGAGGAATGATAATCTTAAGTAATAGTTTCATATTATACTCCATATACAAAATAGAATCAAGGCTGGTAAAGGATTACCTTAAATACCTGCAAATATATTCATATATTCATAAGTACAGATGACAACTATTCGTGTTTCTGATACTTAAAAAAATAAGTTTTAATATTCTGGTATGTTAAGTACAATACATCAAATAATTTAAAGGTATGTAAGTAAATTTAAATGTAAACTAACTATTGCAATCTTTTTGCTTACATAAGGTATAAGATTAGAATCCATATAAATTTGTAAATTAAGATTTCGGGGTAAACGATTAAGATGTATTGTTTTTATTATAAATTAAATCCAACATACATTAACGTTACACCCGGTTTATATCCACGTCAAGGTAGGCAGCAGTACGCATATTCACTCCAATTCTGCTTCATAAACCACTTTCACTTCACTGAATAGACTTTTACACGAATTATATTAATACTTAATTTAATCATTTTTCTATAAATACACAATTGCTATGCAGCAGCAAATAAAATGAACTTTTCGGCACCGCTGTCCTCAAAAGCTAACACGAAACTAATAGAATACAGATTACCACCAAATCCAATATAGAATAAGTTTCAACAGTAAAATATACTTAAAATTTTTTAATCATAAAAACTGGTTCCATAATTAAAGCATTACTAATAAAGGAATTGAGATACATACACAAACGAGTATCCAACAAACCATATATCATAGCCAAATTATTATAATTTGCGGTCAACCTTGTTGGTTTTATTCGTACAAAAGACTTTGATAACATTCAAGCCGCAACTCATAGATTTAAGGCACATTTAAACCATTCTGTATACACAAAGCTACGAGATATTGTTGCTAATTTGAATATCAATTTGTAGATTTATATTCAAGCTTGACGTGTACGTGTGACGGTGCCGCTGTAATCTTATCATTTGAATGTGTGCTGGTTATGGTTTCACTTTTTATATATTCGTTAACACATAATATTAAAATAATAATATTAGAAACGATAACCACAATCACTTCTATAAATCCATACATTGTTGTTTAGTATAACAAAGACCTGAGTAATTATTATAAAATATCATTAATAAGGCAAGTGTAGCGACTTAATATTACTCTTAGTTCTTAGTACTCTACTTAAATGTAAAGTTACTCAATGTAATAAATAGTACTTGGAAAAGAATTGGTAAAAAGATTATACGAGAATAGACTTAAATGTATACATCACATCGGCCAGGCTATTCGTTCAAATGGTTTTTTCGTTACTCAATCTTTTTGTATAATTAAGAATATTATTTAAATGATACTGAAGCATTATATACATCAAACTACTCAGTCATAACTTTACCCACTCGTTTCTAGAGTCTAGAAAATCCACATGAACCACAAAGTCTTCAGTCCATTACTACGAGTAATTCAATTCTAAACTAACCAACCTATAATGAGAAAATCTATTTACAAGCTGCAGTAAGTAATGGATGTTTCTGATTCAATTTATGTACCGAATCATATTGTGAAGAGTGGATAGACTATTTCTGCTGCCAACAACGTCTAGAACAGCTAATCACAACCAACATTTTATAAAGTTAATGACATATGGATGCTTTGGTTTTAATGTTTAATTAATTATTGAAATATATGTCTTATATAACTTTAGCGCAATTTAATTGAAGCTTGCATTAAATGTTTACGTTCGTTTTAAGGTAGTTCGTGGCTGGTATCTAATTAATGTTTGGCGAAATATGACTTATTCCTAAACACAGTTTTGTTGTACTTATAAATGAAATATAATACATAGTTATATGCAGTCAAGTAACGATATTGAAGGCTGTTTACATAAATATTAGTAGATGCAAGATTTTTTTGATAAACCGTTCATTTGACATTGTTGACCTCTGAATATTAAAAAAATTGCAATCTTGAAATCTAGTTTTGAGATTATTTGATTACAGAGTACCGGTTTTACAAAATATTGCAAACAGCATGAGATCTTCCATGACGAATGATATTTCTAAGTACTAAATAACTTATGAAATATTTCTTTTTTGCAAATGAATAAATTTTATGCTATCATGAAGCACATGTATTAATCAATAAAAAGTAAAAAAAAAATATACGAATATAAAATACTTAAATATGCAAGGAAATTTATGTTATTGTTATTATCAGTTATATTTTATGTGAAATAAAAATCTGCAAGCTTTACCCGATACAATCAACGGCTTTTACACCAAAGATATTTTATTCCTATAAGCTTACGAATTCACAATCTAAATATCTGATAAGACTGAAATTTTCCCCAATAAACCGGGATTTGCTTGAAAACCCTGAGACTATAAAACTTTTATTGCAAAGGGTTCCACAAAATCATTAATACGGCATTTGCTAGTGACGGATTCCAATCTCATTTATATAAATGGAATATTTATAACCACTTTGATAGAACACTCTGTACATAATCATTTATGTATAGCAATACTCGTAGTCTATATACAAAATTATATCTAAGTCTAATGATAGAAACTGAAAATTAGGGCTTTTGCACATATACTCGTAAAATGAGTGACGGCAGTAAAATAGTAATGTAAACCTAGAGTTACAAGTTGAAAAAAAAATTAAAACTTTGTACATGTAACATCCACGTAGAATTCTACATCGATCTACATCGGATGAGAACTCAAGTATTCATGTTATGGCAATGGGAATGAATATGGCATTAGAAAAATAAACACCTGCCAGGTATTAATGACGATGAAGCAAATATAGTCGGATCCAAATTATTTCCAGGATTGGTAAAAAATTAAGATCCGTAATCTCAGCTACCTCCCTAGTATGACTTGTATGCATGTATTGTATTTACTGTATAATAAAAGTCTTTGGATAGTCATTAATCATAAATTTTACTGCAAATAAAACAAAATACGTCTTCAAAATATACTGCTGCCATTTTGGCGATGAAAATAAAATCTTAATGGTGTGATCAGAATGCCGTTTCGTTTTGCGGCTACCCAAATACTTAATCGATGCCTCAGCAGTTATGGGCAGGGTGTGACTTAACATATCAATTAACTGTTTGATCCACTTTCTCGATACACGCATTGAGCAACGCACTTGTTAATGGTTTGGATTGACACATATGTACGCATGTACAGTATTGAGGATTAATGACGATAAACTATAATTTTCTAGTTTGCTACGAAATTTTGACAATATAAACATGAAGTAGAACCCGAAAAACTAGCCATAATAACACCATACTCATCCACAGGAATATCCCAGAAATAGCTAACGAGAGCGCTACTCAGGGGAACTTTCAGCAACACATTAAACTAATGAATGTCTTGTCAGTGAGCAAGCGTTCAACTTCCAACGCCTCATTAGAGTGGAATTCAAGAGGTAAGAGTTAGATTACTGCCGAAGTTCGGTTCAGCCCCTAGGGAGGTGCTAGAGGCGAGCTCCATCCGAAACGCAAATGTTCCAAATTAGTATCGTGTGAATTTGGCTAACTTACATCGCAAGGGGACATTTCCTCGCCTCCGGTTTCAGGTAATGAAGGATGGCGGTATGGCTTAACTTGATATGTCCTTTGGAATATTCAGATATACGTCATATTACAGTTCCATGGCTTATAATTAAAAAAAAGGTCAAAGTCAATTGTTTTTACTTAACATCAGTACATACATTCATTGAAAGTCAAAACATTTGCCTGACACTGGTTGTCTCTTAGCATTAAAATTGTATCTTTGAAATTCTTCTTAATTATTAAATCATATATAGGAAAAACGTTCATATTTTGAAGTAAACTCTTTTGAAGTACTCAAGCAGAAGGGAATAAATTATGCATTATATGAGCTAATTAAAATTATTTCTCATATGTATCTAGATTAATGGGCAGGATATAACTTTGGATTCCCTTAATAGTTTCTTTAATGAAGCATACCTCTATAAGACTCGAACGACTGGTTATCAAACATCATCACTTTTCATCCACATGACAAGCGCTTGTTAGCTCGGACTTTCATTAGCAAAGTTATTAATTGTGGATAAGCAATCAATCACGCATTATCATCTGCGAAGTAGTAATTGCTTTACTTAGGGCCTGCGCACATAACTAACCCTTTTCTGAAGCGAGCGTGGCACTACATAACAGTATCACTGCATTAATCTGCCTACAATAATGATTAACAAGGTATAGCCATAATGACGTGAAATAGGGGATATGATAAAGATAAACACTGTAACATAGATGGAGCCAGGATCGAGGAACATAAATGAAAAAATATAAAACATTCACTTCTACACATGTTTAGTTTTAATTAAATTTGTGTTTTTAGTAGTTAGGGTTCCAATTCTTAATCGAAAGATTTATCAATCAAGTAGATCCTACCGAAGGACGAGCACCAATGATTTACATAAACGAACAAAAAGCTTAAACTTCTGTCACTAAAGTACCCTTACATCGCACGTGCAATAATAATGAAAGCAGATGATCTTGAATAAGTATGATTACCTCCATTAGGGCATATTTATATATTTTAGGTCTTAAATGATAACTCAATGTGCTTTTACGACTCACCTTAGAAAGTAGTCGTGCACGAACTCCTGGTTCTCGTCGAGCCAGGCTTCGGTGCGGGCACACTCGGCGTCGTAGCAGGCAGGCGCGGGCATGCCGGGGCCGCCGCCCGCGCCCGCCGCCGGCTCCTCGATGCTCCGCAACTGTAAGCCTGCAACAATTTATTGCATACATTATTGACTTATCTTTACATGCTGTTAACGCAATACGATAGAACATTCTTAAAATATTAAGTAACAATGGAGAACGCACGTTATAATTACTATTCGTTGTACAGAAACTTTTATATATACAAGTTGAAAACCCAGCTTTGCTCGATTTTGGCACAATTGTCGATACCTTAGCCATTGACAGTAATAAATACCTATGTAAACATCACCATTAGAAAGATTAGAAATGCGAAAGGCAAAGTGAGTCTTGCAGTAATACATAATTACATCGAAAAAAAATCTTAATTACAATCCTAGGTATAAAAAGTGAACACCCTTAGTCACTATTACTCTAAATTTCATTTGAATCTGAAGCTTCATTGAATCCAAACAATAGACAATTAAGTCACTAGAAGCACTAGTATTATATGCGAATAATACTTGCTCCCGTTTCAGAGAAAAGCCACGTGTTTTCAGTTTTCCCCGAACCCTCACGTTACCGATAAGATTGTTGTTATAACCCCAATACAGTTCTCGTCTTAGCGTCACCATGACGTCAAGAGAACACGTTTTTTTCAACAACCGTAAATCTTCCCAACTAATTGGCAATTAAATTATGTAACAGTCGGAGCAACGTTGGAAAACAAGACAATACGCCTTTGAAACGCTGTAAATTGAAACAACAACACTCTGTTAAAGGGGGCTTTTTGACGATGGTTTATTATTCAACTTATTATTAACGTGAGGAAACCTGCCTATCCCCCAGGATAGGCAATAGTCAGTGCCTATATACGGCGATACGGTTCACTACATATCACGTTGGGTGCTGTCTATCAATTGATACGCGGGCTTCGAATGACCCATACCTAACATGCCTTCGAAATTTCGGAGATGGGCATTCAAGTTTCTGACTACCCGGCCATAATAAAAAGGGAGTGTGTATACACAAGTCGTGAAGCGTATATTATGTTATTAATATTCTAAGGAGCTTCTTTCCTACTTTTTTAGTGCTTTAAAACATAGCAAAGTATTAAAGATTTTTGTCTAAATACACAATTGATTTACTTCTGAAACTGTATGTGCCGTCTGCACTTGACATAAATTTACTATTAGTAGTATAATGACGTAGATAGATGTCTTTAAAGCAGTTACGACACTGTAGGTTGGTTTTGCGTAATTTAACGGTTTTTTAATGCATACATATTTTATTTACTAAACTATAAATAATAGAATCTTCCGAACTACGAAAAAATATGTCCGAACTATATTATTATATACTTGTACTACATTCATAGTTCAAAATACAGTAAGATTACACCAGATAAATTTATTATTTAACAAGAAAATAACAAGAGCAAAATTGAACCAAATCATCACAAATGATTTCCTGGCTGCAACACAATTTGCTACATTGTAGGCTATTACTATCAAGCCATACACACCTACTACAAGTTTTAATGAAATCACGTCTCGCAGGTGAGATCTAAAAGATAAGGTTCTCAACATAACTAGTATTCACTAGTTCCCTTCGCATCCTAGAACAAAACACGTACATTGAGCATCAACGTTCAGATCCAGTTCTTCAATTGGAAAAATAGGAAATAAAGCATCTTCCTAGAGTACGTATTTTAATTAAAACTTGTCTATTGCGTGTTTTCAATTGAGCCACTAAGCTCAGTTGTATGATGGCGACTCATTAATTGTTATTGGCACGGACTTCTCTGCGGACTACCTGGGTGCCTTCCACTCACGTGGGTCGAGTCACATAGGGTTGGCAAATGCAGCTTATAGATAAAGGAATCAGAAGAATAACATAATGTACATTCGGGTCCTGTAATCCCTATCATAGTGTACTGAGAATCTTGGGAATAATATAACCTCAGTTTTAGCAAACTTATCTTGATTTTTTTAGTTAAATCATAAGAAAATAGGACTTCTCTTAATGGCAATATAAACTAGAAACTCAAGATAGCTGCGACCTAATAAATCGCAGAGATTCGAGTGTACATATCTGCAATTGCGGAGTAACTGATTTACGGCTACTTTAAACCTCGTAGACTACTTGACAATTGAGACTACCTTAACAGTTCATTTTCTATACTTACGGTTTTAACATCGTTATCAAATACGGTTATTAATATCTTGTGTCATTTATTAAATACTTCATGTGGACTAAAACACAAAGCCTACTAAATATAAAAATAATGTTTAACCACACATCCACAATGACCAATAGACTACCTAATTTATTTTTACTATACGAAACTGGTGACCCTAATTGAGTGCATTTAATTTCATTTTGAAAATATGAAATGCATTAATAGCTCAATTAGATTTTGGGCTAAAGTATATTTTTATATTACACTTTTAGTACACACAAATTCAATATGGTTAGGTAAAATATTATGACTAAGCTTAAAATCGTAAAAGAGTTTATTGTTTCAATACACATACATCTTGACACATTTAACTTTCACCCAAATAAAATGACAAATACACGCAGTGCAGTGAGAACGATGTGTTATGTACTGATTTATTCTATTGAATACCAACTTTTCAATATTTCATATTCAAAATAATAAAATTCTATGTAACGGGACAATTCCTACAAACACCGCACTGGGTTCCATCTACCAGTTCACAAATGCATGTAGTACCTACGTACATACAAGTACATGCATTGTTGATACGGCAGACAAAGGTAGCGGTTTGAATCGCAAAAAGCGGCGAAACGTTCTCGTCGGCACATTATATTTTCAAAACATCAGCCTACACGTGCCTGGTTTAGTAATCACATCGGAATGAACGAATGTGTGAGCGCTCTTGCCTTTATTTAGAAAAAAAAAAAGATTAACACCAAACAACTAGTCAGACCACTGAGTGAATCAAATTATTGTTTATATCGTCTTGATATGCTAGTAGTGTAAAAGTGAATAAAAATAATCATCTATAAAAATATAGTTACACATGCCATCTCATGTTTACTTTACAGATGGAATAAAGTTGCTAAAAAGTGACCTAGAATATACTATCCTGTCTTCGAGATTCTGTCCACCTCGAAAGGTATTGTGGCCTAAATGTATAGTACCAAACTAGTATATGAAAAGATATTAATTAACTAAATAAAGTATCATAATATTTTAATTTAAGCTATAGCAAAAGCTCCAATTAATAAGGATTATCCGTGTTTAAAGCAATGAAGCAACGGGCAAAAACTGGATAGCATCGGATATACTAC
Organism: Leucoptera coffeella; assembly: GCA_030578115.1. Lineage (NCBI taxonomy): Eukaryota > Metazoa > Arthropoda > Insecta > Lepidoptera > Lyonetiidae > Leucoptera > Leucoptera coffeella. The sequence goes on from JAMBLF010000238.1 coordinate 218,169, forward strand.
ATTTTGCAATGGCGCTAACGGTGAGATAACGTCACTCCTTTTTATGTGTATCATTTTATAGATTAACGACTCATTTTGAACACTTCAAAATTTTATTCGATTCAACATAATAAAAACATGTTGTATGAACCAGATAATACAGGAATTTAGGATAATAGCATATATCTAGCTAGCTTATTATATTTTTTATCAGGGTCGTCATAGGCCAACAGGTTTTGCCTATTCCATTAGGGAAGCAGAGGTATAAATATTTCTATTTTTCCAAGACGGAACTACATAGCTTTACCTGCATAATTTTCGGGTTGTATTCGTGCTTCAACGATCGCTTTGCCAGAATGAATGTGGTGAATCTATCACCGTTCGAAAACAACATATTACACCATACAGCAGTGTTTTTCCTTACCAACGTGCCATTGAACTTAAATATACAGCTGAGCTAACAAAATTCGAGCTAGGGACTCGTGATTCGAAAATAATTAATGTCAACAACTACCTAATAAACTTTATTAGGAATATAGATATATTTTTGTAAAAACATGGAAGAGAATTTGGGGACTGAGGTTGAAACGTGAATTTTTGTATGGTTGGTAAGATATATTACAATATCCCTTAAGCCAAGGTATGTATCAAAAGTAATTTCGTATCAGTGATAGTACACCGTTCAAATTTTATTCACCTCTAAATCTTAAATCGCGTAATATGGTAAAAATAGAACAAGCATTTCATGTATACCAAAATATCGCTCACTAATCCTTATTTCAATAAGTTTTCAGTAGATCCATTCCAAATTTCACGATAGAATGTATTGACTACTGTTTAAGAAAAAAATCGGTACAGTATTTTCCTTCTGTTTGAAAAAAATATTGGTAATTACTTAAGCTGATAAGTACCAGCAATTAAATGTTAATACATAGTTCGTCACAGTTGCGAAACAATTCATAGAGTAGTTTTATTTGCTCATAAAAACAGTCTCGCAAGAAACATTAACCTACAAATCGTCAAACATACGCCCGTTATCATTGCGTTCCCTATTTAAATTCCGGGTCATTATCATACATACAAAACATATTCAGTCCAGAAGAAACATGGTATACCTTACATATTCCTTACTTTAATACGTCACTTTAATATTAAGTGGGAGGATTAGAACATTAACAATTTAAATAACTTTAATTGTGTATTTTAATTCAAAATTCGTAAATATAATTATCCTAAGTATGTCCTCCATTAGCCATTACTTTAAGATATCTGTAAAATAAATCATCCATTTAACTTATATTCTCTCCGTGACCAACGACGCTCCGTCTCTAAGGAGTCGAACGTGACGGGTGGCGAACCTCGAAAATGGTTTGTCAGGATCGAGAAAAAGGGAAATCCGTGTTATGTGGCTACCCCTCTGTAGGATGTGATGTGTATGTTCGGATCACCTCTTTTTTTTTTTCAAAATAAGCATACTTAATATGTAGGTATATTGATCCAAGTTATTTGTCGAATGCTCGCTGAATAACACAAGCACAACATTTAATACGTACGTACGTTTCTACAATCATGTCACTGATCATTAGAATTAGTAAATGAGTATAATCTACGTATTAATAATCGTCATTGTAATTTACATCTGCATTTTAAGTCTGAAAATATCTAAACTCCTAATCGTTTCGTTTAAAAAGAAATTGTCCGAACGACCTTCATTTGTTATCCATAAAATATGAATAAAATGCCTGTAAATCATGTTGCGGGGCGGCGAACCATTCTTAGCTCTTAGATACGACCTGATTTGAATTTAAAACAAATATTATTGTTATATATATATTGATATTATTTTTATTTATTATTTTTATATTGTTGTTTATTGAAGGAGTATCTAAAACCGATGAGTGGGTAGTTCTGAGAAGGTGAATAGTTATCAATAAAGAGAAACTAATCAGGATCGAGAAATGGGGATACGCGAGGATGCAAGCAAAACAAAAAAATAATTTTTTTCAAGACATACCGGCGTTTTAAGTTGTTGGACAGTGAGTAAATAACCCTATACTAAATTATATGTACCCTAACTGACTCGTACCTTTTTATGCCAAACCAAATTGAATTAGAGGGGTAAAAAGGACCTAAGTGAATGAGCATTATACAAATGTAGGGATATACCTTAAATTCAGCTCAGGAAATTGTTTTTTCTTTAGACCTACGGATGTCGACGGCGGTAAAAGAAGATTTCATTCATTTGTCAGATCCCAAATTGAATTCATCTTAATTCGCAACGATGAGAACATTTGAGGGAATAAGATTCATACTTTTGTCGCCTTATACCTATATTGTACTTGTATTCTTTTTAAAAATTCTTGGTTTGCTTTCGGGTTTCGAAAAATAATTCATATTTAGTTATATTTCATATGGTTATAGTTAATATTTTAAAATAAATAAAAAATCTAAATAACTACATACGTTGTATTTTTTAAATATCTCCCAAATATTTACCTAAATCTTTAAATTTCATTCTATATCTTCATATACATTATATCTCGGCAGTTGAGAATAGTGATGTTTGTACCTTGAACTACCTTATATATAATTATGCAAAGGTGCTACAGGTTAATATTCAAGCAACGGACCAGCGCAAAATTAATAATAAATAGGTAACGCTGTTATTCCCAGAGTAGACTTTCGACGGAAAGCATAGGTTATATAGTCTCTAAGCTACACCTTAACCAGATTAACATAAACTATTTTAGCTGCACATGGTAACACCGAACGATAATAATCGAATTGACAACCTCGGTTAAGTTTAAAATCAAAAGGCGAAAAGATAAATATTGGTCGAATACAAATAATAATAACATCTTACAGAAGGGTAAGACGAGATCACGGATGTATTCCAATACTTAGTATTGCAAAGCCATAATACAGTCCTAGTATTACTTGAAATTTATATAGATACATGATGTATGTCTCTACTGCAAAAATATCTGCTATCTAGCACTATATTTAGTGTGGAAACATTTATCACAATTCAAAATACGCATTCAGTGCTTGATTATATAGTTTCGATAGCTCACTCGCAAATCAATAGTTTCACTAAACGTCTGAGGTATTACGTAAACGAAAACTCAGGGCTAATGTTCTTTTGGAGGGCTACTACGAGAACTACTTCTGCCATACATGTTATAATATATACCCAATTATCACTTATAAACAATATAACGTTCTACAATATGCAGAAGAAAGTTATAGTATCATTTATAAGAGTACTTGATTGCTTTCATAAAATTGCTTTTACTTTCAGATATACAATTTGGTAATTGCATTCAATTAGTGTAAACTACTGATAAGGATGCAAACGACGCTGCAGACATGAATGAAACCACTATAACTGAAAGTCATTACGCAAAAACAAATTAACAAAACAATGAACTTTATACACACTCATAATTATCGATTTTAGTCGAGTGCATTCCACTTGAAAGAAGTTGGCAATTTCGTACTAGCCACTCGCATCTACATCGAATTTTAAACTATCTTTGCATATAACGGAGATAGAAGTTAAAGCAAGAAAAAAAAATAGAACCATTTCGAAATCACCGTATGGTCAAACGCCCAAAAATTAGAAACATTATTCACTAAACTAACTATGCACCCTAGTTCATTCATTATTATTTTTTTTGTAATAAATTATATTAAATTTATGATATAATCTTTCTTTCCCATTAACTTTAATGTTCACGTTGCAGGAAATCTAAAAGCTCCAATTTTTACGTTCTATAGAGCACTAGTCATAACGACAAACGCTTTTCAGAACCCTCGCTTCGAGTCATAAACAAAGAATTGTGGCTGTCAGTTATTCAAATCGAAGAAAACTGCGAAACGGTTTCGATATTATTGAAATGGCAAAGTCTGGAGATTTCCCCAGCTCAGCGCTCACTTTGTTGGGTTATAAATAAAGTGCGTCATAGCTGCATCGCCGTAGTGCGACGAGTCCAGGGGAAAGTTCATTCAACTAATGTTTTGTCTCTGTGATTTCGTACAAGACAAATAGCCAACGAACTGTGGCATATCTACTTCATTTCCATTCCTATGCAATTTCTTGCCAAGAGAAATCCAGCAATGTATTTCTTGCTGAATGAATTTCTTACAATGTAAATGTCACGTTGACTCTTAGCTTGACGATGGTTCCATTGCTACGCTGATATATTACTCATACGTAGTCGAGAGCACTTGTACAGATGTTTTAATAATGAGTGGCAGTATTTTAAACAGAGCCGAGATTACACACATTTACTGCAGTTTAATGGGACTGGGATTTGTATTGTGAAATCATACATTTATAGCATTGTAAATTATTTTATGCAAATCCCTTTTCAGTGAGCCCAAAGTTACTGTATTATATTTATATACTTTGATAAACTCAGTCCTAATCTTTCAACATGTTTATAGGAAGTCACAACATAGCTAGAATTTACAGTATATTACACGTACTAATTTGATGTCTGAATTTACGAGTGACAGAACGATAAGAATGAAGGTAAGCATGTTAATGGAACCGTAAACAAAAAAATGATTGTAGTGATTTAACTGCAAGACACCGTGAAATGTACAATCCTACATACTCGATGCTTACAATGATATGAAGTATTTCTGAGAAAGAATACATCGATTTACTTCCGCTAAAAGCAAAGCTGGTTTCTTTGTGCAATAAAATCCTACACAATTATTACTCCTAGTACAGAGGGGATAAGCCCTAACAAAAGCCATGATTTGCATACATATTATGTAAATCTGTTGTAAGTAATTAAAATCATTGAAATATATTCATCGTGTTTTCAATAAAATCAAGTAACAGAATCATATGTTATTATTTTAAAATTTTACATTAATTGTAGCTCGTTTTAGCATCAATAAATCAGATTATTTTACAGTAGTGTAAATACAACAAAATTTTATTATTTTTGTCTATGAGTCAATTCGTAACCAGGGATCAGATAATTTTGTATTTATAGCAAATATTTATATAAGAGCACATGGAGAAATGTATACACAGATTGTACGTTGTTAAACTAAGATCGTTGAGACAGATCATGAACGAAAGGCTGAAGAATAGTTTTATAAGTTGCAGTCTGGAAAGGATGTAATGATTAAGATGAGAACAGTTCGCTTCGATACGATTACTAAATGATAGGATAATAGCAGATTAATGAATAATAATAAATTATATGAACCAAATATGGGTGATGTGAAAAGAAGGTTGTGTGGGAGTCATCCAATATCGTATAGAAAGTGTCCTGTTTATTACATAATCTATCATGAAACTAATCTACCATAGACCACTTATTTTTTCTTACTTTTGTAGAAAAACTAAGTAGAAATGCGCGCAAAGTTGAAATCCAGACAGAAATTAAAATGGAGTAGACTTCTTGAGACACTGGAAATATTTTTCTTGGAAGCGGAATAAATTGTAGTTGAACGAGTTAAGACGGAATTAAAGTTTTCTGACAAATGGTATGTACGAACAGTCTTAGTATTTAACTGTGCGAACCTGTAACTAGGTAGCTTTCTATTAAACATTATCCCTAGAATCTTACGATGCCTGTACAGAATATTAGTGTAACATACAAAGTTATTAATATTCAGTGTGATCTCCTAATAACAGTTAAACTTGTTACTAACGGCCTTGATCACCTCTTTAAATATTTTGCCATATTATCCGGCTACAAAAGCGGTACGGAACCTTTATTTTTATAAAACAATCTGATATATTTTTATAGAACAAACACGCGAATATATAAAAACTACTGAAATATATTATTAAAATAAACAATTTAAAACGTGGTCCTGTCACAAGCAAAATCATAGTAAGTATTACATCAAAATAAGCTTCTCGGAAACCTCTCAAACTTTCAAATTGACAAGAATCTTAACATTACCAATTACACTACATTAAAAAACATTGTTTACCAACGCTTGTAGCTACAAGCTCAGTTCACAATCACTTTTAGGTTAACGTGTTCTTTATTCTAAATGAGTGAAAAGCTGGGAAAATCGATACGTACTTTTCTTGTGGTGGAGGCATGATCCGTGGAGGCGACACATACTCGCCGTTTGCCCCATGCGGGCGCTACCTCGACGGCGACGCCATGAGCGATTCAGGCTCCTGTCACAGTCTACATCCCACTTCACTCAACGAACACTGCACGGTCACCAACAGATTTACATTGAATATGAACGCACAGTTTTTTAACGATAGTGGCTGTTTGGATTGTTTAATAAGTAACTATTGTTAGGTGTAAGGTAAGGTATAGGTAAGGTAGATTGCACAAATAACACGATCATCAGAGTGTATGTGAAATTGAAAAACCCTCTATTTTCCCTCTCTTAATGATGTAACCAACAGAAATAGATTTTTATTTAGCAGGATGATAATAACATAAATGATGCTTATTATATAACATACATATATTCACACATTGCAATTTTATTTTATTCACGGTGCGTACTTTTTTATATCGTAGATTTCAATAAATTTAATAGAATTCAATGTTATCAAATAATGAGAATATTAAACGAGCTATTATGGAGAGAAAAAAGGCTTTTTAAGAAAAACATTGTAACAATAACAAGGTAAAAATTAAATCAAAATAGGTTTTTGAGAACAGAAACAGAAGCATCGTTTATGCAGATTCAAATCTCTTTGAAAGCAACTTTGAAAAATATCTTGTTTACTTAACTATTGTTGTTTACAAAAAAGTTAAAAAGACCCGAACAAATGACCGCCTGGCGTTTCTTATGCAAAATAATAGCCGCAAGATACGCTCCTAATATTTTTATAATGTTCCGCCGGTTCTTAATGAGTTTTTCTCCCCTGAATAAAATATTGTTCGTTACAACCAGCGGAAATTGAAAACCGACAACGCAGGGAATAGCCATTTTACATTCTGACAATGGCTCCCAATACACACAATTAGGAAATAATCAGTGACAAAGAATCTCGAACGATCTCGAATTCACACCTCAGGCCGCATTCTATGCAAATAGAATCGTATTATTCCAGAGTATATTGAACTACTAGAACTTTTTGTATACAATTAACCTACAAATCGGATTACAAGGGTACCATAGACCACGTGATATGACGAAGAAGTTACGCACACTCAACTTTTTCCAAGATACTGGTAGGCACGTGTATCTGTGAACACGTTCATTGTCCTTTAATTCGAGAGCGTGACTAATACAAATTAAGCTAATCAGTTTTAACAGATTCCTGCGATATTTTTTTTCACTAAGATAGCTGTTCTCGAACATAATCGATCAGCAAGATTCAATAATAATAACCATGACGACAAACGTCAACATATTGGCGATGACGTTTTAATTGATCTTACAACATTATTGTGAATACTAATACTAAGTTCACTAAGGTATTTTAGGATTTTTGATGTTTCATACTATAATATGAATTCAGTATTTCTAACGTTACGCGTGGATAAGTTGAAAGGAATTCAATTGTTTTATTAATAGTACATTTTTATTTCAGCATTACATTATTTACCCAGTTGCTTCCGGATATTAATTACATCTTCAATTGTCCAAGTTTAACTTCTAAAAGCATTTGTTTTTGTCAATTTTATAAAATGTTTAACGTTCAATGACGCCAGAGTGATCGTTGCCATACATTTAAAATGCCTTACACAGAGCTAGAAACTACCAAATTGTGATTTATTTCCATTTCGGTGTTGGAATTTATACGACGACATATCTACCCTGTCTGCAACATAGTATGCTGTTAGAAAGAAAATAGCCGTAACCTCGGTATGCTCTTCATTTGATGGCAATAGAGTAAAAACTAAAGTAGCCAGTTTAATTAGCGAGATATCTTACAACCTGTATGGTCGTGAAAAGGAATGTGGGCATGGCAAGGTCGGGAACGTTCAACGATCGAGAGGACCGACGCCTATCCGTCATGCGAACACGCTCAAATCAGGATATAGCAATTCCTATACACGCACCTACACTAGATTTTATTACTTATGTGCCTAAAAATAGAGCGCACAACACGAAAATACATTCACGGATTTTGTAGACAATCGATCATTTTTAAAACGAGCATGCATGTTTTGCATTAGTTAAATTTTAACCTACAAAACATACTCGAATATTTCGTTATAAGTGCACAAAAATGTATCCGATTTTCATGTGTACCATTTTATTAATTCATCTTTTTTAATTAAATATTAATAGTACTCTTAATAAAAGACGTTAAAAAGATAGAATTATAAATCAAAATTCTTGAAAGTAATATGAAATAATTTTAGTACCACCGTGTGCAAGTATATGCATGCCTTCGTAGCGTCTCATTAAATTAATATAAGTGTCATGTCTTAGGAAAACCTTCACATAAGGACACCCGAAGACAGTAAGCGTGGATCTATTCAACACTGACCTCGACTTTGACGGCGGAAAATTTTCGTTCACTCAATAGTATTGAAAATGTATTCATGCCTTATCTATTTTCTCTATTAATTCATTCATTTCACTTGACTTCCTCACAATAAGTAGGAAAAAAAACGACAAATCAGTAAACAGATCGAAAAACAAATCAGAAGACAAATCTCTTGAATCATACACAGCACAGAAAAAATATAGGGGCAAAGAGCAGAAGTAAATGTTTATAGAATAAGGCTAGTAAGAAAAACAAAATGTAAAAAAATAAATCATACCAAAGCATTTCCTAACGAGTGGGCAATTCATCAATAATTTCCAGGGCGTTTGCGGAAGCGGTTTTTTCTTCTTGCTCTTGTGCGAACTAGTGCGGCGGCACCGCTCCGGTATACGCGAGTGTTTTGTGAACATGCCGAACCCACCCCGACTCTTCCATAGAATCTTCACTTCACTATCACTACTAACGAAACACTAGCCATAGCACGGGGACGCGCACTACTGAACGGATCGCGTGAGCCGCCATCAGCGCTCACGACGCGCGACGCTTATCAGCTGCAAAGAAGAAAACGCCATCATTCGATCACATAACGTGAGAACATTGCCTTAACGTAACATGCGGCACTATATTTTCATTCCATTATGCTTTTAAATAATAAAAAAATCTCTTTATTTAGGTTTTGTTTTAATTTTCTATTTTAATGGATATTATTGAAAGTTTTCTTTTTAAGAAGAGACTTAATAATTGTTTTTTGTGGACAAACAGAAACAGAAATTTCCAAGCGTGTTCAACATGAATAGTTTTCACATATCGAGTGAGCATAAAGCGAACACATCGATGGCTACTCGTAACATGCAAATCTCGAATGTCCTTTCGTAAAACTCGTGTGATAAAGTCGACACCGCTCGGGTCGGCACGGTTGTCGTCAATCGTATTTATCTCACTATTTCACGCTTAGCACAAAATAAAAACCCACTGAGCCTTTCTGTGTAGGGCCGCACACTTGCCTCAACGAAATTGCTTCATTCCCAAACCAAATGGTGTATCGAGGGGCTATCAGTTATCATTAACATTCGGTCTCTGACCGTCTACGAAGGTCAAGGTGACCATATTCTCTTTTACAACGGTTTTGCTTCTATAAACGAAGATTTCTCAATCTCAGCCCTTTGTTCGCAAGATAATGTAATTCCTACTTTTACATTAAATTAATAAAAGTATATATTTTTAAAAACTGATAAATATTTAGAATGAAATATAATCATTGAACCCTGACATAGTTTTTTTAGTTTAAAAGTAATAAGTCGAACATAATGTTCTTAACAAAAATAAAATAAACATCAAGTGTTTTTCTTAAATATATATTTTATTAACTATAAATTTTAGAAGAAATATTTTTTTCAAAAGAATCATTGAAATTAAATCTCATTTTGTTTAACATTCATGAATGCGGATGTTTTTATGTTGGCATTTTAAAATATTCTATTCAAAATCTATGATCCTACTCACGGATTAAGGTAAAATAAATTTTGGGTGGTATTGGCTCGCTCCATTGCTGTTTTATTAAATTAAATGGCTGTAACTTAATCAAACTAAACTTTATCATATAAACAAATAACACATTAAGTATCATAATGACCATTATGACGTTTTTTACGAGATGAAGATGACTCTGCAATTTCTTTTCGAGTTACATTGACGTAGCATCATTGATACGTTCGGAGGGACCACAACGACTTCAATTTACGCTCATAGCTAAATCGCATGAGTTAAACCAATTCATTAGATTTACGACAGTCAATGATAGGCAGATACACTGGGGATTTCTTCCCTTTATTATGGCTGACCAAAGGCGAGTAGAAAAGGGTGGCACTCCTAGCAAGTACTCAGCACTATGAGGGGTCGGGTGTTCATTCAACTGGATGTAACGCTCTGATGTCATACAAGGTCAAACCAGTAATCAGAACATAGTATGATATCAAATAATTAATGCAATTAACGTTTACCGTATCGGTTTTCCGACTGAATCCGTAACGATCTATTGACAGATGGACATTAAGATAGTTTGTGGAAGGCCCGATTGTCATACAAATGGCGACGTACAATAGAGACGACATTAACACGCAAGCAATAATAATGTACAAGACACCATTGTACAACTTTTTGATATCATAAGGTATTTCTTCTAGGTTCCGGTCATTCATTACATCACACAACAATTATAGAGCTACTGAAATGTCGTATATCAACAAAATATTAATTGTTTAGGTTTTATCATGAAATACAAACACTGAAATTCTTTTAATTCTTATTAATAGTTCAATGGAAACATCGGTTATTTGTTTTGTACACAATTAGCATAATAAGTAAGCATAATCTTTCACTACTAACATCTGGTTTAGGCAAACGTAGGTAGGTATCTTCCAACATAAATTTCGATCGTACTACGCAGAAGCGATTACTGAGAACACTTGTTTTCAAACAACGCCTAATATAATATAAATATGGGCAGAATCCCACTGTATTTTATATCATTGTCAATGTGGCCACATAACACCTTGTCTATGGCGATGGCGTAAGATGATATCGGCTGAATTAATTACGTTCCGTCGCGTGTGTGGTCCAACCATACCTATGTGATTTCTAATGACCTGCTTAAGTCCGAATAGGGCTACATTGCCGATCCGTGATGAGAACAACAATGGTGGCGATTGAGTTACTTTTCGTGAACGACCGGCCTTGTACGCCGGGTAAGTTTACTGCTGCCTTGGAACAATTACGCACTTGCATTTCGAAAACAAAAGTTCATTAATTGTAAAGGAGTAAAACAAGGTGGCACTCAGAGCGTTAACTACGCACAGAATTACATATATCGCGAATGTTGTGGGCCACTGATAAGACAGGTAGCACACATCACGAAACAGTGGGGTAAATGAGACAACAGCATCACATAAGAGAGACAAATGATAACTGATTAGCATTCATGTTTATTGAGATGATGACGAGGAGAGGCTTGTCGCGATAACACGAGGTCAAACATCTACCCAGTAAACGCTAAACAGTACAGTGAAGCAACTGTTGTTGCAAACATGATTTATCAGCCGTACCTGACATAAAGAACGTTTGAGAATAACACACTCTTTATAACAACTACAGCTAACATTATTATCGAAACAGAAGCTGCAAAGACATAAAGAGACTTTTCATATTAGCACAGGTAGCCATTATTCCGATTGTCTGGCAATCATGTCGTTCAATAACGTACAGAGTGATACATTTAAGTCATGATCTCATGCTAATACAACTCTATCGTTAAACTGCGATGTCTTTGAAGTGAACTTTATTTTCCTCTCGTAAGAGTTAACCTTTAAGACCTAGACTGACAAGGTCGAGCGATGCGACAAAGCAGCCTAGTGATCATTACATTCCTCTCTCTACATTCATATTGATACCGTATATAAATATTTCTATTTGATTATTTCAAATATTTATAAAGTAACCAAGGAGACTTTTTGAAGCAAACCATAATTCATTAATCGGGTACAGTCCTTAAGTTTCCATAAAAACTAGCACGTGCAAAGTTGGTTCGCAGATTGAATGAGTGTTCGTAATAACCCAGCAGCAAGATCGAATAGATAGGAGGCGGGATGTGGCCGCGTTGGTAGAAGAGCGGAGTGGGGCACGCGAACTGATAATTATTAGTCTGAAGCAATTAAGAGGCGCCAGAGATACGCCATGGATAAGTTATCTCTAGAACGGAGAGCGGCTAGACCGGCCAACGTGACACTGATATTCTAGTGCCGCTGCGAGTGCAAATAACAAGGTGGATTACGCGATTCTCAGCTCACTATTTCTCGCTAAAGGAACGTTGAACTAATCCGATCAATTTAAAAAGGGATGAATGATTAATAGGATTTATATTGCGCCGTTATCACAATCTAATAATTAATTATAAATTTCAATAAAATTCTCAATCTATATAATTATAAGTCTGCTTAAGGAATTTGAACAGATAGGTTTGTTAATAGCAAGAACTCTATGATATTAGCTACCTTATTTTGCAAATACAGCCGTCTTTTATCATATAATGAAGACTAACAAGATAACTATTATTTCTCATATTCAAATGACTATTATTTGTCTTTAGTGGAAATTTACTATGACTATAGCTGAATCTCCGTTCGCGTGTTCAGTTTCAAATGCAATGTACACACATTCGCGTGCCGTGGAAATATGATATTACGGCTTAATGTTAGAGTAAAAGACTCTCGTTAATACTAAGGAGGTAAGAGAAAGCCTCTATGAAATTATAATCACTATCACGTGAAGGTACACATGCAAATCTTTTTAGACTATTTAATGCATAAAACATATGTATGTCAACATAAATTGATAATTCTATTCAAATTTAAATCTATACACAATCGTTAATTATAATCGATGCACAATCTATCATCTGTCACAGAAGTGATAGTCTTAAATTATGCATTATCACGCGTCTCCAAATTCATCATATGTCCATGCATTATCTGTGTATCATTGCGGTTGTGTTATACGTATTGAGTTATCTATAACAACAACATTGGGAAAATTTAATGAGTAATGAGAATTTACCGTGTTTATATTACATTGCGCCTTCTATTTAATTGTAATGCTACTAGTAAGTAACCAGAACACAAAAGATCAAAGCAAAACTATTTGAGTTCGGAAGTATGATAATAGTAGAGTGCATGGAAACAAAAAAAATTGTTTAACGCAGTAATGAAACTTGATAACTAGCTAAACAATTGGTTTGGACTCGTTTGAATTGGACACATTGTCGCATTGGTTGGTTTAATTGACCAAACAATTCTTAGTCTAGATGTTAATATGTTCGCGTCTTTTATTGAAGCATCCTTCATTATGAAGCTAGTCGCGCTAATCATGAAAGAGCCAATAAATATTTATATAGAGCAACGGTAAATCTCTTGTTGTATTTAAATATTATTGATTTCTCTTTACTTTTCAATAACTAAATCTCTCGTATATCTAAAAGATAGAATTTGTTAATGTGCTATAATATAATAGTTAATAAGGGCTAAAAGACAGTTATTTTACTTCAGAGCAAAACAAAAGTGTTCTATCACTAAGGAGTTTAATCAACCATTATCGTAGTTTGTAATCATGCTAATTTATTTATTATAAAACCAAATGAATTTATTTATTGTATGGTATCAGAATCATTCATATGCCTTGCGTGACCATGAAAATTTAAAAACTTCCGACTTATACCAAATAGGCGAGTATTTCAATCACTGATTTACCACCCTACCGTTTGATCAGTTACAAAAGGTGCCTTTAGGAGGCGAATATTAAAATTTTTCCACGGCTCAGTGCGTCATGTTTTTGTTGTGATTAGCCCGTATCCCTCCGATACACGGCAGCCGATTTGGGCCAAAATCAATAAGTGTGTTATTTTATACCGGTTCACGCCACCTGCCTCCATTCATGCATGCTGTGATTAGTATGAAACACAAAAACTACGCTGAAAAGAACGTGACAGATGTCTCTGTAATAATACTAATGCTAACTAGTTAACGGCATGATTTAATAAAACGTGATCGGTAAGTAATAATGCCACTTGAGTATTGTCTTTGACTAGGGAAGAAAATGCTTTTGATTTTTAAATTATGTTAGTTATTCTAGGGTTATTCTATAGATTATTCTGGAAATAGTAAATAGTCATTTTTATGGTTATAGACCATTTAAAAGATTGCGTTATTGCGTGGCTAAGACTTTTAGTCAAAACGTAAATTTTATTACTGAACTTGAGTTCGAAACAACCAGTAGGTAAAAATACGAACAAAAGTACTACTGTTCAGTATTTATAACGTTGTTAAGTGAGTAATTGAATATATTGTAATATATTCGTTACACGAGTTTTACATGAGCATGTGTAAATTCCATGATTGTCTGGAACGTTCAGACAATACGACTAGCTTCTTATGTCCTATATATCTAGGTATACTACTTATAGACTAGAAAATGAAAATATAGGAGCTAGGAATATATCACTCCGATTCCATATTAACAGAATCATAACCTCGATAGCTGTACTAATTGGAAGTAACGAGTCATTATTATGTTATAAGAATAAAAGGATTCAATCACAGATGTGAATGTATACTATAGTAACATATATATATAATGATACTACTATAGTACAGATGTATATATGTAACAAAATGAGAATTTTTAACAGCAGTAGTTGTACAACCATAGCGAGAACATAATAAATTAATTTGCGCGTTACTATACAAAACAGTACTAGTTTTATTGTTCTTTTATGCCTCTACACTTAATATTCGCATAAGTAAAACCACTAACCAAAATAAAATAGTGACTTATAACGTATTGTACAATAAAACTATTTTAAAGTTACTGAGAATCCGTAAGTTTAACAAATTATTTAAATTTATGCTAGAAAACAAACAATTTCAACTAGTCTGTCTTATCTACAAGCCTTAAGTCGTATTGCATTGCTAGAGAGTACGCACTATTTGTAATTCAATATGAACATATTTCGCTGAAACAGATTCGGTCGATCAATATTCGTCTAATTGGAGATTTTTATCGCTCTTTCATTACACGTTCTAATCGGCATATGAGGGAAAAGTAAACAATTTCAGCACCCACACACCGAACAATCGCTGTTGTACGCCCCGCCAGTGTGTGAGTGGCCTCAACACATGTACAGACTAGTAGTAATAAATGCATGCGTAATGTAGAATGTACATACTAGTAAGTTTACATATGATGATCGTGTTTATGTGCGCACGTTTGTACTACCTACCCAGAGTCTCAGTGAATTAATATTTTGCAATCGTGTGCGGCTAGAGGCGAGAGGCAATGTCGCCGCCGCGGCCGGCAGGCGTTCAACAGGTCCACCGAAACTGTGCGCCGCTTCGAGATAGGTTAAACAAACAGCCAGTATCGTAAATCAACCGGGGTCATACTCACAGATAAGGTCTCTAAATTCCGACGGCAGAGTTTAATAACACCACTCGCACCTTCGGAGGGCCAGCAGCCAGTGCTCACGGGGCTGGTGCAGCCAGTGCACACGCGGCGGACGTTCACCCGGCTGCGGCGAGCTTGTTTCGAAAACTTTGTGGCGAAACGTTCAATGAGATTATTCAAAAATAGATCTGGACACGGGAACTGTCGCGATAATGGCTAAGGGGCACGCGAACGGTACTCGACGGCGGTTCACAATCTGCGCTCTCCCGAGACTACTCTGTGGCCTAGAGCCCACCGTGAAATCAAATTGAAAAGTTTCCAGTTTACAAAGTTACTGTATCACGAAACTGCAAATGAAACCGACACGAGCGAGACCCCGCAGCGCTCCGGACTCAACTGGCGCTCCGACGTCGCGGCTCGCGTCCGACGACGCACACAGCGCGGCGGCACGCACACATGCGCGGCGCGACCTACACACGCGGCGACACTACGCCAGCCCAGTGCAGCCCACACGCTGCAATTGCATGGCGCAAACACAACAAGCGAGAGGCCGCGCCATCCTCGCCGCAGCGGAGGACGCACTTGGGCGCAGCGCCTGCCGCCACCAGCGCCGCCACCTCATAATGAATGAAATAATTGAAAGCACTGCAGGAAGCACCACAATTTACGATCAACCGGGCGAACTAGTATCAATTGTATAATGACGCACCAATGATGTCAATCCTAATAAGGAAATAGAGACGGTAGACCGACTCTTAAGAAACTAAAATTCCGCCCAACTGTACCCAGTAGAAAAAATAATATTCCTCTCATTTCGTAGACGCAACAGCAAAGTTGGTGGAAGTTTCAATAATAATAACAAATATGATCAATACATTTGACAACTTTCATCCGCAAATTTATAGCAACAACGTACTCGGTTCCAGAATATTCATTTTAGTTGGTTTGCTCTTTGATGCACCTGCGAAAAACAATTTTAGGCAGTTACTCACCTTCCGATTCAAAGGTGACTGACTTGCATTTAACATTTGCGTAAAATATTTCAGCTCAACTCATGAATGTCAATGTACCTATTTGGGACTAATATTTTATGATCATGGAAACTCATAAATACGACGACGACAAATTTGAAACAAAACAAAATTAACTTAACAATTGTTTCCCACTTTGTAGCTGTTACGACTTACGCATATATTTTTATAATCATATAAAAAAAATGACCCTTTTCAAATACATTTTTTTCTATCAACAATATTTACAATCATATCCACAAGACGGATCTCATAGGAATTTCAATATACTTACTATTAAGTAGCCCATGTCAATCAAACTAGAGCTGATTCAAATCGTAGATCAACAAAGGATTAATATCCTATTACGGTACTAAAGTCCTTGAATCACCAAATACATAAATTCTTTTAGTTAAAATATAATAGATCCATCTTCACAATCTCTATCCAACGAAATAATTGCACGGGCCTCATTTCCGCTACAACTTAAGGGTTAATAACATTAATTGCGGTGTTGATTAGCAATCTATCACTGTACACAGCCCTAAGAACTCTTTAAGGGAGAAACCTAGAAGATACTGCCTGTGTCCATGCCGAAAATGATAGTACAACTCTAATATATATGTAGGTGCTCGCTACATGCTTTTGTATGCTTTCTACATAATTTTCGTCAGTTTTTACTTAAGCGAAGTAACTGATGGAGCTGCCAAGATATCGGTTTGAGAACAAACAGCCACGTAGAGCGCCGGCAATAATGCGAATCGTTAATCATGAAGCTGAGACGCAGCCAAGCTTGGAATTACGGAGGCTACGGACCCAATGAGTAAAACGAGCTAAAACCACGATAGGGCTGGAGCGAAACATGCGAAGGATAATCTCATTAAAAGGCAGGCGTCTATCACAACGAATGAAGATCTGGGGAGCACCATACCAAACAACATGTTTGACATACGCATACTACTAAGGCATTGGTAAAAAAGGACTTTACACTCTCGAATATGCACTAATGTGTCTTTAATCCCAAAACTTTTTGCAGAAATTTTTTGAAAACTAAAAAAGACACAATTTATGAAAGTTGATTTACATAATATTGTTAAATTTTTGATTCTTTTAGTATGATGTTCTCTATGACAGGACGGAATGGGACACTAAACATTAACTAGAACAATGAAATTCTGGTTATAAGTGGATATAATGTGGCTGACTCTACACCACCTACTCGTAGTCAGCAATATCGAGCATTGCCACAAATCTCTCACAAGAGATAACAATCACGATGTATATGGACAAAACTCTAGGTGCAATTCTTGATGCAGATGTAGGTACATAACTATATAGAGGTCCAATGCAGACACTGCGATGACCACAAGCGATTCCAACCAAGGTCTGCACTTTGAGATCCTAGCGGACTTACAACTAAGCTTTCTGCTGCAGAACAATGCAAAGTCCCTGGCTTATCGGACCCCAACTCTTGGGGACAGGATCAATAAGCTCACTTACTATGCAAAGTTATGGATGCACAACTTAAAGAACTTCCCGAGTGGTTAGAGTAAAATTTTGCAGTGAGTGGGCTAACATGGAAACTGGTTTACTGCTTAAACAACACTTTGAAATAATCCGTTCTTGCTCACACCGAACACAACAACTTTGCACTTATGTTCAAATAATATGTACAACATATTTTTTTTAATGTACCGTGAATGAAATAAGTTGTGCGCTGTTCGTGTTTACAAAATTAATAGAGGTAAAAAGAAAAGTTTTTCCACAGAAATGCCATCCGCTTTTACTGGCATGGTTTATGAAAGTTAACTTCAGAGTTCCTTACCTTATATAATTTTTTTATGCTACCGGATAAAAGATTCCGAGAATGATTTCACGTTGCTATGTATATGCTCTATGTTGCTGTGTCTGCGGAAACAAAAAGTTAATTCACTTTTCTTTCCTATAAAATTTTAAGTAGGATTTGTCCTAACACAATGAGATGCACGAGATGTTGCTAACGTTGACGTTGTGATATAATTATGCATTACTTCTAGTATATAATATACGAATAGCAAACCGCCACACATTTCGCCTTCACACGAGGCATTCTCAAGTGACCGATACGTGTGGCATCTCCGCAAGAGATAATTGTAGTTATGTGTTCATATAGTATGTTCCGTATAGCGCTTAAACTCTGCACTAGGCGATTAAAACTAAACTATACCATGTGCAATACTGGTAATAAGCCACCAACATAAGAGGGATGTTAAATACAGAACGTATCTATGTGGATTTAGACTTAACAACAACATACTTCAATCCATTAACAACTGTCACCCACACCTTATCAAATGTCACTCTGACATTAAACAAGCCTGCTGTGCCTACTGAAAGCACTGTTGATAGTGTTTACGAGACGAGAGTCGACGTGCCATATTTTATTGTTTCTTTCGCGAGGCTCGGAAACAACAAACAGCACTTAACAAATTGGTGTCATTCGTCACAGGTTCTTATTAAAACTTGGCTGATGGCTCTTAATTATCAAGTCCGTGTCAAGTTGCTTGCGGGATAAACATGATCCCTTTTTTAGGGTAGTCGGGGTAGGAACCCTCAAATAATATTCGAGAAGAGGATCTTTAAAAATTAGACTAAGTCCCGTGCTGAAATGGAACTGAACAAAATACGAGCAGCTGCCAAGAACTTATTTTACAAAGATTTTTTTTGTTATTGGCAGAGGAGCTCGCAAATCTTTCACCAATTCCTTTAATATTTCTTATGTAAAGGCTTCTCACTGTCACCAGTGGCGGTTTTGAAGTGCTTA
Organism: Leucoptera coffeella; assembly: GCA_030578115.1. Classification (NCBI taxonomy): domain Eukaryota; kingdom Metazoa; phylum Arthropoda; class Insecta; order Lepidoptera; family Lyonetiidae; genus Leucoptera; species Leucoptera coffeella. Next base: position 237,400 of record JAMBLF010000238.1, read on the forward strand.
GGTTGTAAAATTCACAGGAGGGTTTGTTGTTGTCGCTAGGTAGATTAAAACGGACGCGGTAGTATGAGTATGCAAGTAATTTTAATTTTCCAGATGCTTTATTGGCAAACAAGTTGAATTTTGCGAGAGGTGCGGGAATACATCTGAATTTGGACTCGCTAGCCGGATGTGAAATTTTCCACCTCCGCACTCTGGAATTGTTCCCGAGTGACGCCCGTCCACGTTCATTCACGAGATTATTTTTAGGCGCTTCGTACTATATCCACGGAACGGCACTGACGACGTGGCACGTCGCTAATATGGCACTGTAGGTTGGCGACCCCTATGTAGTATTTGAACAAACATAACACAGATCGATATCGCTAAGAAGGTACACGAACGCTTGTAAATCTTGTTAACTATCTACGACTGTTAAGTAGATGGTACACATAATGCAACACATCATATCTTTTGTTCAGACATATAGTAATCGTTAACATTAGTATCGTATGTGTCTGTAATAAAGCAAGTGTAGACATTATTGTAATTTATTACAGTTGAAACACATTAAAGATTCTGGTATAACATATCGATGTTGAGATATGTGTTTAAGCAAGAAAATTTCAGAATTTATTGCTAGTGTTGCCAATTCCTACCACGATAACTAAATAAGTACCTAGTTAAAGAGGGCTAAGGTAGATCCATAATTGCAGGATTAGCATGGACTGATAGACACTTAAAGACAGTTTTATTTCGATGATTGTAACACAGTTTACACACTGATCTCGTGTTCATGCAATGCTATGTGCCTATTTTTATTGGTTCCTTATCCTCAAAAACTGAAACTGTCATGTTAATTATGACTCTTGCAATGACTGCATTTATTGTCTTATATTAGTAATTCAAGAGTATAAAACCAGCCTCGTGACGAATACTAATATTGATATATAACATTCAAGAAATTACGATCAAATTATAAGTTTCTCGACATATACCAGTTTTTGACATGAGAGATTAGCCTCATTCAGTTATGCTAGGCCCGATGTAATGGAATTACTAACAGAAATAACTCTAACGATGTACAAATATAATTATGTGGGACCGGCGACGATGCTATCTGTCTAATGAAATTCCAAAAATAGTAATTTGAAGTGTTGGCACGCGACTAAGCAAGCTGCCGGGTGCTTTTAAACAAATTGCTCTATTACACCGTACGTACACTACTTATTTTTATGCAAATACAATGCATAACTACACTGTGTGTTCGTAATCCCTAAAGAACAGATACCAAGTAAGGAAAAATGTTTTACCATTGAAAACTTTATTAATTCGTAAGCACATCGTACATTCAGAAGCTAAAGAAGAATGATTTGGCGTTTTTCTGTTTGCATAAACAATTTCTGCATTCTAATGAAATCGTTCACATTTTTCTGATCTCATCTATTGTCATTGTGACTCACATTTATTTATTCGTTGTGGCCAAACAAAATACCACCGTCAGCTTCATCATTGACCATGCACAATTCAACACTTCATGCCAATCCAGGCCAAATTCCAAACCATGCTTCTAAGACTGCTACAATGACCTCTCATCCATAATAAACAAACCTTGAAGAATGCTTTAAATAAACCCTTTTTGAGTCTTCAACCTTTTTACCTTCAGGTTCCAATCAACCCTTCTGCCACCTATGAGAGATCCATGTAAATAATAAAAAGCCTTTCTTCTAACAATAAGAGATGCATTCTGACTCACCAGGTTTTCTCCGGACGCGCCACTGCACCGGCGGCGCTGGACTGCTGCCCGACGAGGCCAGCTTGAAGCGTCTCCTGCCAACAACACTACATCATCAATAAACATGGCATTAATACCTCCGCAATTGCGGAGATAGACACACGAACTTCTGTATGCACCGGAGGGTTAATGATTGTGAAAGTGTTTGTCTTTTCTTTTAAACATGGTAGTTAGTGTAAAATGGGGAGTCCTAGTCTAGGTTTTCAACTAAAAATTTAACTAAAAATTTAAATGCTAAAATTTTAATGCTAAATGCTGTCTGTCATCCTGGCATGTCGTTGAAGGCAAATTAAGTAGTAAGGTCTCAGAGTAAGGTCAATATAATCTTTCGATTGATGGGACTGTCACCAATGTTTTATATCAATCCCAACACTAGCCCTATAATTCTATAAAAGAGGTTGAGGACTTATTATCTCCATATCCTAGGGCTTCTATCCTCGCTGCAGCTTGCAGCTATTATAAACTGATCCTAGTAATTATTTCGATTAGAAGTAGAAATTGTTAGAAAAAAAACAATAATATCAGTGTCACTGCAAAAACACACAAATGGTACATAAAAACATAAACCATGGAAGCTACAATGTTTTCAATATATTGAAAGCAAATGGCATTTCAAGAAAAAAAAAATCTGATTAGATTTTAATACGAAAATTTTATTGAAAACATATTTTTCTTGACCTGTGACCTTACTTACCTATTTTTGTTTAAGCGACACCTAGTGGACAAAATGAAAACTACATTGAGAAAAATTGTTAGACCTTCGAAGAAACGAGCCGTTGAGCCAGTTCAATGTAGTTTGTAAAGATGGCGTTGTCTTAAAATATGAAGATCTCTATATGATCGCAATTTCTAGTGGGTTGAAACTTTAAATTATTCATGGCAACAAATTGAATATGATAAGTTATTTATTAATTCCTTACTAATGTACTATTGAGGTGCGATTTCCTTTAACACCAAGGTTATTTCAAATTCTAAGTGGCATTTGCATAAGAGATCAGAGATATGTAAATTGCCTATCCTTACCTAATCGCCTTTGTATGGTCTCAGACTATAATGTAATGTAAAATACTGCCATTTAACTTTACATTTCGTAGGAAGCGGCTGATATTGCTAAAACTGTTAACTCTAATAATGCGGTGCTCTATTACATTAACCATTTTGTAATCAATATACCAGATTATTACAATCAATTATTGAAATCTTAAAAATAATAATCATATAGAAAAAAATTATTTTTATAAATAATAAAAAATCTAATTAAGTCTACTGGTATGTTGGAAAAATTAACTCTTAACTATGGGTTACACTACAGTCTACAGATTTAAATGTAACCAAGGAGTTATGTACCATAAAGTTCTCCTACCCTTCAATAGCAATGCCTCAGTACACCTAATAATAATCCTAAAATTAATTAACTTCGAACGGATTAAGATAGATCCCTACTGTGTAAAGTTTATTAAGCATAAACGTAACTATAATACGAAAGTCTGAACTTACCCTTCCAAAGCTACGAAGTAGTTAATTTCCCCAGAGTTTATAATCTGCGTCACCACACCGACGACTACCCTGTGAAACAAATTGAAAACTTCAGTTTGAAATAAAAAACAAAAAGACGAACGCGTTCACGACCGTCAACCCATACGGAGTGGTCAGATGTTCAGGTACCGCAATAGCGGAGGTAGTAATTCTAAGGCTACCTTGAACCCAGATAGTACTCAATGTGACAGGTGGCAAGCCATGTCGCTATAGTATGTTGTGCTTGTACACTAACTATTGCCTGTTCGGGAAACAGATAGGTTTCCTCACGATGTTTTCCCTCATCGTAGTAGTTACCGTTGACGCATTTCATAAATGTATTTTTATTACGAAAATATACATAGAAATTCATTAAAAGTCATTGCCATTGGTACGGAGTCAAGCCCTAAACAACTGAGCTACGTCGAAATGAAAACATAATTGAAATTATGTTACTAGGGCCATATACAAAAGGATACTCTGTAAATGAAGATAACTAGTAACGCGAACCTTCGACTACCTCGCAAGGGATAGAGGTCGTCATTTATGTGTTTATTTTTGGTAAGACAATTTCGTCCACGTAACTCCATCCTTTTTTACTAGTTTGGCATGACTGGATGGGAACAGTTTAAATCTTTATTTATTAATCTTGGTTATCAAATAATTAGTTATCCTTATCACTCAAAGATATTTAGCAAAAGTTAAAATGTGAATTAGTTACTCCTTTATTGGAAATCAAATACCGCGACTATGAGTCACGAAGTTCAAGCATATATCACGTTCCATAGTCCTTTTCAGGGTAGACTAAACCTTGGAAATATATCAAAGCTATCGCTTGTCACTGACTGCTATAAGTAGAACTATTAAATTCGGTATGGCTTTCATACATAATGATACTGAGTCTAGAAGACTATTTGATCCATTGACCCGTAGTCACATAGTCATCTCCCTCATGCACGAACGAAACGCCGGTGTGAAAAGCAACTACTTAAGTTCCTATTTATGCCCCAGCCGCTTTTATAGAGAACTAGCGACCCGCTTCGGATTCGCACTTCTGGCTATTTAATGGATGTTATTATACATATAAACCTTCCTCTTGAATCACTCTATCTATTAAAAAAACCGCATCTAAATCCGTTGCGTAGTTTCTAAGATTTAAGCATACAAAGGGACATAGGGACATAGAAAGCGACTTTGTTTTATACTATGTAGTGATAGTGATATCGAAATATAGATACTTAACTAGTTAGTTAGTTATGGCCTATTTGAAGAATATAAGCCTATTCTAAGAAAGTATTTAAGAGGGAAACACACGGAAACGCTCTCGCATGTTTCCAGACAATAAATGTTGAAGGACGTAAGCCCTGTTTGTTATGTGTCGCTATTTAATTGCTGACTGTAGGCCAAAGGGACAGTAAAACACATACAACAAATTTGGTTAACATACGTAATCGACCTAACTAAATGAATAAGAATAAAAACGAGTAGATTTGATCTAACGTCTTTTACTAGTGAAATGAATAACTCAATGTTATTTGACGTTCCAATTATATTTTTACACCAACAACAGAAATGAATTTGACTTAGTTACTCGAAAAGTGGCTATTAATCTATAAGGATATTTATTAACTGAAATAATTATTAAATTTACAGCAGTCAACCAAATTGATTTGTGTATTAATTTCTAGGCATAGAATACCCACTGTTACTGTACTGAATAATATCAGATAAGCCATGTCAAAGGGTAGGCCCCTATAACTTATCTATATTATTAAATAGATCACTTAAATATGAAGAGTACTTTAGTTACGAGCGTTGTAAATAAAAATTACTAGATGTAGTTATATCATAACATTAACAATGAAATAGTTATAGTTATGTATCAACGAATAAAAAAAATACATTCAGTAACTACCTAGTAAGTTAGTATCGTAAACCAATTTAGATTTCTTGTGTCTGTTTCCTATAACGAAACGTATATTTTAATTTACTTACATATATACAATCACGCCTTTCGTTTACAATGAAACAGACAGAAACTCATATACCCAATGCCCACAATGCTAGCCATAGCCACTGTTGATCCGGAAATGAATCAGAGGCGTGACGGCTATACAACAGATCTCAAATCACGAGACTTATCTAGTTAGACACATAACACATTTTACAGATGACGACTTCTATGTCATTAGATACTTACGACTGAAACATTATAATCAGTTGAACGATAGTAAACAAAAACATCCGAGAATCTTCCTAGGATCGTATTCATTTGTTTTCTATAAAAAAATTGTAACTAACTAATCAGATAAAACCAAACAATAAAGACATACTTAGTTAGAATTCCTGATTCAGTTTTGAATAAGGATGAATGAAACCTAACTCCCAACATTACTTGGTACATATCAACACTTCCCCGAGATTATAGATAATAACTACAGCCTATAACTAGAGCTGAATAGTGTTACTCGTAAAGTTTAATGTCCCTTCATCTTAGGATAAGGTTTACACAAATAACACGCAAGTTTGTTGTTGTTTCGTATACAATCACAACATATCAGTCATAGCTAACTTATAAAGTAAATATTCACTCCAAGTTGAAAATTCCTGAAATCCATCTTGTTATTTTTTTTACAGTTCAATGACACATAATATTATAGTTAGTTAACTACTCGTAAAAAGTACTCATATTCTGTCGATTAAAGCCATAATAAAAAAATGATAAAGAATACTTTGTGAAGACATACAATAGCGGAGGTACACTATAAATCTTTAAAGAATAACCTATTTCACGTAGATGTTTTATATTGACTAACCTTGAATGATCAGACAAGTAGGTTTTAAAGAAAAACTGCGCAGAAACAATCCTCGCGACTCTAGCACGAGCAACTGTTATCTTATATTCAATAACTAAATACATACGTAACGCTACAACAGTTAAACGTTGAAGCATTATGAAGAACGAGACTACTGTTTGTGTATCTACATAAACCGCGTTTTGTTCAGAAGGTGACCCCGATCTCGGACCATGACACATTATGACGAAAGCACCTTAGCCTATTGCGTCCAACCGCTATCCTGATACTCAATACACATGCATAAACAGTTAGTTATACTTACATTTATTTAATATTAAAATAGAACATGTAAAATTACCTTTACAGGCCGGCACAATGCGTTAAAACAGTATTATAGATTAGTTAACTATATCAATATCGATGTATTGTATCGCAAAATAGTTTAAGGAAATTAAATTTTATCAAGTTCCGTGGCCTACGTTTAAGGTCGCGTGTATCGGACCATAAAGGACGTCTAACATCTCACAGTTCGGTGGTCTAACTACGAGTACCTCAACTAACTACTACGTTAAGTAATGGATATCTGACTACCTACAAATTATCCGACATATGAACTTACAATTACTGTCTTTTATGAATTATCACCCATACAAACAAGCGTGCGTAGGTATCAATCAATTCTAATCAGTTATTACGTACTACTTGATAATATTGCGATTACAAAAATCGTGGATACAATTATGAGCAACTAATTACGAAAATGCACAACGCAAGAGACAATCCTGAAAATTATGACGCCATTTCGTTTTTAAAGGCACCGCAAATATCAATTACCAAAAATGTCACACAAGTTCTTGTTTAGATACTTTACATACTCGTATAGATAACGTTGTAATGAAGAAACGCGACCCGAAATCTGTGTTCAAAACTCGATCAAACGCTAGTTTCGTACGCGTTTTTTTGGAATTCAATTTGTAAACAGATATGGGCGACGGCAATCATTCATGCCTGGCGATCTCATCTGTAAACGGGTGAGGAAACCTTCTTGTATACATGGGCCTTGAATCAATGCCAACTAGTAAAAATGCGTATGACGGAATAGTAATTTCAACTACCGAGAGTAAACGTAAAGAGGTTGCATTTCATTTACTTTTCAAAGAGCACACAACAGTGTCACTACATGGAGTGGAGTATCTTAATGTAACCACACACAACAGGCAAAGGTAATGGCTTTCCATGGTAGAAGTTTCATAGCAACGAGCTGCCATTACTAACTGTGACAAACATTTGGAAATTCTAGTTAAACATTGATAAATCAAGAGCAGGTGTATCATCTGCTTGCAAACAGTTATCAAGTTCTTCAGGCATTTGAATAAAATATCCAGGCACCATGCAAAAGGTGATATAGGACTGAAACCCCATAAGAGACAGAGGATGAGTACCTTGGTGAGTAAGACTGGCTGGCGTTAAGTAGTTAGTATGGATTCAACACTACAATTTAGCACTGTACGCATCTAGCATAGGATAGAGCAGCCTGCAGATGTGTTCTGCCTCAGGTACATTTCTCATACATTAAATTACAATGAGCTAGACAGCACTCTCGTCAATTTACTTGGCATTAGGTATAAAAGCATTTACAAAACAACATTGTATGTTCTAGCTGTCAAGTTGCCAAATTTTGTGAGAGCATCACGCATACCGATTCTCAGGACTTGACTCCCATAAAGCATAAAGACTACAACTGTTAAGTCCTGTTATTCTTATTGGCGTTAACCTTGTGCCTGTGGTCTTTTTCAGGACAATTGAGTCTGATTTAATCAGGATTTTTACAAATCGTAATGTATTATTAGACTTGGCAGGGAACATGCAAATTTAATTTAGTCTTTACTGGAAGTTAGATAATTCTTTTATGAGAGTTTATCAGGATCTGTCAAGGTGGTGTACAATAAACTCTGCTTATCGATGTGAAACAGAGACATATATTAATTAATTATGAGTAAACAATACCTGGCTTCGCTCATCCAGTACACGATTTTTGCAGAATTGTCACTAACTAGCCATGCTCTAGACAGAGTCATAAAACATCAAGTAATCTGTAGTTTGTCAAAGCCAAAAGAATTTATTGAATTACTGGATATATGTTGTGGAATCTAAATAATTTGTTGATTGATTTTTGTTATTTAGGTAATGATTTAATAGTCTATTATCCCACAATACCACAGTGTTATTTTATTACATATTCTATGTTATTGAATACTGATAACTAACCAAAACTAAAGCATCTTGAATTACATTGAAAAAAGAGTTTCAAATCGCTTTAGCCAGAAATTTTCAATTGCTATATGTTTTTTTTCCTCCTTTAACTTAACAGTATATAAATTCAATAAGTTTACTGTTTATAATATGAAAAAAGTGAATTAGAAAAGGTACTAAAAGCAACATCCATTCTTCACAGAAACTATGCTTGTGTTTATGTGGAATTTAAAGCTTTGTGAATTGTTTTTCTAAAGGACAGACCAATTATTCAATGGATATAATAATTCTAGATCTTCTCTATCATTAGTAATTAAATATATACATATGACTAAAAGGTGTATGAATTGACGAGCCATTTAAGGGGTTAACAAACTTTTTTCTACAGTAAATATTTCCAACAAAATGAGAACATTGTTTATCAAAAACAGTACTCGACGCCGTCGTAAACAAAATGTCTCAAACTTCTAGGTAGATTTGAACTCATGAATATATAAGTCACTTATCAAAGTATTCCAGTAATTTACAAAAATTCAAGATAAGTAATGAGACGTACCTGAACTTTCTAAATTTTCGTTACAAAAAACCAAAATATTCCCAGCGTCAACACTGCAAACTTTACGAAATGACAGTTCGTAATATTATAGAAAAATAAAATACCACAAATAACTATCACTAAATACTGTCTCTTGATAACAATGTTCTAAATTATAAATTTGCTCACAAATATACACTTACAAAAACTATACTTTCTAAATAATATTTTTCGAGGTTACTTTCTTTCTACACAAACACCACGGACAAGATATTCGCATATTACTAAAAAAAGTGAGGCAAGAATTTTATGCCAAGAGCAAGACGAAAGAGATGAACAGCTCGAAAATATAATCGCAATATCGATAGTTCGATACTTTAAATTCTATATATCGATAATTATAGAAAGTGGATTAATTTTTCACCATTATTGAATACTTTACATACTGTACTAAATTAGAAAATGTTAAATATCTTATTTTAAATTAGGTATTAATTCCTATTAATTATTTTGTACACCCATCAACATAAACTTAATGTATAATTTTTAGACTATAGCACACAATAGGTAGTATATTTTTTGGTATCTATTGACATTATAAGGTACTAGTAAAAGAATGTCTTTTACATGATCCATAAGTATTTTTAATTGACTTTACGTTACATTTAAGTCGACAGTTTATTTAATTTTAACGTCGTATGTATTCAAGATTAATCTATTTGTGAAAAACATTATAAATTATAATATGAACTAGTCAAAGAGTTTTATCAGAGTGACCAAATTATAAAAATCTAAAGGTTGAAAGGTAAGGTAGAAAATCTCAAGGAATGTTAGAATATGATAAAATATCACATAATGATGTATTGATTAATGCAAAATTATTAACCAAAAAAACATGTGGAGTGAGAAAATGGCAAATAAAAAAAAACTACAGAGTTTGATTTGGGTCGTTAGTGTTCTACTATCCAAAATCGACATTGAGTATTTGTTCGCTTATTTGCTAATTTATTTTAAATATATACTTATATAAGGTTTTAAATAATGAGCTCTGAAGTGCTGTAAAACCTTATTTAATGAAAGAAATACAAAATTACTTAAAGATAAAACTTCTGAGGAAAAATATGTGATCTTAGTAGTCTTTGTTATTTTTCCGTTGCCGTAGCAACCTGGTACTTGTGTCGAACAGCCAAGCTGTTCGCCACACTTACTATTTTACATAAAAACTAATTTAAAATATGATATTCATTATAAAAAGTACCATCTTGCCACCAACATATAATAATTGCCAAAACGAAAATTTTATGTGAATGACATATTTTTTTTCATATTTTGACGTTCAATAAGTGATTTTAGTCTCCTAATGTTGAATAAAAAGATTTTCATTTCATTTCAAACTAACTAAACTCTTTTAAGATACAATTGGTGAATCAAAAATAAGTTTTGATATAAGTTTTTTATAGCCGACTTCTAATGATTGGATGTCTAAATAAAGAAAAATAGATGTGCAGTACAAACTAATACAGTGTGGTCAGCCCATATAAGAAATAAAAAGAAATTGAATTGAATGGTGAATTTTAATTTTCTACTATGCAGATGTCCAACGGTCGTTTGTATGTAATGTATGTTCATAAATCTTACAATACATTCGAACTTGTGTAAATAAATGTGTTTATAAGTTTATTCATTGTGAATGAGTTAAAATCAACTTTAATGAATAAGAACCTGCTGGATTCGTAAGATATGCGCTAGTTAAATTTGGTGCTAAACCGAATACCTACGATTAATTTATCGCATTGGATATCCTTTCTCTTAATTTCTTGTTTGAAGTCTATCATTATAAATATGATGCAAACCAAAAGGTGGTGTGGTGGTGTAGATGAAGAGTATGAAACCCAATACTTTGGATTTGGGTCTCAACGATTTAAAATTGCTGTTCGTGAAATGGTTGAAGAGAAAATTTCAAATTGTGTGAGGGACATGCAATCATATTTACAAGAATCACTTGATCTGAATGACACAGATAAGTCAACACTCACTTACTCGTGTAATAAACTAATTCGCCTGTATTGTGAACGTGCTGCTCCATCATTAGAAGTAATTGATGAAGAGATTGAGAAAATGCTGAAAATTCCTTCTAATGTACTTTTACCAGAAGATGAAGTGCAAGAATGTATGGTATCTGATATTGAATACAAAGATCTTAAAGATGAAGTTGCTCAGTTACGGCTAAGGGTGGAAAGAGGTGCGCTAATGGAAGCTCTACTTAGCGCTGAGGAAGATGAAATAAATTCCTTGGAACATGCTTGTGAAATTGCCAGAAAAGACATTGATCAGTTACAACTGATAAATAATGATATTGTTATGACAGACAAAATCGTAGATTTGAAGAAAGAAACTTCTGTGTTGTGTGATAGTGTACCATTCATGAAAGAGAATGAAGCTATTGATTTGTTTGATTAATTTCGTTAACTTGTATAAAAAGGGATTGAATATTATAAATATATTTTTAAACATACGATACACATGTGTATGCTTTTCCAAATTAGGTATTTTCATAAACGTGATGTTCTGTAAAGTGTCTAGTTTTGTAACATAAACATATGCTTCACGACTTGTGTATACACACTCCCTTTTTATAATGGCGGGGTAGTCAGAGGCTTGAATGCCCATCTCCGAAATTTCGAAGGCATGTTAGGTATGGGTCATTCGAAGCCCGCATATCACTAGACAGACAGCACCCAATGTGATAGGTAGTGAACCGTATCGCCGTATATAGGCACTAGGTTTTGTAATCTTGTTTTTAAGTTTTGTGTCTTCTGTAAAGCTGGCAATCAGGCAGTTACTATTGCAAATATTTCAAAGCTTTGGTACCTAGTATTGTTGACAATATATTATGTATGGTACTTTTTGGAGAAGTATGTACTAGTATATTGGGAAAAAGAAACAACAAATAATTGAATACACTTGTATCTTTCTTTTATTTTTATGAAATAGAACATCGACAATAATTACTCTAAATTTGTGGACAAAATATATCAGAAATAACACTCAACTATTGGTATCACATTGATGGCTTTACAACACCTAGAAAGCCTGAGCTATGCTCTAAAATATTTGGATTATGTACGCTGATGCCTAATTTAGCTTATATTACAATTGTTGTCCTTTGTCCATTTATCAAATATTCTGTGTTAAAACCATATTTATTCCTATTTAACAATTTAATTACGTTTACTTAAAATAACCAATTATTTGGGTATTTTAAATAACTTTACTTTTTAACTATTTTATTATTATTTTAAAGGATACAGGAGCAACTGTTTCTTCACAGTACTCCTACTGAAATACCAACATGTCATAATTTGTAAAAACATCAACAACTATACCAATATATTTACTTATCAAAACTTATGTACAAATTGGTTTATGGTAAAATTAAAAAAGGAATTGTTATGTTTAAAACCACACACTCAGCTACAGTTCAAACTAGCTGATAGGAGACGAACTCAGATTCCTGTCTTGGGCACATGATAGAAGCTTTAATGTAGGAATTTGTTTTATACTAATATTTTTTCTGGAGCTATTGGATCATGACCAACACCAATCACTATCCCATGACAGACAACATGGTATTATTGTAATAGTTGATTTTATCACTTGTATCGATTTGTATGAGTATGATCAAAGAAAGATAACTCATTTAGGTCATCAGTTTGGGAATTAGTATATATAATGAATAAATAATCATCATAAATGTTTTCTAACTATTAATGTTTCTTGTACATTTATGTGTACCATTCTATGCTGTCAGCTTCTGTCTTTGAGATCATACACTGATTTTAAAGTTAAGCGCACTAACTACATGATAATATAACAACAACTCTTATAATTTAAACTTAAGTCACAAAACATCACAGAAATAAATTAATATAAATCTTATTAACAGCTACCTACCGTATTATTTACATTTTTTTAGAATGCTCGCTTTATCGTCATTCTTATTATTTACAATTTCATATTATTTATTAACATATCAACGTGTTAGTTAGCATACAGAATATTAGCTACAAAAGGAAAGATTTATAAAATTAGCAATTATTCAGCAAGCAATGCCTTTGACAGACTATAACCATATTCAAAAGTATTTTTTCTGGTTTATTTAGGTGGTGGATCAGCCCACAGAATGTATTTTTTCCCAAAGCTTTGGTTTTTGAACCTATGCATAGGTTTGAATCTTGGTTTTCAAAAGCGCTTCATAAATCTAAGAAGTTCTCTTACATATTAAGAGTACATACTCTTCTTTAAGCTCTAGATACAGGGTTTGTTTTATTAATGCGCGCGTTACAACCATTCATTTTATAAGCAGACTGATGAGGTCAAATTTCCATCAACAATCAATCAAACTATAGGTCTCCCAAAGGACTCAGGTCAAATCGAGCGACTACCATAAAAACTTCTTCACATCAACCAGCTACTAACAGGGTTTATTTAAATATTACGTATGGTACCATGTCCTTAAAGTTTTTGCCATGTTAAAATACAAAATCTTATATAATGTAGTGTGCGTTCGCGCAGCGGAATGTTGTTGAATTTAAAGATTTTAATTATGCAGATATTTAGTGTATGACGTCGTATAATTGTGTATGGTAAAAAAAAAATTGTGCACGCAGCCATTGTGGAGAAATTCACCAAAAACTGATTCCGCTGGGCGAACGTTCGCCCAGCGGAACTTTTTTTGATCCATTGACTTTAGAAGAAAAGAGATGTGTTCAAAAATTAGTGTGTATTTGTGTGTAATTGTGTATGTATGAATAAAATTAGTGCATGCATAAACTTCGGAGAAATTCAAGTTTCCGCTACGCGAACGTTTGGCCATTAGCTAATTTTCATACAAAGCGCTTACATAGAGAGCTGTAGATTTTTACATACGTTGTTTTGAATTTGTTTATATTTGTTTAAAAACAGATTTAGAAAAAAACGTAAGGCTTAATAGATAGAAATATAAACGTAAAATACGCTTATTAGGTCTTAGTTCTTAAAGTATGCACTTTGGGGTCTAGATTTTCACGTTTATACAAACCTTGTAAGTGTCTGCAACACGTTGCCAAGTGTCAATGATGTTCCGTTAGTAATTAAAGAGTTATAGGACAATTTACCACGAATAGATCACTGTTTACAAAGCAGTCAAATATCATGACGTTCTAAAGGAATTGCATTGTAAAATGTATGCCAATAATTAGTGTATTCATTCAACTATTCACATGCAAAATTTCATGTCATTAAATTCAGTAATTAAAGAAAAACAATTATAATACTGACGAAGCATCGAAAACCTACATAACCCGACCAAGTTCGGATAGCTACAAAAAAGCGGCCGTGCAATATATTTAGGTAACATCTCAAAATTTACAGTATAATACCGGTATTGAATTGGTACAGGTGATAACACAATTGTTGTTTCGATATAATTTATAGGTCATTTATTTTTGTACACCTACTTTTTTAAATGTATTATTATATTATTTATATTATATATTATTATTATATTATATGTTATTATATTATATTATATTATATTATATTATAAACTCTCTATAACATAGAAAAGACCACAATTTGGTTGGTTTACCTTAAAACCCATACATTGATACACTCTTTATAGCGCAGCCGCCATTCTCTATTACGAAGAATACTTAATTGTGGTCTGTTCTATGTTATAGAGAGTTTATCGTTATAGAGAATAATGTTATAAAGAGTTTACACTGTATTTAGATTATATCTCAAGTCTCAAGCGCATACTTAAATAAAGTACCTACGTAAACGGTACCTACTTTCTGTCATAGTCAAATACATTTAAAAAAGTAGGTGTACAAAAATAAATGACCTATAAATTATATCGAAACAACAATTGTGTTATCACCTGTACCAATTCAATACCGGTATTATACTGTAAATTTTGAGATGTTACCTAAATATATTGCACGGCCGCTTTTTTGTAGCTATCCGAACTTGGTCGGGTTATGTAGGTTTTCGATGCTTCGTCAGTATTATAATTGTTTTTCTTTAATTACTGAATTTAATGACATGAAATTTTGCATGTGAATAGTTGAATGAATACACTAATTATTGGCATACATTTTACAATGCAATTCCTTTAGAACGTCATGATATTTGACTGCTTTGTAAACAGTGATCTATTCGTGGTAAATTGTCCTATAACTCTTTAATTACTAACGGAACATCATTGACACTTGGCAACGTGTTGCAGACACTTACAAGGTTTGTATAAACGTGAAAATCTAGACCCCAAAGTGGATACTTTAAGAACTAAGACCTAATAAGCGTATTTTACGTTTATATTTTTATCTTTTAAGCCTTACGTTTTTTTTCTAAATCTGTTTTTAAACAAATATAAACAAATTCAAAACAACGTATGTAAAAATCTACAGCTCTCTATGTAAGCGCTTTGTATGAAAACTAGCTAATGGCCAAACGTTCGCGTAGCGGAAACTTGAATTTCTCCGAAGTTTATGCATGCACTAATTTTATTCATACATACACAATTACACACAAATACACACTAATTTTTGGACACATCTCTTTTCTTCTAAAGTCAATGGATCAAAAAAAGTTCCGCTGGGCGAACGTTCGCCCAGCGGAATCAGTTTTTGGTGAATTTCTCCACAATGGCTGCGTGCACAATTTTTTTTTTACCATACACAATTATACGACGTCATACACTAAATATCTGCATAATTAAAATCTTTAAATTCAACAACATTCCGCTGCGCGAACGCACACTATAATGTACGTAGTAATTTTAGACTCTTGGACGGCGATGGGCCACCACCAATCACGTTGAGTATCGGCTACTGGTGAATACTCAGATAAAATTTTTAGAATCTTATTGTCTCGAACAAATTTTCTGTTTTTTGTATCAAACCATTCGTAATCTTATTACGAAGTTATTTATAAAAACAAGTTACATCTAATATAAAGCAATACATACTTATATATTTATTTTTTCATTTCCATGTTAGTAAACATTTTATATAGTATAACATTATATATTTGAGTATTATCAGATTCTCTTTGCGATCATGATGTTTCGAAATATTTAATTGTGGTACTTTACAATCATCGTAAGACCAGATATACTAATTGATCCTATATAGGATTGAAACTAAGCAATTATTATTCATGTCCTTTGTTAGTGTAGAATCCTTTGCAGGTCTACAAGTAAGTACGTAAATAAAATTACCCATTTAATATTATTTAATACACATACTGTATAATCTTTTCTTAATACTATTAGCTAATTTACTTATACTTTCTTTAAAATTATAATAGATCTATTTGGAATGTAGAAATTGTTGATAAAGTTCAAACCAAAGTATCTTATAAGCTACTGTTTAAATATTTCATTAGGAAATGTCAGGGGATGCTAACTAAATTCACAACTTAGGAAATATTATATGTATATAGATAACACATTTGCAGGTAGGCAAAATATTTACATACTGAATTAGATACATTTGTTGACTAACATATAAATACATTTCCACGATGACTTTAGGAAACTTAACATCAATATTCTTAGTTTAAGTTTTACGTTCTTTGGGATTTGCTAATATTAATTATTTGGCAAGAGCTTTACACGAATTGTGGCAATCGAGGATCAGCATATTTGACGAAACATTTGCTTTGAGGACCCGGCCATTGCCAGCCGGTGGTGGTTAAAGCTATCAGTCACACTGGACCCACCCAATCCGCGTTATCCTAGAAAATAAAAGAATAAGTAACTAAAATAAATATAACTTTTAGGTATTATTAGTTAGCAGTGAGTATTCCTTGATATAGAACTATACCAGGCACAATCAGCTTGACTTTATTTTGAAGTATCAAGTAACGATATGGCCGATGATTTATTTCAATCGAGAAAATCGAGATTCACGATATCTGCCTACCACCTTTAGACAAAAGGGCGTGTGTGAACATTACACATTACTACACATAAAATTTACCACATTACTAATAATTTTGAAGATAAAAGTAACTATCTGGTATACTTTTAAACTCATGAAAACTTAGTTATGTTATTACCTGACTAGTACTGACGCCCTTATGAAGGGGACTCTGAGCAGCGGGGCCGCTGAAGTAGCCTCCGGCCTTGGGCTTCAAGTGGCGATTATGCATCTCCATCTGAACTATCTTCATGAACTCAATCTGCGCTGCTAGCTTCTGAATCTCCTCCTGGAATCGAATAAACTTGTTTAGATATTAAATTTCTTGTAAACGCGCGTCTCTACTTCTCTCACAAGTTTATTATTACACAATAAATTTGTTATACTCTTCACTTCAACTGAGAACTACGAACGAAAACAACGAATGGAAACCTGATCTTTCTCGTGAATAGGTAACATGGCGATATTGAACACTGCCAGTCTCGTTACGTGCCTATATTTCAGAAAGTAGGTGTGGTCTAACAGAAATTAATTTACAATTGCGTAAACTCGTATGAACTGCTGACTAACAATTCCAATGTCACCGTTGTAATTCAAATTTAACTACAACTTATGCAATTGAATTATCATAAGACCTTAAGCTCATACCTTCAGCTCCTCGTTCTCCTGGTACAGGTCAGGAGGCTCATCAGGCACCAGACCAATGCCGTTGAGTGAAGAGGTAGTGGCGGCGCCTCTAGCTCGAGCTTTACTGTCCCAAGTATCACCTGTTCCACGTAGAACTCTCAGGACCTATTGATAATAATATGTTATGTCAAGGATTGAATTAGAATTTTAAATATATTTTTAATTTTCATTAGCCTGCATTAGGAGGCTTAGAAAATGCAAACTTCTGAAAAAAAAAACACTCAATAATCGGTTGCATACATAGTCAATAATCAATACCTTTATTTTTAATAAATAAAATATATTGTATTACTCATTGCGGTATATTAACAAGCTTTCAACAAATAGATGGAGCACTAGTAATGATAAATCTTTAAAACAACAATTACCTTTGGTAGGAACACCAGTAGCACTGTAGTAGATGTTGATAGTTGTGTTCTAATGAAGCCAAGAAGATATTTGATATCAGGCCCAGCTTTTGGTAATATAAGAAGACTGGAAAGTAAATAGACAGTATTAGAACATACAATACAAGCAATTCAAACATAATTGTTAACTGTGAGTGACTTAAGAAGCGTAGACTTAATCTCTGTTACCAAAAGCAAATCTTGAGGAGTTATTAGATTTATACATACTTCCGTCCCGAGTCACCCAAGTCCCCGAGACACATCTTTTTGGTTAAAGCACCTCTAACCAGGTTTTCGATGGCATTGCCATACAATATTTTGAAGGCGGGTCGCAATCACAGTACCTACCATAGACACCCTACACTCTTAGGTATGAGTATCTTCGTATATCACGCCAGAAAGAAGTCATCTATTTAGTGGTCTATTCTTATCCCAGCAAAATAAATATAACTCTAAAAATTCATTGAATAACTTACTGAAACGAAATCATGAGTGAGTTGACTGTGAAGATGTTGTAAATGGCGAACGATATAAGCTTGGCCTCGTTGTAGAGGCTCTCTGCATGCCGCACTCGATAGCACACACGAACGCCCCAAAGAAGGAATAGGATTTCACCTGAAAACACAAACAAGTTCTAAATTCACTGGTATACGAGGTTCAAATGCCTATCTATAAAACTGCGGTGTTAGGGATTCCTGGTCACCTGAAACGTTAATCAGTAACCAATTAGCGCCATTTAGAGACGGTTATTACAACTCTTTTTCGTTATACTACGATCGCTATGTCACTACCCTCATACTTCATTCTTATACTCGTATACAATTTGCTCGTTACTCAATTTGCTATAATTCATTCAAATAACCCTAAATTTCAGTAATACACACTGAGATGACTGGATTAAATTCGTTATACCTACATTTAATGTTTAAGGCTATTGTATGACTCACTACTTACCTATTGCTAAGCTGTGATCCCACCAGTTATATGTACATTGTTTAAATTTCAATCCTTTATTGTCAGTTATCTGTAATAAAAGGGTATAGTTTGAACGGACGAAGAATGTCTTAAAGTTTAAACTATGACGATTACATCATATGAGTATTTCCTAGATGGATATGCTAAAGTTAAGTAAGTTAATAATAAAAATGTCCACGATTAAGTAGTAGATCTTATTTTAAATATTTTAGTACCTATTTTTAATAAATAGTTTAGTATTGTAGTAGGTATGTAGTGTTAGTCGGTCTAAAACCTTAACTATTATGAAATTATCGATACGATTTGTTGTCGTGTCGATTTTGTAACTATAACTCGATACTTTTGTTACTATAAGGAATCCGGAAGCCTAACAAAGATAGTATCATTTTAACTAAAGAATTTTCCATGTACTCACGTCTTCAGCATCAGGAGGAGAAGACAGAGTCCACGTGCCCAAGTAGACCAGCATTATGATCAGAATGGGCGCCATCCACTGTAGTAGCTGCTTGTCTGTCAGCTTCAGTTTGTGAGCTGACTTCACTCGATATGTAAGAGATACTCTGAAAATAATTAACTTAATTATGAAGGTAATTCTTAGTAAAGGTTGGAAGGCTACTAAAGACTTTATTATCACCTATTCAGAAAATAGTTTATTTATTGAAAAAAGTTGACGTTAGGAGTACCTATAACCGCCGAGAGTGTATGAGAGGATGTATGAATGTCAATGAAGCGAAAGTGGTCTGTCAGGATCGGGACAAACGGGGATCCGTGATCTCTGCCTACCCCTCTACAGGGAATCAGGCGTGATGTGTATGTATGTATGTATGTTATTGAAATGTGTGAACACCTACATAACATGCCCATTGTATTGGGCTATACGGAACCATGTCACAAAAATTAAAACTGCTTTTTGCTAACAGTAATAAACTTGTACATGTATGTATTTCACTTATATTGAGTTGCTCTGGGAGAATGCATCTTGCTGCATCTCTGCTACCATAAACTGAAAGTTTTGTTAGCATACTGACCTCCATGTCTTCATAAGAAGAGCCGTGTACGTGATACAAAATCCCATGTGACGAGTCCATTTCGTCGCAATACATGAGTAACGATCTAATACCGGAAATATGGCAGCCATCTGGAATTGACATAATTAGCATTAGAGCGTAAATAAAGTAATAGATGACTTGCTGCTGTAGGTAGAGATTATATTGAAATATATTTCTCTCTTTGCATTTTTATATTGATTTGAATGAAAGTTAAATAAAAATAACTTTAGCATATTGTTATATAAAATTAATACTAATTTCAAAAAAATTAACACATACGTGTACTAAGTTCCATAATGTAGGTTCCTTCGATATTTCGAATGACATTTATCTTTAACCCTAATAAATATCTACAATTTGTTGTCTATATAATACATGCCTATTATTTTTCGACGACCCCCGTGGCGCGATCGGTTAGACACCTGAACGCTAATCGTGAGGTCCCGGGTTCGATTCCCGGTAGAGGCAGAGTTAAGAACTACGCTTTTTTACTGCTTTCCAGTCTGGTCGTTGATTACATATTACATATATATGTATTTATCAATATATAATATGTATACATTTCTTAAATATACGTTGACTAGTAATGTACCCTTAACACAAGTCTTAAATGAACTTACCAAGGGGCTAGTTCAATTTGTGTAATGTCCAAATATTATTATTATATATTATTTTACAATCATACCTCCAAATACATGATGGCGCATCCGAGCAGCGTGATGGAGAGGAACACGGGGCTGGCCACGCGGAACACCTTGACCCGGCGGTGGCGCCTGGTGTAGACGGCCAGGCACACCGTCAGGACCGCGCAGCTCACCGATATCACTAGCAGCGATATCCTGACGAATAAGACATATAAACTATATAGCAAGAGGTTCTTGTATATGACTTGTTCTACACTGGCATGTAAAAAAAATGTTGAACTGGCGTTCCTTCCTGGCATATCGTAGGAGACGACTAAAGGACTAGGGGTAAATGGAATCTTTTGAGTGTTGGGCTTGAACATTGTCACTAATGTTTGGTATGATATACAAACGCATTCACGATCATTAACCCTTGCGGGGTAGTCAGAGATTCAGGTGTCCATCTCAGCAATTGCGAAGATAGTAATTCTATGGCTACCTCGAACCCACGTGTTAACCAGATAGTTAGTACTCAATGTGACAGGTGGTCAGCCATGTCGCCATTAACAAGCACTAACTATTACCTGTTCTGGGAACAGGTAGGTTTCCTCACGATGTTTTTCCCTCACCGTAGTTCTTGTAGATGTACTTAATAAGATTGATTGATAATAATGGGACATAAAAAGAAGATTGATAAACTGCTGTTCTCCCTGTCATCTGTCATGATCGTAGGAGACGACTAAAGGACTAGGGGTAAATGAATTGTATTGAGTGTTGGGCTTGAACATTGTCACTAATGTTCCATATGATATCATAACCTCAATAATCATGTTCTAAAAACTGACCCGGGAGATATTATTGTGTCTTCGAAGTTTTATCCACTCAGGATACTCGTATATATTAAATGTAAAGTCGTAGATGTAGACTACATTTGATATGTAAGTAATCCGACATGCCGAGAATACTAACCGGAACGACCAATTGTAAGAAGCGAGGCAGGGCTCTGGGCCGGAACAAGTGTCGCAACCCGGTTGGCATTTCAAGCACTCGAACGGCGCACTCCAGTTATCCACGTGGTTTTCCTGATGCTCCTGATAGGCGACTGAAATTTAACAGGAAATCAGTTACTTAAGTGAACACTAAATTTCATCAGGATCATGTAGTGATTTGCTTTGTTTCCTTAGATCTATTTTTTCATGATAAGATAAACTTATATCCTTCAGCTTTTGTAATCATATACGACCTCTTTAATATACACGACTGTAATTCCTTTCGATATTATCAGAGAATGAGGCTCCTTCATCAACTTAGCATTGTAATTTTGGTCTTTCAATTTTTTTTGAATACAGGCTGACTTGTACTTATACTTTCACACACACCCATAATATTAGAAATGAAATCCACACACGTCACTGTTTCCCGATATAACCATATGTTCTGAGTTAAATCTAAGTCGAAATTGTGCTCATACTTTCAATAATGGTTCCATTGAATCCTTCAGGGTTGGTGGTGGAGTAGTAACCAGGGCGGCATAAGCAGATGTAAGAGCCTCGGGACCAGCCTCCGAACCTCACGTTCACGTCCCGAACTGGTCTGTAGTCACACTGCAGAAGAACCGAGAGGTTTTTACGAAGTTAAGAAAATAATAGTAGATAAATTAGTGTAGGTAGCAATCGAGGTTAGATATCAAACTTGTATTTTTGATTTTTATATAATTATGATAATAATATTGGGATTAATTAAGAGAAATAAATTATGATACCACAACTATAAATGAAATGTTCTGCCTTAACGTGATCTATAACTTCTTAGTGTATAAAGTTGTATAATATATTGTCGTTACGATTAAAAATATGTAGTTGTGATGTTGATGATTTCAAATATACGAAAAAGACACATAATTCGTTGGTACACAATACATGTATATTCGATACTTACGTAACTAGTTTCGTTCGGGCATTTATGTGTGCTATAAAAAGAGTATATTTGATTGCTTTCTTCCTCCGGATTGTCAGCCTCGCATTGGTTTATCTCCATATTAGATATGTCGATGTCTAGGGAAACCACTCCTTTTAACCTGTAAAAAATAGTTATAAACATCGGTTTTTTGTCACGTTCTTTGTACTAGCTAACTGTTATAACGAAGACATTGAGTAGGTCAAATACCATAATAAATTCATGTTTGGAAACAAAATTTTTAGATTGCATGTTTATGTATAGACATCATTATATTATGTGAAGCCAGCTCATTTTTGACGAAACATTGCTATAACTACCTTCCATCCCAATTTATCATAGCAGGCCCCTAAAAGATTAGAGAGATGGATAAGCAATGTCCTAATAGTTTTCCATTACCCCAATATCTATGATCAAAGGACCGAAGACATACTGTATCGTAAAACTGTAAATATATATCAATTCTTACGAGTCAGCAGTCGACACAGGCGCCGTGTATGACAGTAGCCAACGTTTCGCAGCACAGCTGTAGTAAGGGTACGTCCACCAGCCCTCCATGGCGGCACCTGGCGGGGAGGGCATGAACTTCGGAGAACGCAGCGACTCTGCCTCGTACGCTGATTCGTACCTGGAATAGGGAATGGGTTGAAATGGAAGAAAGAAAGATAAAGTTATTGTTTGTATGTTGTTTTAACTATACATTATATATTTCTCTATATTTCAATAAATATTATTGGTACATTACCAGAAACTACAAGGAAGTACAAATGTAAAAAAAAAAACATAATACGGACAGGCCAATTCTCTTACTGTTTAACCTCCAATCAATAAACAATTAAAAGTTTTAATTCGACAAGTTTATAAATGAAATCAAATATCACACTGCTTAAGTCAGTTGTCGATCATTAAAATGGCAATGTCAGCTCCCTTTACGCAATTACATTTAATAATAATAATAATGATTTATTCCAATTCTAGATTTAACATTACATTAATTGAATTAGATGTTTACGCAAATGAAATAAGAAGAAATCAAGATACATATAATGACTACATACGCACACTTTTATATACACATTTTTAATAATCAAAATTAGCAATGACAATGTCTATTACATGGCATTATTAGTACATTTGCCAAATGTTGCAAGGAAAGAATCCCTACCATGGATATTCAGGATCCGGTGGCTTTTCCAAGGGTGGAGAGACCACAGCCACTGGTTCCCCAGTCCCAAACCTCTCCCACGCCACTGAGCTGCTGACCACGTCGTTGGAGCGCAGCACCATGGCTCTGGCACCCACTGCCCGCTCTGCACTGCTGGAGCCTTGTACCAGACTCTTGGATATGGCCATTAAGATGTCTGAAAAAAGAGTTAGATGATAGTTTGTCGTAGTTCGTAGTCAACTTCTACCTCTTTGACTACACAGTAAAGGTGTAGGTTTTGAAAGTGTTTTAATTTTTGTCATTCGGTTTGGTAGTCAACTTCTACAACGCCGGTAAATGGGGAGATAGACACGTGCATCTTCATCACGATTACCCAGTAAAGGTAAATGATCGTGCATGTGTTTTTTAATTTCGCTTTACGGTATTACTCCTTCATGTGATTTTTATTCACCGTTGACATTGGTGATTACATTGTGATAATATGCATAGAATTATTAGAAATACGGAACTTCTCTTTAGGAGAACGGCCTAATATGTATGTAGTAAATATAGTCTAAATGATTTATATAAATATTTGCATTTACTCATATCACCTTAAAAAACTTTCTGGCGTGAGAGCGGTTTCGTGTCTATGGCTACTCAGCTACTTTTTGCCTCATATTCAGTTCCCAACGTAATAGAAGGCCGTATGCAATTAAAACCACTACAATAAAACTCTAGGAATACTCCGAACAATAATTATAGTTCTTCACGGAAACATGGACAATGTTTCCTCTTCAGATTTCTAATACCATTAAACGTATCCCATTTCAGGTTTCCATTATCTTAAAGCGATTCTGGTGGCACAAACTTCATTAAAAGGCTCCCCGTATTGCGTGGCTAGCTGAGGCCTTGCCCTTTATAGAACAGGAGATATGGAAAGCCTCTTGGTAAACAAAGAGCTTAAGGAGCGGTAATGCTGTCAGCTTTTGCGACTCAGTCCGAAATAGCGATGATTTTTATGTCATCTTTTGTATTTGTTTAAGAAATTGAGTATGTAGGTTTGTATTTTATTTAAAATGAAACAAAAAATGGAATTATTTTTCAAGAGAAATCATATTTTATACACACATTAATTCCTAGATTCTCTTCCAATTCAAATCTATTTAAAAAAATTCAAACATTTACAACAAAACAAACAAACGCATTCACGACCATTAACCCTTGCGGAGTAGTCAGAGGTCCAAGTGTCCATCTCCACAATTGCGAAGGTAGTAATTCTTTGGCCACCTAAAACCCACCTGTTAACCAGATGTTCAGAACTCAATGTGACAGGTGATCAGCCATGTTACCATTTACAAGCACTAACTATTATATTACCTGTTCATATATTTTAAGCCTTATAATATTTACCTGAGTTATGCAGTCCAAGTTGATTGAGAAAATTAGCAGCTAGATCAACCCTGGCCCTAGCGGGATCCCATCTGTTGGTGTGGAGAGGCGCCTTCAGTCTCCCGTACTTGTGGGTAACGCACAGGGCTCCCGTTGCCCCTGTTGCTATGGCGTGGACCAGTCGTAATGAGGACTCTATTTCATCCTAGAAAGGAAGGGAAATTAAGGTCAAATTAACCTTTTGACCACGGAATAAATCAAATGTCTGTTGGTAGGCTTTTGATATTATTTTCTTATACGAATATAAGACATCGCTTGGGAGAGTCTGTAATAAGTCTTTATAGTTACATATCGGGCTAGAAATAAAGTATTAAAGTTTATTTGATTAAGTAAAGTCAGAACCCCTATGCCACTATATGTATTGTTACCCTACTCGCAGAAAGTACCCATTGTTCCTTGAGAATAGGCGATTGTATAGCAAAATTAAAGTTTTTCAATTACTCTTGCCCATGAATTAAAGACACAGTATATAATCTTGATCAGAAATAATGTTGTGTGTACCATGTATTATATATCTTAAAACAAACCGTTAGTTTCAGTTAAACTTTACGAACAAAGATAGCCCAGCGCGCGTTGATCATGCTTAGCAAATTACGAACAGGCGACTAAGTAAAGCTCTTGGGTATTCACGGGCCACTGTGCACCCGGCTATAATTGTCAGCAGCACCGCAGTGATAAATAGCCTTGTGCTAAAACTGTGCTAGCCACCCTATTTAGGAATTAACCACCCCCAAGTTGCAAACATACGAGAGTGGACGGGAATCAAGAGCGCCGCCGAGTTGTTCCATCTCGCCAGGGATCGGACTGAATTTGCCAAAGTGACTGCCAACCATCGTTAGTTGGAGAGGCACCATCAGAGAGAGAGGAGTTGCAAATAATGTTGGGCGCGATGAAGAGTTCATTACCATTAAATTATTCATTATTAAAGGTAATGTTTTGACGACCTCCGTGACGCGATTGGTTTACCAGCTGAACGCTAATCGTGAGGTCTCGGCTTCGTTTGCCAACGGAAGCAGAGTTAAGAACTACGTTGTTTCCAGTCTGTATTTATCTATGTATAATAGGTATATATGTATATTTCTTAAATATACGTTGACTAGTACCCTCATATGAACTTACCAAGGGGCTAGTTCAATTGAACACCAATTGGTGTAACAGTGCCTTAAATTATTATTATTATAATGGCTGCTGTATATTTAAAGAGAAAAGAAAATCCCATTACATAATTTCAACTAAAAATACTGTTTTAACGACCGATACTTTCTTCGTAATAACTATAAGTAATAAAAACGATCATAAACACAGATAGCGACATAAAAAAGTAGAACTCGGACAATACAATTGTTCTGAAATACAAAAGATAATTAATTATGAGTCTAGATATTAGTAGGATAAGATATAATTTTGAATACGAGTATAACATTACGTATAGCATTACTGGGCTCTTGAGTTAGACGTGTCCTATTGTTCGAGTTCTGCACATTTCAATAACAACAGAGAACTACATAATAGGATGTCGACTTGACATCCGCAGTACCTACCGAGGAAATAGGATACGCGTTGTTTCATACTACACAAATGCAATGGCATCGCATTTGCTATGTATTTCTTGCATAGATGTCGAGTTTTGTGTTGTTGGAATATGATACAAATACCTACTCTATAATTTAAAGATATTATCAAGTTTAAACCGCAATTAGTGTTTTGTCATATCTCAATTCACTTTCTGCATGAGTTCTTAATACTTGAATAGATTTTTACTCACTGTTAATTTATAACACTATGCTAAACGATTCAAGACATTTAAACCGATATATCTGGGCTTCTACTCATATTATAAGAAGCAACTAAAGGTTTGTCTTATCAAGAAATCCATTTAATATAGGTACTTAAATCTATAGAGCGATGGGCGTGAGAGCTTTACTAAATATAGCGTCGTCAATGTTCTGTCCACCTTGGAAAACATTGAAGGCCAATGAGACGTTGGTTTTTCAATGCCTACCCACCTCCCAAGGAACTTGATCTTATGTATTATAGTACATTCGCATTAAGTAAATAGTGACGTCATGATAATCAGAGGTCAAACTGACCAATGAGACGTGAGTAAATGAGAAAAGAAGTCACATTGACCAATAACAGACCACCCCTATAAAATCTCATTGGTTAAATCATGGAGACCTTGATGACGTCACTATTTACTTAACTCGAATAGACTATAGTGTCTCTACTCACCCTGTGTGTGCTGTTGGTGGCGTTGGCGGCGGTGGGTAGCGAGAGGAGAGCGAATGGCAGCAGGAAGGCGCTTGACACGCGCCGTGCGCCGCCCATCCTCGGGAATCATGGGCTGAGCTTATGGCGCCACCTGCGGTAGAAATAGAGAACTCGTAGAGTCATTCGTATATGTCATCACTACATAGTATAAAACAAAGTCCCTATGTCCCTTTGTATGTTTAAATCTTTAAAACTACACAACGGATTTTGATGCGGTTTTTTTTAATAGATAGAGTGATTCAAGAGGAAGGTTTATGTGTATAATAACATCCATTAAATAGTGGAATAGGCTATATATTTCATACCCGTGCGAAGCACAATAAACACCAGAAAACATTTTCTAAACTATAAAACTAAATAAAGGTAAATAAACATACTCATATCGAGACCAACTATAACGATTAGCATACGTATTTACATATTGAATAGCGATATCCTCTCAGTAATATACCCGCATCGATAATCCATATTCGACGTCAGTTTAATACCCATTAATAGCGAGTACTTGTCACTATCCCTTATCAAGACGTCGGAGACACTGACGTTTCCCAGAAGACGTCATATCAAGAAATGCACTCGATTAGATTCTAGATAGGAACAGAGTATTAACTACGAGTAGTAATTTATATAATTACTTATCTATGCTTCTTGAATATAGATCAATGATACACGTAAACATGATAATAATACATATATTTTTCTTCTTTTCTATGTAATTTACAATCAATTACAGTAAGATATAACATGAACGATCATTAAATTATCATTAATATAATAATTCTTTATTTACATAAACTATTTACTAAATTATTTATAAATAAATTATAATAAATCTATAAATAAAATATTTGAGCCAAACCACTGCCAACAGGGAGTGTGCCCAAGATGCTGGCAGCATTTCCGCGCTGAATGGCTAAATTCTTCTTGAAATAAAAAAAAAAATAGTACATGTTATAATTATATATAGTATATTTTTTATTGTATTATCATCACACTGACTTTTTCATGAAGTAGTTCTCGTACACCCATTAATATAATCCCATTAAATATACAAATTTTATAAATCCATAAAACATATACAACCTTGTCATTTGAAAAATATTAATGTAACATTAAATATATTTCCTTCGTAATAAAGTGTTAAAATTGTAAGCGAAGCACTAAGTAGAGTTTCAGTACTTTCCTCAGATAAATGCTTTAGTTTTCCAACGAATTGCAGATGTTGGAATCCCTTGAACCCTTTTAAAGTGATGCTGAATAAACTTTTACTTAAAAATGTTTTGGATGCACCAAATCCGTAAGTATTTCAATACAGTTTCGGGTGGACTGTCTCTTGGAAACTTAATTGAAGACTTTTTAGTACCTTTTGGATCATTATTACCATAACTTTCAAGGTCTTGATAGCATTACTAGGTATTGGTGACGGTATATTGGTGGACACCCAAGGTTATTTAAAAATGAAATTGGATTCATTAACGAGAATATGTATTTATAAAATCAACTATTTTCCTTTATATACTCGTAAGTCATTTTACTACTAACCTTGTTATGTCTTCTAAAACCAATTCAACCGCTGGATAAAAGTGAAACTTGAGCAATCGCATCAACTAGTACTGAGAGGAATCGAGTGAAACGATTCGCAGTAATCTCGACACGAGCTCGATCGCTTTTCTATTGAAACTTCAGTAGTACGAAAGTCATCCCATATCGTTTCAGACCATTTATGAGAACGAAAATATTGTAAGTGATTTTCCCTAAGTTGAATTGGGGATGGAAAATCAGAAGTAAATTATTGAAACAATTGGTAGGAGTATCTCGAAGGTTTTGTTTCTACTTTGGGCAACGTTTTATTAAACCTTATACTCATACTTTTATACTCTTTTATTTGATTCCTTAAAAGTCCGACGTTTGCATATTTCTATAATTTTAGAGTAATTAAGTCTAAGCCTATGACCACACCGTATTCACTGTTAACCAAATACGCAGCGTTTTAAGAGACAAATTACGTACTGCCGCTAGGAATAGAACCCGTAACCATAGTTTCTTACTTTTATTGTTCCGTAACTTGCATTATAAATGTTTCACATTAACTATTCCGTGCACTTCAGCCATAATATGACTTGTTCAAGAAAGACTAACACGTGTATAAAATCCAGCGTAACGTCCCCATAAAATTCTTATCGATATTTTTTTATTATCCGCGCAAGTACATTTATTTACTAAAAAAACATAAAACCGAAACCAAACTCTTTTCTCCTGTACATTCGCTGTGTTTTTGCTGAAAGCATCTTAGTGGAAACTCGACAATATGGGGGCATCACGAGGCGCGATCACGTTCCTATTGGACCTCCAGCGATACAGGCTTCGATTCTCCAGGAAATATAACAGGGTGCGATTCTACTTTGTGAGCTTTGCTGCTATAATATAACGTAGAAAATTTGACGTGGACGTTACATAGATGTACATAAATAGATAGTAAAATATATTTTAGAAAGGTTTCTTTATAAGGCTTTGCCAACTAACGGAATAATACCGTAAGTATTAATATGTTTATTGAAGTTTGATTGAATGCATATACTTGTAAATTTTATATAATATAAGTCAATCCAATTTGTTAAGTTCTTATGAAGAGCATATATCTACGGTTTGCGTTATAAAATTATACGAGTTAACTACGCTTTAAATTTGGCGTAACAATAATGTTATATACATAACACACTAAACAACAAATACTAAATAAATAAATAATATACTTTGGGTTATCTATACAGGCCGCAACATTTACAAAACCCTATTCTTCCAATCGTACCAAAACTTTCACTTTAATACCATCAAATAGGAGAATCGGAGCTCAATACGCGGGTTGTCGTGCATGCTCTATAAAAGCAATTCATAACAATTTCGCTTGCATTCGGAATGAGGAGGGAATACGAGAATCCAAGTTATTTCCTCACAGCAGATGCTGGCAATACTCGACTGTGATGAGTGGGACTTCGGAATGTGTTGCCATGCTAACGAAAACTTTCAATGTAATTTATGAAAATGTATTTGTATTGGATTTAGTTAAGTTTATTTAGAGATTATAAATGAGTTTAAATTTGTTTTAATGAATGGTCTACTATTGCCAAACACTTTGGCTTTTGGACTTTCAAGATATTATATAAAAAGAATTCATAATGTACTTTTGTATTGTTTCAAAAATACAGGGTGACAGATTTGTCACTGGCAATATTTTAACCTGGCTATCAGTAGCACCTATAGAACCCATTTTCATAATAAAAAAGGTAGGAAATTTTTGGAAATTTTGGACGATTTTTTTAATTTTAATTTTAAATTTTCCGTAACATATGGGTACCCTATTAACGTACTACTTGCCAAGGTCATGTTCATTCATAAATTGTAAGTTTACATTCTCTATGGTAATCTAGTGTTTGTGGACTAGGAGCATCTTGAATGAAACTTTTTTCATTATTGAGACATTGTTTTCACAGGTTAGGAAGCCAATAGAACATACTTATGTGGTTTCTTTTAAACATTAATTACGACAATGTTACGCACTATTCTTTTATTTAATCCAAATAATCATCACTGCACACAATAACACAACATGAACATTAGCCGGTTATGGATTGTACTTAATTTAATCGCGTAATTATTCTATGCTGGTTACTAATTAATCTCCCTTTAGTTTACGCTTTGATAAGTTCTTTAAAACATTTGATTCCATTAAATTTTCTATGTTTTAATTCTCGACAATTATAACCTCAAAAGCACTTCAGTAATTAATTTCATTTCCACTAAAGTATGAATTTACATTCACATAACTAAATCATGTTTTACTTTCACAACATTAATAAACATAATCTACCATTATTGTACTATGAAATAGCAATTTAACATTAAATTATAAATTCAGACGACAAAAATACTTTTAACCGCCATAGGGTAGTAAAACAAACAATCAAATAAATAAATTAGCCACAGATAAAATAAAGATGAAGTAGAGATCGCGTCATACAGCCAGGGTGAAGTGCATTACATTTCATACTTTCGACTTACTACGAGCATAAATATTTTGTATGACTAATTAATAAATATACATGAGATGAAGAATAAACAATGATTAATAATAAAATTGTTTATTTCACTTATGTGTTAATACTATTTTGTCACTAAAAGTACTTGATACTTCAAGTACTTTTTAAGACATGTAACCATACCATTAAATCAATGTTATTACTCTATGTTGAATTGAAATTGAATTGTTTATTGTAAAAAATTTTAGCAACGGAATTCGCAAGATGATAATAAGTTTTGAAATTATTTGTTATTAGTTGTAATAACTATCGATACGGATTAAAATGAACAAAAATCGAAGAACTAGTGAAAGGGAATTGTTTTTAGCATCATGTACAATGTATGTGTGATGAAATCGATGTGTTTTGATAATTTTCATTGGTGGCATGTAATGTTCAACCAACTTTTATGTTCTTGTGTATTAAACAGCAGGTAAGCCGTAGTGATGATTAACGACGACTTTTCTTCATACCCTAGAACGGCATTGGGTACAACAGAAATGAGAGTTTACAAAAAAAATTAAATTTTTACTTGGATGTTTTGTTGTTGATAGTTGTTTGCTTTGTTGTTGATAGTTTTTTGTTTTGGGTGTTGAAAGATGTTTAATTGGATGAGAACTTATAAATGAAATAATGTAGGGCGTCCACGTATTCTGAATTGGCTCCCAAACTTTGAGGAGGCTTTTCTCCATATTTTTGTACTGGAGGGTACTAAAATAATTAAGCCAGGCCGCATAATTTTGATCATATAATCTACCCTTGAAGTATTGCCAGTGATGAAAATTTCACCCTGTATAATCTTGTATAATGGCTAAGTACACTAATCACAATTTATCACTAAGATAAATTAATGAGCATAACCATATAAGGGTAATATTGACATCAAATTGCACATAATGTCTATATAAAAAACCAATTCCATAAAAGATCTCGAATAAGAAAATACATAAAGCCACGCAATTCTGGTTAAGAAACACATAAATTATTGATGGATCCTCAGTTAAACCAACAAACAGCCGCTGGTTATGAATTCATGATGGGTCGCTGAAACCCCGCAAATGGCTGCTACGAGATCTTGCTACGAGTGCGACTACGAGTGGAAGTTATATTAATACTGAGTTTATTGCTGTTTCATTTGAATGTTGCTGTTCAATAAAAGTATTTTGTTTTTGGATAAATTTGAATATGTATTTTATAAGGGATTAATATATTCGATTGTCGTAATTATTATCTTCAATAATTCGTGAAGAAAATATCGTGCCTATTTTTCGAAACAGGCAAAAGTCGATATCTGTATAAGGCGACAAGGCTTAGCTTCTGTCACATTGGCTACTGATTAACAGCTATAACGCGGTTTTCGAGAAATGAAATACCATCGCAAAAACAAACTTTGTTGATTATGGACACTCAACCTCTAACTACCCAGAAAGGGTACGGTAGTGAATGCGTATGTATTTATGTGACACTTAAACCTATCTCTTAAAAGTACTACACGAGTTTAATTAGGTTAAAGAATTTTTATAACTACATACGTCAAGAATAATCCACAAATATTTCACTAAGCAAGGAAAATAACTCGTTACCGTATTCAAATACTCAATTCTCATTCATGAACCAACAAGATTGGTACAAATTAAATCCGCAGTTGTAATGATATTCATACACAGCATTCCAAGTTAATATTAAGTTATTGCGCTCCGGGGTAAATTCACAATCAAAGCTAAGCGAGACAGATTCGCAAGATCCATAATCCAGTAGAATCATTTTTCATTTATTTTTGTTGGTTTTAAATAAAAATGGGGATCAGTGCTTGCATTTTAAAATCTGTAAGAATATTCCTGTTTATATGCCCGTCCTTGTCAGAACTACGAATAAAATTTATAAATATTTAGTACATAGTTATAAAATGAAGTATAGTATTATTAAATAGAAGCAAATAAACATATCACATCTGCCAACCAAAAATGAAATACAAAAGAGGTTGTGTCAAAAAGTTTCAAAGGTAGAGCTGCCAACTGTGTTCTATACTAATCCACGTTGTGTGGGTGCCACATAACATCTCTATTGTCACGGTAAACAGCGGAACAGGAAGATAACGGGAACGAAAGTAATGGAAAGACTCAACGTGGACGAGATTCCGCCCTTTTACAAAATTGCATTCACGGTACAGGCGCCTGAATAACAGATAGTTAGGCTTTGAAAATGTTCGTATAAATAAAATACTTTCATAAGAATTTGTAACTAATTTAGATTTTCGTTTAGTAAAATCATGCTTGCATCAATACTACGTTAAAAAAAAATATCCTGATGATTTCTTAGTTAGTCCTCAGAACAGATAATAGTGGCTGCTTCTAAATGGCGATGCGGTGTAACCTATCACTTTAGGTGTTGACTATTTCGTTTATGAGTATAATGGTGTTTCTAGGTAGCCATATAACCATTAACTTCGCATTAGATTCATTAAAATCTCTCTTTACTTCGCAAGTAATAATAGTCGTGAAGAAAATATTATGTTATTTAATTAAGTAATAGTCGTTGCTTACTTAAATTTAAAACACCTTTATTCCTTCCTTTTATTAGAAAGCTAAAGAGATAGAGTATGTGTTCACAGTATAGAACCTTACTAACTGCAGTACGTAAAGCAGAGCAAATCAGCGAGCTTAATTAAGTTTTAATGTAATATTCATATCTGCTTTGTCTTTGAAATTGAAACCGTTCTGGACTCGAGCCAACTCAATGAAATCCTTCGGGCCATTGTGGTCGATTCTATGCTACGGTTAACAAAGCGCTCATCTGTTGTTGTCGGTACTTTGGTAATCAACTATGGTTATTGTTATTATGTGTGTTTTCAATTCTTACAGGTACTAATCAATATGAAAAGTATAATAATCGGAGACTTCAATATTGATTTCGTTAATGATAAGTTGATAACAGTAGGGACAGATAATTAATTATGCGCTATTGGCTGTTTGCTTGTGTAATTATAAAGTGTTTATTTTGTTTGTTAAGGTACATTTATGTTAGTTTAATTAATAGTTTTTGTACCTTCAAATACAATGTATATATATTACTGTGATGAAAGAACGAGTTTTTTATATATATTTACTTATATTTTATTTTTATTATATTTCTATCTCTAATATAACTCTATCCTCTATCTTGTACTTAATAGTCTGGGAAGTAAATAAATAGTTAACTAGATAGATACCGTTCTTCCTGGCATGAGATGGCGGCTCAGGAACTAGGCTTTAAAGGGTAGCCGTAGCCTAGCAAACTGTTACCAACATTCTATATCAATTATATCATGACTCCCATAGTTTAGTAAAAGTGACTGAGATTATCTGAAAGGTAACAGTTTACCACGAAAGGGATTAAGAGATTTTGTTGTATGTATGTATTGAGCAAAGAAAATTATCCCTTACAGTATGAACATCCCTTATATGTGAACAAAAACATACGAATACATACCCATAACATATAATATACGACTCTTACATATATAATTCATAGAAGGACATAAATGGGACATTACACCTTAATTATTAGAAGCTCCATTAAGGAACAGTAACTTGATTTTCTTATATTCTCTTTGTTATATTAAGAATAATAACTAACATCCATTAAACACAGTCGTAAATACGTATGAAAACTGTGTCAAAGAGCTATGGTGTTTTGAGTTTCAAT
The DNA here is from genome assembly GCA_030578115.1 of Leucoptera coffeella. Classification (NCBI taxonomy): domain Eukaryota; kingdom Metazoa; phylum Arthropoda; class Insecta; order Lepidoptera; family Lyonetiidae; genus Leucoptera; species Leucoptera coffeella. The sequence goes on from JAMBLF010000238.1 coordinate 272,539, forward strand.
AATCCATTTGAACGAGGTTATTACTTATTGAACTATTAAGGTATTTATCTATTATTCTATTGCTTATTGGAAAACACTCTACTTAATTCTAATACATAAATAATTTAATAAACAATTGACAGTACAGAAAAGTAAGAAAATTTCATATTTAAGGTTTAGCATATATATATTTTTTTGAATTAATATTAAGTTGAGTTAAAATATCTATGTAGAGTGCTTATGACTGTACACGGGACGGTTCGTAGGCAGGCGCTATCAAAACAGTTTTTCACTTTTTTGTCTCTTGCTTTAGAAATCTAGCTTTTACCTGTTTTGAAAAACACAATTGTATAACTAGATGATAATTATAGCTGACCGTATTCCTTCAGCTTATTCTTATTTCTTAACGTATACCTATAGTATTTTAATACAGTAGTAGTAATGAAAATACACATTTACAAATAATTGAAAATAATTAAAGTAGTACGAGACAAAGACAAACGCGTTCACGACCATTAACCCTTGCGGGGTAGTCAGAGGTTCAGGTTTCCATCTCCGCAATTGCGAAGGTAGTAATTCTATGGACGCCTCGAACCCACGTGTTGACCAGATACTCAGTCAGTACTCAATGTGACAGGTGGTAAGCCATGTCGCCAGCCATGTAGTACGAGAATTTCCGCAATTACAAAAAATCTTAAGGCTTAAGCTAAGTTTATGTTGATTGAGCGTTTGTTTGACATAGAATGAAAAATGGAGTTATTTCCCGCTTTAAATTCATTAACTTGATGTTGGGATCAGGAGTTTTTATATCTATTATATAAGCATAAGTAGTATATCGTTTTTATTCTTTTAGAGGCTTGAAGAACATCAAAAGAATTGGAATATTTGAATATCATTTTATATATCACATATATCACAGTAATGTTACAGCAGAGTGTAATTCAAAAAGAAGGTCCGTGATAAAATAATTTAAAACCAGTGAAATATTATAAAATTCTTTATTATAGAATACAACGATCATTAGAATTTCTTTGAAAGAAAACAATTAAAATAGTTGGTGTACAATTCCATCAATTTGAAATACCATATTCAATTAAATTCAACTAGAAGTATGCCATATTTATAAACCATCAAAGAGAGTACAGTAAAACGATGCGTGTTTACTAAATGCCACCCCAGTAATTAAAGCACCAAAATCCACACTTTAGACTCTTCAAGTGAAAACTACAAACTTCTAATGGTTCCACTGGGTAACTTAATTGTACCAACACGCTAAAATTCAACTGAGCAAGTATTTGTTACAATTAAACCAAGTGTTGTTTCGGGAAAACCGTGCATTAAATAAGTTAAGTGTTAATTTCTTATTCATTGAGTCAAGGAAATGCTATTATTGGGTGCTATTAATCTTTTAAACTTCGTTTACTGTTGTTTAAATATATGAGCTTGTACTTTTCCGGGTTCAAGAGATGTTTAGAGGTTTCTTGGCTTTGCTTTGTGAATATTTATGTTTTAATATGCGTTCGCCTATGTACAAATTCGTTGTAATGAGGTAGTAGAAAATTTAAATTAAATCAAATTGATGAACTTACAGGACAAAAAGTCTTGTTCAAATATTATATTCTAAGTAGGATTACGCAACTTGAAGAAAAGAGCATGTATGAGAAGGTTAATGGGTGTGAGTGAAGCACGACAGATTTATCAGGTTTGTTTCAGGTAGCGATCGATAGTATCTGTCTATCCCCTTAGAGCGTAAATATATGTAGTTTTGTGTTATTTAATCAAATTAAGGACCAGCGTAAATTAAAATAAACAACTACAACAACTTAATTTTTTTTTAATTTAAGTTATATGTTGGAAAGAAGCTTTACCACTCGAATGTTGAAAGTTTTCCAAACATGTAAGCGTAAAGTCTAAAAACTTCCCATTTAAACCGTCCTTAGTAACCAATAATTAACCTTCACAGGTTCCAAAGTAAGGCTGTAAAATTTATCCTGTTACCTTTGTTCGCAGGTAGGTGTGTACAAAGCACCCAACTTAGTCTTAATAAGTTACGTCAGTGTAACTTCGGGCATTTAGTAGGAACTTTGTAATGGCTCATTTGGTTCGCTATTGGCAAAGTGAGAGGGGATTGTTAAATAAGTACTTAAATCCACTCACGGCACAAAGGTAAAGTGGTGATCTTTTAATATGGCAACAGTATTCTGCGTAAATATTTTCATAATCACCGTAATGAAGTATGACCCTTATTCTTGTTAATTAGAGGCTTAATACGGTCGGGAATATAATACATATACACGTCATAACCATTCTACTTTCTGTGTATTCAAAAATAGGGATGAAGCCAGAGTGTTTAAGTTTCATAATCATAACTTCGACCGCTTATATACCGCCTTCTCTCACAGGTAACACATGTATATCATACTACTACCAAGGTTCTATTTAATCCACACAAAACCTAACCTAACCCAGCTACAACTATCAATTAAATGGCCAGCTATCCCGCATAGCATGGTACACATCCAATTTATGAAAAGATAGGCACCTAATCCCTATGTGGGGTATCCGCCTCTACTTTCCGGTTGCTCGCCACCGTAATCTGTGAGTACAAGGTTAGCCTTGTAGCTATCGGGTACCAAGGACACGCGCCTATTCAGGTTATAGTATGAACTGTGCTGAAACGATAATTGGTGTAGTCGTGTTTTAATATTACTCGTAAATCGTTGTATTAAATGAGTGTCAAAACCATTTTTTTTTTTCATTTATTACGAAATGGTAACTTAAACCTCTGAATACCGCAAGGGTTAATGTCGTGAACGCGTCTATGGTATTTTTCATTATGAAGATATTGTATATCCAAGTTATAGTCTACCCTGAGAGGGAATTAAGAACAAGAATGAATACATTACTATGTATGTACAGTAGTCAACACCGTATGGGATACAACGACGAGTACAGATATATAATTTTAGGTTGAACGTAAAATACTACATTTGATTTGATGCTAATCAATTTCTCTTAAATACATGATTCGATTGAAGCAACAAAGACTTATAACTTAAATTGTGATTGATATGATTTTATCAAATTAAAACATGTTTTATTACGATAACATGTTTTATCTTTACTTGATTGCACTTAAATGGCTCTCTGTCAAGTCCAGAATAATCCCAATTGGTACCAGAGGTGAAAATTCGATTACAACGTGCGGTGAGTGGGTATACACGGCGCGTGACATTTTTGAATTTTTGATTTATATGCACACTCAGTATTTGATGTACTAACAAGGGTAAAAGTTAATATTTATCTAATCAATATTGCTCTTGTTGTGTGAGGCCATTACCATAACGCGGAATAAGGATGGGGAAACTCGAGCCTGAAAATCTCTTTCATACATAGATACATAATCCCTTTTATTCCTTTTTAGAATGGACTGAACCTTGTGCATTCTTCGGTCAGCATTGTCATAGTTTTAAAATATACGGAGTATATTTTTGCATGAATCCATTTAAATTAAACATCAGCACTATATTGAAACACAAGTACTCATAAATGAAAATGAATGCTGTGGTAATGAAGTACCATTGTATTCACGTTCTAGACTGGTGCGGGACAATCTCTTTCAATATACTATCTGTGTGGATATAGATATAAAGGAACAATTCATATTATACAGAACTCTTTAGAATAAATAATGATATCTGAATAGGACTAAGCAATAAGAATAACATTAACTGATTATTTCTAAACTACACGGAATTCTATTTCCTATTTGAAATGCACGTCGAATCACACAACAATTTGCTCTTAAGAATTACCACGCAAATCACATTACAAAATATAATAACCAACTACGTATTAACAAACCACAGAACTAGCTAAATTATCTGGGCAAAACACAATATCATTTCCAGAAACGCAACATTTCCCAAATGAAACTGTCGTCCAAAAGTCAGCGGAACAACCGTAAACTAACCACAATACTATTAAGCTAGTTGTGCGGTGAAATAGGCTGTGAAACCCATCGCAGTAGGTTGTTATTCCTGGAGGAGTTTGCTCTTGGAAATAGGGCTGTCACTTCCACCCTGACCCGCCGTCCTGCGCCAAATTAGATCAGGACGTTGTCAACTATTCTGTGCGAATCTAATAAATTATGTGCCTGAAAGCATCCACGTTTAAGCACATTATTCCATTTCGCGCTTTTGCAGTTTCCACCTGAACATTCTGAGCACCGCTGATGCGATTCGTCATTAACCTTATTGAGTCACAATAAACATACATTCACATCACACCCGCTTCACTAGAGAGGGGTAGGGAGAGACCACGGTTCCCTATTTTGATACACTTCTCCGCATACACACTTGGCGGTAATAGGTATTTCTAACGTCGCCATTATTCAATATATCGAGACATATCTAATAAATAATCCAATTTATTAATGCAAATGATTATATGAATCTGTTTGCTATTTATCTGAACACGTGCAAGATTAATCGATAAATATTAGGTGCAAGATTGGCACGCATTTCGAAGATATTAGGGGCAGCATATGCAGATCGTCATTATTGATTGCGTCTGTTATGGCCGGTTGAACAAACTGTTGGAGCTCTTGTTTTAAACGCAAACAAGCGGAGCTCTGAGCTAATTATTGGACGTGAGTGCTCCGAGATCCCTCGCCATTTCTGCGGCTTCCCAGAGATCTTCAATTATCAAGCTCATTCGTATCGTAAGGCAAGGAATACATAAAAACGGAATTTGGAGATTCTTTGCTCGCCACGCGGTATTGTTTCATATTCTCACACATTCATTATTTTATAATGGATTAAAGTTCTCATCGATCACAATAGTATGTCAACTGTTATTGTTCAGAGTAGTTTAATTTCCATTCTTCTCATGACAATTTATATCAAATATCTATAAATTAATATTGATATAAGCATGAGATATTATATAGTAAAGGTTTGGGAACTTTGAATATGGCATTTATTTTTATTAAGCTCAGAAATGTATGGGGAAGGAATCTAAGGAGACGGGAGCCGAGCAATTTGGGAGAAAATGAAATGTACTGAAATAATTCAGGAATTCAGCATTAGAGGCGGGCCTCGGAATTGTTCAGTCAGCTTCCCTTTTCCATCGGATTCGGAATCATGGGTCATATATTAAGGTATCGAGCCTCAGATGTAGGTACTCGTGTATTTTTCTCTATTTTACACGTGTTATATCTACTTTGGAATAGATCTCTTATTGCTGATGTTTTCATTTAAAAGTATAAAATTGTTTAAGGTTTCGGGTTCATATCATTTATATTTTGGTATTATTTGTTAAAATCCTATAAATGTATAAACGTTTTAAGAGATTCACGATTTTAATTTACCATTTTGTATCTGTGAAAACACTATATAGTGATTAAATATGTAAAAAAGATACCGATTATGAATTTAGAGGTGGATCTTATAGTATCTAATACATACATACACTTCAAGAAGGTTTACCAGCAGCGGAGTAGGTAGGTAGGTAGGTAGGTAGGTAGATCCTAATAAAGCAATTTCACTTCATATATACGTACACCTCCTAATACATTCAAGTATAAGAAGTATTTCATAGCATGTTCACGCTAAAATAACCGATATGCTGAATAAAGAAAGCAAAGTACGATAGTAATTTGATCTTGACTAAGTAATTAATGTATTAATCAGGGTTCAGTAAAAATGACAGTGATAACTGCCTATATTTCTACAGGAAGACGGTTTGACGTATGTATATGTTTATTCATGTATCTTCGCTAAAGTGCTGGTAATATAATCTTACGAGTAAATATCGTAAAAGTGTCATTTCTGTAACGAAATCTCGATCAAAAATCTCATATTAGAGTAATGTGATGATGTGTTAATGCCCTTTTTATGATGTTTGAATAAATTACTGTAATTTCTGCCGAGATGACACCGGCATTAACTCCTTTGTGAAGGGGTAATAAGGCAGTCAGTTTACAGAGATTTCCTGCTTGTGTAATAGGACACTAAAATTTTCGCAATACGCTACAATGTATTCAGCGCCCTGAACCAGTTAACTGCTGGATTTATGTGCTCTTTGAGGTTCTGTGAACGACCTAGCTGTGAAAACATAAAACCAACTGCGTTTCTACTTAGCATAAGTAGAAAATGATGATTTTGTTAAGGAGACTCTGGTTATCCGTCATTTAGTTCTGAGTTTCCAGATTCAATACAAATCGGAAGGGTGTATGTATTACGTTGTGGATAGTAGATGGTCACGTATCCAAAAATATGCAGATGTTCTCGCGATGTTTTGTAACCTTGAAAGTGATACCTATAGTTTGACAATTGCCAACCATTCCTTGTTTTTATTTTAGTATAGATATAATCCATTAGTATATACTTCGACTGAGTTTCAGTCATAAATATTCCGATAATAATTCTAAATATGAATACCCAATATGACTGAAGTCTTCAGACCATCTCTAGGACCTTTTATGAGTACAGCATATGTAATGAATCACTGATTGATAGTCTACATGTGCGATGGGCAATTCATCGATAGTCGATAAACAAGGGTCAGATCCGTTCTATACACGTGTTGAGCATGATATATTTGGGGCGATATTGTTTAGCTCAAACAAACATATTGACTCCATAAGAATGAAATGTTTTCCTTCGGCGCTCGCCTCGCTCGTTATATCTTGTCTGTTGTGTTGTTTACTTATTATACCATTTCTGATTACTTACACATGATGTTGTTATTATAGTTTTTTAATTAAGGGTCTGCATTAAACTGGATCGATAATAAGGTGCTTTTCTTCTCAGGATATCCTCAAATATCTAAGGGTAAATAACGGATTTCTCATCAATTTCATTTAGTGCATTATATAGCACCATTAATTATAAATATCATATATATGGGCCCATGGAGCAGATTGACAAAAGGAGAGTAACAAAAGGAACGTATAGAGCCAAGATGGAAAGTAGAGTTGGACGGAGAAGGTGTATAACATATGTATACAGATGATTAATATGTATACAGATCAAATTGAAGACATTTTCCTAAAGAACAGTGCAGAAGAGAAGATTAATGGGTGTGAGTAAAGCAAGAGAGGTTTGTTAAGACTACTTAAATACTAATTAGTATAGATTTCCTCTATATCTTTCATTACTGAATACTCCAAAGTAACATAATATGTGTACACGTGTGGATACACTATTCTACTTGGGTAAGCCTATCGTGTCTTATCATTAAAATCCTGTAATACCCAGGGTTAATACTTATAATGCCTAATACTAAGACCTGGACTTAAATGAATTAATACGTTGATAAAATTTCATCGGAAAATTACTGTTGTTAAAGCCTCGAGGCTATCTACAGGATTTGTGATTAATACACTCATTAATACAAAACATGTGTTACCATTACTGATACTAACAATGAAGCTTAGTATTGGAAAATTTCTTTATGATCATTTTCACAATGTCATTGTAAATCATAGGAAATGTTGCAGTAATGGAAAATCTGCTTATGTTTCGAAACAGGATAAACTATTTACATGGAACTGTCTCATTTGGTCTTTAACATCTAGTGAAAAGGGATTAAAACTGGCTATAAATAACTCTATTAAGTAATTACGGACATGCCTGGGCGAATTCGTAATGTTTTTTAATTTATATAAACAAAGCCATGACTATTTATTTTCACGACTAATGTAATAAATACGGGATTCGTATTTCCTTCTCTGCTACTGTAGACTTTGTCATGCTAAGCTAAGTCTAAGCCTAAGTCCATTAATACTTTTTACAAAATATCATTTCAATATCATTCCTGAAACAGTGTGAAGTTGTTCGTAGACTAGCAAAAGTGACTAATTTCGCCATTTTAAGGCAAAACGCATTAGTAGACTTAGGCCACAGATAGTATCCAGATATCTAATACCTTGCTTGACAGGTCGTGAGTCGCGCCACCATTTGTAAGGACTGACTATTGCCTGTTTTATTATATATAGCTTTAGGGTTAACTTGAATTTATTCCACCTAAACGAAGGCGTGAGTGCACGTAATGGCAAAGCGAAGTGCTTCAAAGCCATGATTCCGGGGCCAGCTAGCTGCGCTGAGGTACGTCCTAATTAAATGAGGGCCGCTCCATTGAACATTGTTTGATGCGGTGACTCATTTCCCCGAAGCTCTTCCGATCATTTACTATTCGCTTGGCTCGTGAAAAAGATAACGCTTCAATTATTCAGCTTTTTGGGAGCCTGTGTATACATACATATGTATACTGTGAAGACATACATACACATTCCTTTTTCAACAGATAGGCATCGATTGTAAATCTCAATGCATATAATTAATGTCATCACAACCCTGATAGCAATGATGAAATTTAGAGTAGAAACTTACATAAGGCATGAGTGAGAAACATGTCATTATTCTGTGGTAGTATGCATTACACTGTGAGACAAAAGACAAACGCGTTCACGACCATTTACCCTTACCCAGAGGTTCAGGTGTTCATTTCCGCAAATGCGGAGGTAGTATTTTTATAGCCACCTAGAACCCACGTGTTGACCAGATAGACAGTACGCAATGTGACAGGTGGTAAGCGATGTCACCATTTACAAGTATTTACTAAACCTGTTCGGGGAACAGGTAGGTTTCCTCACGATGCTTTCTGTCACCGTAGTATTCGACGCATTTCGTAAATGTATTTTTATTACGATAATGTACATAGAAATTCATTAAACTTCATGTCTATTGGTAGATGCTCAAGCGGGATTTCATACCCTGTACCCACTGATACAGAGACAAGTCCCAAACGACTGAGCTACGTCGAATTACACTGTTATAACTGAAGGCATCCGCATTTCAGCTTTACAGGTTAGTGAAGGGATGCATGCATCTCATAACCTCTCATGTGATATAATGCATACTGGTTACATTCTAATCAAAGCCGCGGACGGGAATAGAATATTACGTTCACACACACAAACACATGAAACTCTGTCTATTTCAACGTAGACTTGATCATAATATTTTCTCTGTGAACATTACTATCAGAATATGTATTACTAGAATTGTCGCTTTCAAAACTGTCAATTTTGCTGACGTAATATTTGTAAAGAAACAGTGATATTAAACATCTGGACTATTATATCTCTATCATACGTAAATAAAAGATTCTTTAAAATAGCGAAACTGTTATGTTCTGTATGTATTTACATATATTTAATTCTATCTTTCAGTCTTACGATCTCACCCTTTTAAAAAACTACTCTTTAACAAGTAGAAGCAGACAGGTCTTAGATGACCTACAATATTCTTCTCGTTACAAAAAAGAGACCCGCGTCGGTGTAGGTGTATTTAACCTTTATAACGACTACTTTAATAACTAGGTCACCGATTTACGATACCTACACGGCTACTTACATGTATTAAAATTAAGTGTCTAATGAGTTATGGAGGACTTGAGTTTCATAATGTATGTCACTTTCAATATGAAACTTTTATATACCTTAGTAACTCCTATCCCTAAGGGTACAATAAAACTTATGATATTTAAATAGGTAACATACTGAAAGACAGTGATGTTAGAAGGACCTATAACCACCCAACGTATATGAAGAGGTTTATGGAAGAATTAAGCTTTCAAGCTGTTTTCAAGACCGATAAAAGTTGGAAATCGTAGTCTCTGTCTCTCTCTATAAGAAAACTGACGTGATATGTATATAACAACATATGACCACACACTAATAAAGAGCAGGTTTATCTAAGTGACAGTGTCAATCAGAATTGATCTTAATTTAGTACTTATGAACTACGTACACGCCATGATGACATCACGTCGTAATGGCAGTGCAGCGAGTATGCCCTTTGGTCAGTATTGATTGCTTCTGAGTGAACGAACCCATCGCATCCCATCATAAAGTCATTACGCGTCGAACGGCTGCTATGTAGGACTAGCAACTAATTTACGCCCATTTCTGATATGGAACATACTTAGGAACACTTTTAAGGAATCAAGGAAGGTATGAAAATACTACATAATAATAATATTTAGGACTTTACACCAATTGAACTAGCCTCTTGGTAAGTTGATTTAAGACTTGTGTTAAGGGTACTAGTCAACGTGTATTTAAGAAATATCTACATTTTATATATTGATAAATACATATATAGCATATATAATCAACCACCAGACTGGAAAGCAGAATAAAAGCGTAGTTCTTAACTCTGCCTCCACCGGGATTCGCACCCGGGACCTCTCGATTAACGTTCAGGTGTTCAACCAATCAGGCAACGGAGGTCGTCAATTCGTATACCGTGAGTCCCTTGATCGCCTTCTGTGACATACTTTTCCTCCACTTTTTACATGGGTAAAATCTACACCTACTTGTAGGTGTACTTACTATAGGTAGAATGGAGGACCAGTTTACACACTACATTAATAATACCACGTGATGTTTCAGGATTATGAATTGAGTTAGATTACTAGTAATTTTGTGAACGAAGGAAGCTGTAACATTTTTGAACAATGGTCGTAAAAAATATGCACGATACATTCCTATGAAATCATAAAAATAGATATATTTTCTAATCGTAGACATTTTTCATTTTATAGTATATTATTAAAGTTTAGTTTATTGCCTATACACTAGACTTTCAAAACCATCTTGCAAATATTGCGAAAATATTTCCTCTTCGCAGTTCAAAATCTTTTCATACAACAAAAAGCTCTCATTTCCTGTCCTCTCTTTATTGCAGAAAGGTTCATACGCGTGTAAGCTCTACTTTCTTAAGTGCTTTCTTTCCATTAACTAATTAGCCAAGGAAATGTCTCCATTGCGCCGAGGCCTTTGCCAAAATTGTACGAACATGGTCTTAAATATTAATATATTGTGTTATTCAAGTCAGCTTTGCTAATTGTACTTAGGAAATATTGTCTCTTCAAGGTTTTGTCTACCTTGAAAGAGATTACGGGTCGTAAATGTATGTATGTACGAGTATATTAAAAAAATATATTTATTTAACATAAGTACAGTAATAGTACATTCATTAAACGTCGAGATGTATTAATGATTTATTATGGGTATGTTATTCCTGTCATTATATACTTGGACATAGTATTATATTTACCATGCTCCTAAATATTAATAATGTGTCATGAACAGTAGGTATGATGCGTAAAGCGTGTGATGTCATTTATAGTAGTAATGGGTTACGATTGGATGATTCATTATCACGAGCATCTGAATCACATGTTTAGAGGTCTAAAAATTTAAAATTATTAAGCTTATTGAACTAATAACCATAAATAATAGTTTATTCAAAGTATCAGCTTTGTAAACTAATAGATTCATTATATTACAATGACCTCCACACTTATTATCCCATCTTTCAATATCTTTGTGGACGGATTGAACATATAATCACGTTCTTCAATGCCTTTATGGGTTGACTGAACCTCAAGGACACAAATATCCTCGATGATATAGAGCACTTCTGGCAGGATTGGGACAGCGCAAAAGAAAAACAGGTGACTGGTGTTCAACCCATTATTTAAACGATCCAATTGACCTATTGCCTTTGTAAAGCAAAGATGGAGCGCTTTATTTACAACCTACATTAGAAAATGTAATTTATTATCATTATATAATAAAATTTATACCCATGTTCATACCTAAGATAACATTTATTCATTCTTATCTTGAAAGGTACACTACGCGTGCCTCAAATATTGTTTTCTTCTTGAAAAGAAATAATCCATAAGGGAAAAGTAGCAAACAAAATATTGGGAAAAGTGTTCACTGATTCGAGAGAATAAAAATTCGCAACTAACTTTGCAAGCTCAGACAAAATCAAAGCCAATTCTTATTGTTTCAAAAGTTTTGGTGAGAATTGAGGATACGTTCAGAAGAGAAGTTATGGTGTATGTTATAATACAATAACAAATTATTATCACGTTGAACAAATTTTAGAATTAAGTGCTTTAAGTTTTAACCCTAAATATAAGGATACATGCTACTATATAATACTATACTTTTATTAATTCTTTACTAAATGCCTCGTGAGTTTAATTTTTATTGGCAAATATTTGAAAAATGGGTGCTTAATCCAGATGGATTACTGTACAGTTACATAATTGTTTATAATGAATTACTATATTAATATAAGATGTCTGTAGGCAAGATTTTATAACAATACGCACCATAACAATCTCAAGTTAGTGATCGCCTCTGGTTCCCAGGTTCGATTCCCGACCGGAATGTTTTGATAGTAGTGTTTTGAGAATGTGTCTATGTTAGTAGAGACGCATTATGTATAACTTTGTATGTAGTAACAAGTATGATCTTGTAAAGATGATCACATTTCCCGCTGTAGATTTATCTTAAATCAACAAGAAGACAGTAATTGATTAACTTACTTACTCTTATAATTGTCTACACAAGAAGATACGAGTTGATTACAGTATACTTAGATACTTTTGACATGAACGCTCCTTATCAAAACGGAAGTTTTGTTTACCCTTTTTTATTTAACATAACACAAATAATTATACACAAATACGATGTCATCCAAAATAGGTTTTGACATGAGATAGTTCAATTTATCTCAACATCATGTTATACAAGATCTGTTTCAATTCACAAATATAAATTTATGATGGAAGTGTTGTTGTAAACTCTTCGATGTATTCAGATTCGATATTGGAATAGCCGAAATATCAATCAACAAGGTCTTGTTCTATTTCTGTTTTATTTTAATTTAGGGGCGAAAGTAAGACAGATAGCGTGCAATCAATACCTTGGAATTATTTACGAGTAAAACTGAAATTGGTGAGTGTCAAAGGTCATTCCCAACATTTGTTCAACTTCTATGAATATCTAAGTGCGCATAACTCAACTTCTTCGCCACCAATAAAAGAAAATATTCAATCTCGTCCCTGCCCTGAATCGATAATAGATTTATAAGTCCAATGAAAGCCTTGCATCAATTAAAGAACACCTGCTTAGAGGTAGATGGTAAGAAAAGTTGCAAAGATCGTAAAATGAAGTATCGTTAAAACTAATATTTTAAAGGACATAAAAAACCACTTACTGCTTATTCGAGCTTTTCACGCGTAACGTGAAATTCCGTTCGCTCACACATCAACAAAACTGTCCTGGAACAGTCTTTTCCCTGACACTAACACCAGCACTGGACGATAAACTTGATCCGATTAAGCTAGCGGTTAACCTGTTAACTGTCAGTTAAGCGCATGAAAAGTGGAGAGGTTCATCCCGCGCGGAGTTTCAGCCAAAACTGAAGAAAACTGGGCCCGGGATATTTTGTTGCTCTCTTACTCCCGGCACTGGTTACAGGAGGGAAAGAGATGAGTCTTCGATGATTGCGCGAAATGCGTGCGTATCGGCTCTCGATGGATGGTCTGTGAACTAACTGATAGACCCGTATTAAGGTCTTCCAAATGTCACTGAAAAAAGTGATTACTCACTAATCAATTCAGATTAGATTGGAACCGTAGCATGCTTTCTAAGTCGTAGTTAAAGACTGATTTTTCCGGTTCTTAAGGATTTTTATAAAGAATAAATGGGTTTGGGCATTTATATTTTTAAAATATTTATAAGGACCCCTAGTAGTTCCGTGCTAGAATAAAATGCTCATAAAATGCGCATAAAACGCAGAACGCGATAAGGTACTTAATACTTCCCAATTGACTACGAGATATGTAGCAACGAGTCTGTCCACCCCGAAAAGGATTTAAGGACTTGAATGCATGTGTTTGTAAACACGTAGATATCTGCGTTTAGCGCTAAAATATGAAAGCAGGATTTTTTTGCATTCCATTTTAAGTTCTCTCTATACAATATTAATAGTGTCTAGAATTGTACGCGATTAAAATCAAAACGAATAATTTGTTTATAAGATAAGCAAAAGTAAATATTATGACATTGATGTGCTTATTGACCCTGACATAATAAACTGTGTACATACGTATTCCTATTCATCTTGATTCCTCTTATCTTCAATTAAGTGCTATTAGAAGTTTACACTGATTAAACTCTACATATTTGTAGAATGAGCGCTGTGCTTTTATTTCAAGAGATGAATGTGTATTTTGTTGTTGTAGATAGAGAGATGTGGAAGCACAAAGTGATAGATATATATACAATAGAAGAAGAAGAAGATATGGATTTATACAATAGAAGGCATTAAAACATTAAAACAGGAAAAACGAACTTTAATAGACTCCAACTTATTTACGAGTGACAGCAGATGTCAACTATCTTTTTTAATAAGCAACTACAATTACACCATAGAGGCTTGTTTTCATCCAACCTCCTTTAATACGCCCTCTAAAACAAGGCTAGGGCAGACCTCAATCTTGTAAAGGTTGGCTTCGGTAGTCCTTTTGTCATGATATCTGCTATTTGGTCACGTGTTCCAATTCTACGGACAACAATCGCTCCTTCCGACACAAGTTCTCGCACATAAAAATGCCTGATACGGATGTGCTTTGTCCGTTTGTGGAACTCGGGGTTGTGTGCCAATCGTACAGCTGCTTCGTTGTCAACGTGTAGGTCAGGCACACTCTTAATATTTGTGATATCCTCAAAGATTCTGGTCAACCAGACAAGCTCTCTGGCTCCTTCACTGGCAGCAACTAGTTCGGCTTCAGTGGTGGAAAGTGCAACTGAAGTCTGTCTCTTGCTTGTCCACGACACTGGTCCTCCAGCATATAAGCAAACCATTCCTGTGGTAGATCGTCCGGTTGTTGAATCACCACCATAGTCAGCGTCTGTGTATCCTATCAACTCTGGTTTGATCAGGGTCTTCGGTGCATATTTTATCCCAAGAGACGTAGTTCCCTTAAGGTAACGAAGTATACGCTTGACTCTATTCCAATCACTTCTATTGGGTTTCTCCAGGTTGCGTGATACTATGCCAACTGCATAAGCGATATCGGGTCGGGTTGCAACCATGAGGTACGCTAATGCGCCAACAGCTTCGCGGTAGGGAAAATTAATCTCATTAGTGTCTCCTTTTTCATCTAATTGTGTTACAGACGACTTTTCTGCAGCATCAATTGGTGTTGAGACTGGATTACTGTTAGCCATGTTAAATCGCTCTAATACCTTCTTGGTGTACGCCCTCTGATGGATTACAATCGTGCCGTCTTTACACTGATCGATTTCCATTCCAAGATAATACGTCGCGGGCTTCAATGTAATTTTAAGTTTCGTTTTCAGGTTCTCGATAAAGTCGTCAGCAAGCTGTTTGTCTGAAGCAGCTACTAATCCGTCATCTACATAAAGAGTAAGTATAATCTGTTTCCCCCCTACTTTCTTTGCGTATAGGCACGGATCTGCTGTACTCTGTATGAACTCAAGTTCTGTCAGTACTTTATGAAAACGATGATTCCAGCAGCGTGGTGCTTGCTTCAAGCCATATAAGCTTCGATTCAGATGACATACAAGAGTAGAACCGTCATGAAAACCTTCGGGTTGCTGCATATATAGCTCTTCTTTGAGCTCTCCGTATAGAAAGGCTGTCGTCACGTCAAACTGTGTTAGGTACATCCTTTCGCTCGCAGCAAAACTCAGAAGTGATCGTATGGTTGCAAATCTAGCTACAGGACTGTATGTTTCCTCATAGTCAATTCCTTTGCGTTGCTTAAAACCTTTTGCAACCAAACGTGCTTTATATTTATCGATAGAGCCATCAGGGTTTTTCTTCACCTTAAATACCCATTTGCACGGTATGGCTTTACGATTCGATGGTAGTTCTTTAAGAGACCACGTGTTGTTCTCTTTCAAAGAATCTATTTCTTGTCTCATTGCTCTCATCCACTCATGTTTCTGTGAGCTCTTCATCGCTTCATTAAACGTGGCAGGTTCAGCTTCGTTATCGTTAAGTACACAGCAATCTCTGCGTTTAGATGAAAGTCGCATGGTGTTTCTGTCTCTCAAATTGTATCTAGTCTGTACAATTTCATCTTCCGAGTCTGATGAATGTTCTAGATCGTTGTTATACCACGTCGTGCTAGGTGGTCTTGACATTTCACCATGGTTAGTACTTTCCTCCTCTGGTACTTCCGGTGCACACATTTGATCATCGTGATCAGGTTCGATTTGTGCTGTATGATGGCTTAGAGATGGATCTTTACTATCTTCATTGTGATTCTCGTTAGAGGTAACTTTCAATTCGTACTCGTTGAACAAAGTCTTTTTCTCTTTTGTTGCCGGTTCAACATCTTCACAATTAGATCTGTCAAGCGGTTTCTCATCAAAGATTACGTCACGTGATCGAATCATTACATTATCATCACACCAGATACGATAGCCATCATCGTTATCATATCCGACTAATCTTCCTTTCATAGCTTTCATGGAGAGTTTCTTTCGTTTTTGTTTGGGGACATGGACATAGGCATTACAGCCCAAGATTCTCAGATGAGCCACCTTTGGTTTCTTTCCATGCCATAGTTCATAGGGTGCTTTGTTCTCCTCACGGGTTGTACCAGTTCTATTGAGAACGTAGGCGACCGCATTAACTAACTCGGCCCAAAGTTTCTCTTGAAAACCTCCACTATGCATAATAGTCCTTGCAGCTTCTACCAAGGTCCTATTATCTCTCTCGCTGCATCCATTTTGCTCTGGTGTATATGGCATAGTCAGTCGCTGTTTGATTCCATGCATGGCTAGGATCTCACGCACATCTCTATTATCAAACTCACCACCATTGTCACTCAATAGCGTTTGGATGGAATGGCCCATATTTCGTGCTTCGGCAATGAATTCCTTTAGTTTCTGTTTCACATCTGACTTAGCTTTCAGAAAGTAAACATAGCGATATCCAGTAAAATCATCTTTAAAAAGCAGGAAATAGCGTAAATTTGTAAATGAGTTAGGAAATGGTCCGCATACATCACTATGTACAAGCTCGCCAGGTCTTGAAGCTCTTGGTCGAGTACCAAACTTCAATCTATGCGACTTGCCAAATATGCAGCTTTCACAGATACTCTCATCGTGAGGAAGCTCTATTCCCAACTCCCGTCTCACAAATTGTCGTACATGTCGCTTATTTTGATGTACGAGTCGCTCGTGGTACAGCTGAGTTTTTGTTAACAATAAATTAATTTCTAAGCTCTTCTTAGGAATTACGCTCGTAACATTCAGCCTGTACAAGCCTCCGCTTATGCTGCGTACACCCTTTAGCTTCACCTCGCCACGGGTTGACATTGTGCAGCTCGTTGGTGTCGACTCATATCTACTCGATGAGTTGCAGTCATGAGCAGCTAACACAGAATACAGGTTCTTCGTGATCTGTGGCACATACCAAACGTCATTTAGGGTGATTTCGTATACTTTTCCTCGTACTTCTGACATGATAACAATACTTCCTTTTCCTCTGGCTTGCATTACATTACCATTGGCTGTAGTGACAGTATGTGTATTTTCAAAAGGTTGGAAAGTCTGGAATAAATCTCCTCGATTGGTGACGTGGCAAGTTGCACCGTTATCAACGTACCAGTTTACTGTGTCCGATAAAGTTGTCTCCGTTTCGTGTTTTGTTATGTACATCGATTCTGCTACATGAGATACTTGCTTTTGGTTCGTAAAAGAGGAAAGCGGGTTGCTGTTTTTCGCAGGTTTACCATCTCGGAGCCATTTTTTACAATTTCTGACGCGATGACCTTTTATACAGCAATAGTTGCACTTGATATTTGCATCCTTACTCTTCTTACTTGCCTCTTTTCGTGTGTTTATCGCCAAAGTCTCTTGCTCTAGTGGCACTGTTGACACCATCAAGTTTCTTTCGAAGACGCACAGACGATCAGTTAGGTTCTCTATAGTTCGCTCGGACGTAGGACACATCAGCCATCCACTTTTGAATTGACCGTACTCTTCGCCAAGTGTGTCAAGAGTCTTGCATATTAAAAGAAGTTCTGGAAGCTTCTTACACTCGCCAAGCTCTTTGTTTAACGAGGTCCAAATGTTCTTCAACTTCGACATATGAGTAGCTGCGTCATCAGCCTGATCTTTCTTGAAACTGAAGAAACTCATACACAGTTGGAATGTTCTGTCCTCATTACTACCTTCAAACATCCGGTGTAACTCTAACCATACATCTCTCGCAGACGTGAATCGCATAACTTTCCTTAACATTTCATCACTCAAGTTATTAGTTATGAAGAAAAGAGCGCTTGAGTCTGCTTTTTCATATTCCGACATCAATTTGGCTTCACTTTCATCATCACTGGTGATTTTGCCTTCAACAATATCAAGAGCGCGTGGTATGCTCTTTAATATTATTAATATTTTGTATTTCCAAGTGTCCCAGTTGCATTTACCTTCGAGGGGCGCAATACTGAACTTGAAATTCTCCATCTTCGATATCACTTCGCCAATATAGGGCGCATAACCTGTTGTTGTAGATAGAGAGATGTGGAAGCACAAAGTGATAGATATATATACAATAGAAGAAGAAGAAGATATGGATTTATACAATAGAAGGCATTAAAACATTAAAACAGGAAAAACGAACTTTAATAGACTCCAACTTATTTACGAGTGACAGCAGATGTCAACTATCTTTTTTAATAAGCAACTACAATTACACCATAGAGGCTTGTTTTCATCCAACCTCCTTTAATATATTTTACGGCATAATGTAATTATGATCCTTTGCATATTGAGTCACATAATTAAAAATTATTACTTAATCATCGTTAAAATAGAAAAGAAATAAAAAAATAGATAAACTTTTTTCTTTTATTTGTTATACTTCCGGATTAATTTAAATATTATGTTTAAACAGACAGAAATATGTTTTTTGTTATTAATGCTATATTAACAAAAAATAATAATAATAAAATATAAATCTATACATTTCATGTGTGATTTAAGCCTTGTGATAACACTTTTGTAGAAAATAATGTCCTTTAACCGGAATTTATTATTATTCGTTATGTTTTTACATGCAGCAATGTATCTACATAATATATTTTATACGATTTTGGTTGGGCAATGTCATCAGCCATATATCCCGATTAACTTTCTATTCAGTATAAGGTCAATCTAAGGATAGCGTAAGAATAATTTGACGTAGTAACTTCACTTCACAATAAACTGGCAAAACTGCTCCTAAAAATAAAACAAATAAAATTCCTTTTATTCACACTAAACGCAGCATATACACAAATACAGAAAAGGATTAATTATATAATAATTTACATTTATGGAACCAAGCGCACATAGATTTGTCTCAGCTAATGTTGACTCCATGTTATATATACTCCTGTCCATCCCAGCTAGCATGAATTTATCACCTGTATCGCTGCTGGTTATTTTATCCGTAATATGTGTGAAGATATAATCCGTATAACTCAATTCTCTATATTCTATGAAAACATGTCCCTGACTACAATATCTTCAATTAAGGTCCGAATCTCTAGAGAAATAACTTATGTTTTACCAACAACAAAGATAAACGCTGAGATAGTTTAATAAGAGTACACGCGTAACAATACTACTAAGTAATTAAACTATGTAGAGCTTTCATTTAATAAGTTTTCTTGCGAAATTCGTACCTTCGATTCTGGTAAAAGGGATTATTAATTAAATACTAAGGCTAGTTTTGTTACGATTGAATTTAAAAATGAAATAATGAGTGATATTAACTTATTCTATCTATAAAATTAGGAAGGCACGTAGGTAAAATGTTCTACTCGTGTTTAGAAATTTCACTAGGGTTAAGTCTGGTGCGTAAATCGAATGCTAACTAGCTGCCGTTCTTCCCGACATGTCGTAGGAGGCGACTAAGGGACTAGGTAAATAGAATCGATTAGAAGATAGGCTAGCAATCTGTCCTTAATGTTGCATTACGACATCGCAACCCTAATATTCATGCCAAAAAAGACTTCAGAGATGTTATATCTACGAGGTTCTGTCCATCCCGAAAGGGAATAAAGGACGTGAATGTATAAGTCTGTACTATAGTTAAAAGCACAAGCATTTTATATAATTAAGGGGTTTTATCATTATCAGGTATCTTATAGGTTCTCAATCTATTCGATAAGGTACATAGAAATGTAGAATTGGTACATATTTCCATTTATAGCTATTATTATATATTATTTAAAGCTCAGCTGCTCAGCGGTGATAGAACCCGTATTCTAATGATTCAATCCAATTCAAATCAAATAAATTTCATTATTTACCATAACATTTGGTTATAAGATAGCATGTTCTCTGCACCCTTCAATAGGTTGTTGGGCAACCTGAACAAGGGAAGTAAGGGGAAATAGCGGGTAAGCTATACATATAATCATATGGTTAACAACAACTCTACACTCAATATTATCATATTTGAGTCGGTCGCATAGAACACACATTACAGTAAGCCAATTATGTCATGTGTACGTTTTCATACATTTCAAATATTCAAAAATTTCAAATTTCACTTCCGACCCCTACGACTTCCGTCAAACGGATAAACTGAACGGTAATTGAGATGTCCTAGGTTCGATTCCCGAAAGGCAAAATAAGGACTAGGCTTTTCTTCTGCTTTTCAGTCTGATCGGTGATTGTAAATGCCATATATGTATTTATAGTGTATATACGTATTATTTATTTATATGTATGTATTTATACACATCACGCCCATTTCCCGAAAAGAGGTATGCAAAGTTCACTGATTGCCATGTGTCCCGATCCTGGTAAACCATATAAGTCATCCATAATCATATTTCCTAAAATTTACTTTGAATTTACTTAAACTTACAAAGGGGATAGTTCAATTGTTGTAATTGTGTCCCAGATATTGCTATGTAATAGTAGTAATTTACCTTATTAAAATTTCATAATGGTACGTTTGAGAGTCTTCTATTATTCCTTATTAAAATTTCATCATGGTACGTACGATATTATTCGTAGTAGTTTGGCGTTTGTGATATTAAATGCAACGTCAACAAACGCTCTGTTTCCAGGAAAATAAGTCCTTTGAATATCATTCCAAGTTTATTACTTCCGTATCCTAGAAAATGTAGTTTATTTAGTAGGTAGCTTACGAAGTTCTGTTACTTGAAAATCTAATTAATATTTTCATTTCATAACTAGCAATAAGGTATCAATATTTCGAGGCAATTACAGGCTAAATGTATTGAGTTATGGAATAGCTAACAGTGATACTTATTTTATAATAATAATATTATAAGTTATGTGGCTAATAGAGGCTTGGCTCTGTATCAGTGGGTACAGGGTTCAAATCCCGCTTGAGCATGTACCAACGGAAATGAATTTCTATGTACATTTTCGTAATAAAATCACCTTTACGAAATGCATCGAATTATACGGTGAGGGAAAATATCGTGAGGTTCATCGAACAGGAAATAGTTAGTGCTTGTGCGCAATGGCGACATGGCTGACCACCTGTCACATTGAGTACTGACTATCTGGTCAACACGTGGGTTCGAGGTTTACATAGAATTACTAGGTACCTTCGTAATTGTGGAGATGGAAACCTGAACCTCTGACTACCCCGCAAGGTATAATGGTCGTGAATGCGTTTGTTTTGTTTTTTTGTACCCTCTGACTTATTATTGAAGTTTTAGGTTCGGCTCTGACATGTACAAAGGCATGAAATTTAAAACTGTGTTTTTCATTATTTACAGACACTAACGGTGTCTCTAAAGAGAAAAAATCATGAGAAAACTACTGCGTATCACTCGGGATAAGTAAAAACCAGTGCCTGTATACGGCGATACGGTTCACTACCTATTACGCGAGGACATTTAAAGACCTGACTACCACTAAAGATATTACAGTCGTAGTTTATGCAAATACATCACGTCCGTTTCCCTATATGGTAGGCAAAGATCTCGGATCCGCATGTCGTGATTCGGACAGACCACTTTCGCTTCACTGGTACTCATACACTTCCTCTTACACACTCGGTGGTTGTAGGTACTTCTAAAATTAGAGATTTTCAAGATGTCTTCGAACCCGTTGTTGTAATGTTTTAGGTCACTATTAAATTATGTAACAATCTGGAGTTCCAAAAATATTTTTTAGAGTTATGAATGTTGTGAAAGGTGTTTCAAAGTAAAAGACATATTAAGGCACAATACATTTATTCATAAAAAACTTATCTTTTTAAACTTTACTTGATTTGTAAAAAATGTGTTGTTGTGTAAAATATATTTGTTTACATTACAAGTTACAATACAAATTAAGGCAACTTGTGCTTAAGTTATATTTAAGTATTCATATGTCTCACAATTAACTATATAAAATACATTGGACGGATTCAATGAGATTCACAATAAAAAAATAATACAAATATTATTCTTAAAACATAACTTGTCTTATATTTTATGGACACTAAAAATGCATTTCGTAAATACGTCAGACTTCAGTTGTTTTAAATTGTAACACACACTTAAGTCTACAAAATAAACAATAGATGGAGTAGTAAGAATATTAAGCTTCAATTATACCTGAAAGTAACTTATTTGCTGTAAACATTTAAAAAACGTTTAACCCTTATTAGTCTGGGTGACATTTTCTAATATTACCAATACAATTCATAATTGCCTCATATAAGAGTATATCGTTAGGTTATAAACTAAGCTTGATAATCACATAAGATCAATCATCAACAATTTTTTCATGTGGCAGTGGATTTCAATTTGTAATTTAAAAGTTCACTTTAACTTTGTTGCATACACATTACTTATTAATAATAATGTAATAATTTATGAAATATCATAAACGAGTATGTCATTTGTCATCTTTCATACACATACATAAAGTTTATTTTTTAATAAGGCACAAAACAAGTTAGATACAATTGATTACATAAAAATATTCCAGAGTATAGCAATTCAATATTGCAAGTCATTGATAAAAAGATTCTTATGATTAATTACAATTAAACCTTTACCAGGACCAGTAGCCCAAACAGACAAATAAAGAGCTCAAAAATGTCACCAATGAAATTGTTGGCAAGGTTGAACCATTACATTCATCTGAGGAACAGTAACATTCTTCCCAATAGACTCCGTTCTCATAAACACCCCAGTTACAGACGCCAGTCACTCCAGTGTCAGCGACTGAAGCACATCTTCTGATTATTTGGCGCCATCTGCCATCCCCTGAAACCGAGTGTTAAAATTATCACTGATTTATTATCAATAATAATAAATATACCAACAAGTTCTAAAATAAGTACAATTTGGTTCTCTTTAGTGACAATTGCCTTTATATTGTCTAAGTACAATCTGTCTTCAGTAAAAGAAAACAGTGTTTCTTGTTTGCTATGATTAGGATATGATAAGCTTGTATATGATAAGGTGAAAGGGTATTGATATGTTGTTGTTGTTCTATTGTTTTTTTTTATCTCTGGTTGTGCCTAGATATTAATCCTTTGTCGCTACTCTAATTTCTAATGGAAACGTAGCATTTTAAAAACATTAACACACATCATCCCATAAGAACATGATGATGGTTTAAAGTGAGTGTTTTATACGTTCTATTCTAGATTTGTATAATAAAAATTTAACTATACTTACAAATGAATCCTTTAGGACCTTGTTGTGTGACTTTCATACAAAAAGATCCGGGAGTATGAGATTCGTCACTGTTGCACTCAACGGCAATATGACTGTCGGTATCAAACTTTTTGTATGCTCCACACGTATCTTCTAATATATTTTGTGATGAAGAACACTGGTAACACCTTACAGCAAGAGCTGAAAACAGATTTATTATATTTTATGTGATGGTATTCACTTCTATGAAATATTCAACAAATACTTTTCACTTAAAACTTTAATTTTTTACCTGTTGGGAAGAAATATAGGCATAAGAGTAAAATGAATTTATTCATTTTAGAGTAATCCACTATCTGTCTCTTAATATATATCAATAATTCAGCTTCGAATTCAAAATATCCTTCTAGACTCGTTGATTGAACGAAATATCGCTTCACAAACACAAAAATACAATCATCTTTGCAAATTGAAATTGAATTTAGCATCATTCGGTCATTTTACCAATGACAGTTTAAAGGTAGTGATTAACATTTTAAAATGAAGTTGAAATTATTCGATAATATAAACAGTAAGTAACAGTAACTCTTTAAGACTTAAAGTTTGTCTTATCACCTTAGTTACTAGTTTATTGGCTAAACAGTGATACTAAAAATTAGAAGATAAAATAAAGAATAAAAGACGTATATAACGCACATAAATAGAATCTATCAATCTATGTATTGAATTGAATTGTTTGTTACCACAGCGTTGCAGGCAGTTACAGATGTTTGTTTATTAATCTCTTTCTTTTTGAATGAAAACAGTATTGTTCTAAGTAAAGAACTCTTTAATTTGCAATGGCGATCCTGAAGTTGTTTTTATTTTGCACAGTTTTTATGATATCGTTTACAAACGGTAAGTACTAAACTGTTTAGTTTACAACCACTTACAGCCAATAATAACGCTTAGCGGCTTGATTTTTAACATGCTTTTCTTCAGTTTTCAGTATAAAATGCTGGAATTGCCGGTCAAACAATGATCCTAAATGTGCTGATCCATTTGATAACAGTACTGTACCCATTACTGATTGCAAACAAGAAAAAGGATTGCTGCATCTGCCAGGAGTTACGCCGAGTATGTGCCGCAAGATTCGACAGAAAGGTAAATCAATTTCTAATACTTCTATTCCTACAATTCAGTTTTATTTAGCAAATTCGGAAAATAGCATGTATAGATGTACCAACATTGTAAGGTTGTTGGAGGCTTGAATCTGAATTAGGTAGGAGTCCAGGGTTCAAATCCTACCCTAGCCAACCAATGGAAATACAGTTTTCTGATCTTCTATTTAGAGTTTTGGTATACAAAATATATTTGCGTTATGTTTAAATTATGGTGAGGAAAAACATTATGAGGAACCTACCTGTTACTTGGTACTGTTCTTCTTGGTCTGTTCTTGTATGACAAACGGGTTACCACCTGTGTTATTAAATACTTAAGGAATTGCCGAGATGGATGTGCAAAAGTCTAACTACACAAAAGTATTAGTTTTTACATTTTTTTCTAATTGATACATACATCCAATATCTCACCACTCAGAATTTGTCTAAATAAGGTACCTCTGATTATTTCATTAGAGAACTCCAAATATGATTTTACAAAACAAATACAATACTGCCAATACCTCTGTGACAGTTTATACTTAACCTTCTACAACTCTTGGTTTCAGTTAACGGTGAATGGAGGTATTTCCGGGACTGCGCTTATCTCGGAGAAGCTGGCATTCAAGGAGATGAAAGATTCTGCCTCATGAGAACTGGAACCTACAATATCTTTGTAGAATACTGTACTTGCAATAGTAAAGATGGGTGTAACTCATCATCTTTCATAAAACCAGTGCCTGTTTTACTGATTGCCTTATTTCTGCTCTCTTTTAAGTGTTTTTAAGTTTTTGTGCCATATATACAAGTTTTGAGTGTCACTATTGTAATGTGCAATTTTTGTATCTAAATGAACTTAGTAGTTAAGCTATTCTATCTATTTTGTCTGTAGCATTCTTGTAATGTTTATTATTGTATCAAATACTCATGAAATCAAAACAGGTAAATATTTGGGAATTACTTTGAATTTATAACTATTGTGCCTTTTATAATATAAGAAGATAACCAAATATACTTTTATAAACCGTATTATGTTAAGGTTAGCATAATCTTTTTGTATTGAAACTGTTACTGTTGTCCAGTTAATCTATGTAACTCTGCAGCTATTTTGCAATTTTATACAAGAAATATATGGCTTTATATTACAAGAATCTCATAGCTGCATTTAAAGCACAATCAGTCAGAAATACGTAAAATTTGAATGTCGCGCCATTTTAGTCAAATTATTATTCATTTTAATATGTAGGATGATGGTGATATTGATGACAAATTAATTATAAACTTAGGACAAACCGAAGCATCCTGCACCATCTGTCTACTGATCTTTCTCCAAAATATTATGCCAGTTTTACTTTAAGAGTTTTATGTTTGTAATCATTTTTATATTATAAGTGTATTCTTAAGGCTGATATCAGTCCGTCCATTGTGTAGCAGCACAAAATAAATATATTCTACAATTTTATTATTGTCTTTTGTTTTGTATATGGTTTTTATACCCGAACCACAGATTATATAATACTATACAGTACAGATACCCCATCCCATACAAATTTTTTGGTAAGTGCTAACTTCTTATTTTACTCCGCTTATTTTTGAAGCGAAATTAGAAAAACAGATGGCGTGACATCGAATGCATGAAATCGTGCATAAATCGTGCATCTTCTCAATAATAGAGGTCACGTTTTCATTTGTCCATACTAGAGCGATTAGCTAGCTAAATTAAGTGAAATAGCTCCATCTAAATTTGAGTAGGGTATATGATACTCGCCGATAATTTTTTCATAATTTTTTATCTCTGTTTTAATTGGTCCCACCTAACACGTTTTACGGCTAGGACGGACCAGAGTGTGGACGCAAGGCACATATTTATATACCAAGAGAGTTAAGGCGCTAATCCACTCGGCTACCCCGCCACCTATGTATAGGTGCCTTCCTTAAAAAACTTGAATGACATACGAGTAGGTATTATGGTATGGCAATTTATGGTTTATTTCATAAGGTGTTTAGATTCATAAGGTGTTTCTATAAAATAAAGTAGGTATGTAAAATTCACCGCAGAGTCTATTTCTATCGTACAAGTATTATTTTACCTGGATGTGCCTCGATCACGATTCACGGACTCTTTAATAGGTACTCACAATTCAGCCTTCTGTGCTTCGTCACAGGTCTCACAGATATTAAAATATATACAGGTTTTTTCCATCAAGTTGTAAGAGGCGACAAGAGACTAGGGACAATGTTAATAATGGTCATGAGCGCATATACGTACGCATACATAATATTAAGTCATGAATTAGAATTACATATAATACATACGCGTCACGCCCGCTTCCCCTTAGAGGGGTGACAGAGATTACGTTGCCCCATTTCTCCTGATCCTGGCATGCCACGTTCGCCTCTTTAACACCTTTGCTAACATAAAATTAACTAGGTATGTAAATTTAATAAAGTGGTATGCCAGCATCAATATCAATCAAGTAACGGGGACAGATAATATAATACTCTCACGGGTGAGGGGTTGCCAACCCATCGCCCAAAATAGATAAAAATCACTTTAGAGCCCTTATTCCACTCTTACAACTTCCATGGGGGGAAATCAGGCGGTGGACTTCAAATTACGTCATGGGGTGACGGGATGCCAACCCATTGCCCAAAATAGATAAAAATCAACCTAGAGCCCTTATTCCACTCTTACAACATCCACGAGGAGAGATGGGGTGGCGGACTGCTGATTAAGTCCTATTAATCCGTGTTTAACCAATATAGTTTGACAATCCCATCCCCCCTGTAGGTGTAAAAGGCGACTGTTGGATTGAGGTAATTTCTAGTATTACTAGAGACAGTTTAATTTGCTTTGCACTATATTATTAGATTGAGATTATTAGATTACTATAGGCAGTTACATTTGGTCAAAGAGTTCACCTAAATAAATACCTAATCCTAATGAGTATTCTGGAATACCTACAACTGTATAGTATTATATTATCTGTGCCTACAATATATTATAGAATTTAAATGCATAATGAACCCGTGTTTCACCAATACAGTTTGACACCCTTCGTGTAGGTGTCGTAAAAGGCGACTGAGGGATGCAGACCGGTAAAAGTAGGTAGTAGTTACTGCCTTAGCAGTGAACGTACGTATACATATTTATGAAATAGAATTACGTACATACGCGTCACGCGCGCTTTCCTCTAGAGGGGTGGCAGTAATCACGTAGCCCCATTTCTCCCATGAATGTAAGGTACCTACCTATTCATTTATAGATCAAAATCAAGCGACGCGCGCTACTACCTCGACCACAGACAGGCGCCGCCCCTTATAGCGCGAGTGTGCGTGACTTGTGTTTGTGTGCGTAGTACCTAGTAAGGTAGAAACTAAAAAGTAAAATCCGAACTTGTTATATTTCACATTTTGGAGAAGATTGTAAAGGTTTTCACTGTGAAGTGTATGCTAGTGATTAAATGTGTGACAGGAATTAAAACCTCAATATATACATATATGCATATACCCATATATACATATATGTATATATATATATATATATATATATATATAATTAAATATAATAATAATAAAATTTTCTTTTTATCGAATATGCCTTCGAAATATATATGTATACTTAATAGAATTGATTTTTAAACGAAATAGTGTACCGATATAAAGAAAAAAACATAAAACATACCTACGCTTCACGGCTTGTGTATACACACTCCCGTTTTTATTATGGCGGGGTAGTCAGAGGCTTGAATGCCCTTCTCCGAAATTTCGAAGGCATGTTAGGTATGGGTCATTCGAAGCCTGCGTATCACTAGATAGACAGCACCCATCGTGATAGGTAGTGAACCGTATCGCCGCATATAGGCACTGACTATTACCTATTCTGAGAAATAGGCAAGTTTCCTCACGATGTTCACCGATGCAATGGTCACCGTTAACGACTGTAAATTTTTAAGTAAATGAAAAACACATATTTAAATTTCATTCATTGGTACATGCCAGAGTCAGGATTCGAACTTAGGACCTTTCTCATACGAAGTCCGAGGTCTTCCCCACTGGGCTACAGCCGCTTTTCAGCGCTTCTAATTTAGAGAAAATTGTTTAGATTAAATAAAAATCTTAAGTATTACTTAAACTATTATTATTATTCGTTACATAGGTACATAAAATGTATATTTACGCCGATTTGCTCTTGCTTCACTCACACCCATAAACATTTTCATACATGCTCTTCTGTTCTTCACGCTACCTACACCCGCCTAGAAAGGATTGTCTCAATTTGATCTCAATAATAATCTTCTTTCCACTTTGCCACAATAAATTACCTTCGCAACCTATATAAAAATATATTATCATTATATTTCAGTAGTTAATTTTATATTAATGTTTTATATATGTACTTGTATATGTAGATCTAGCAATGCACATTTTAATCATTCTCTTTTTATTCGATTAAATAGGTAAGTCGATTAATTTTAACGCAATATCGCAATATACATACATATTGATCACCCCATCAAATGAAAAGAAATATAAAATTAATACCTATTGCATTTTAAATTTTAAATATTGCAAATGCATAAAAATGAAAATTAGTTTTAAAATTCTATTTCAATAAAGTCTAATTTTGCATCATCATAATATGATTAGATATTGACAGATGTTTACAGTACAAAAACATGCCAAAATGAAATACAAAATGCATACCTATTGCATTTTATTGAAATGTGCAAATGGAAAATATTTTTTCTACATTTGTAATAAAGTTTATTTTGGATCATCATAAAATGATTACTATTTTTACAGTCCAAAAACATGCCAAAATGAACTTTAATTACGAATAACCGCTATATATCGGTTATTTTCTTTACGTGTTAATCGATATCTGTTTGGCTTAATAACAGATATATTTCGGTTGTTAACCGTAACCGTCGGAACGCTGATTCTCAGAGATACCCTATTATTTACTTTTATTCGTGCCCGTAATAGAGCAGAGAGCGACTTGCAGCGCTCTCGGCGAGGGCGGCGGGGGCTGCCGCGTGCGCCGCTTCGCTCAATGCTCCCTCGTAAACTATGCCTACCCAAACTACGAGTGCGCGGGATCTCTGTTATAATCCTGAATAGGTACATAATACTGTGTTCACATTATGTTGCCGCCGCCAACCCCGATTGATCCCCGATCCCCGTCGTCACTCGACAGACGAACACAAAAAACCTATATGCAAAATATGCATTCACATCCCTTTCGGGGTAACCAGATGTTGAGTGGCAACTAAGTTTTTTTACAATCTTAAGTCAATCGAAACCCAATCGTTACCTGATTATCAATAACCAATGTAATAGGTGATTAACTAAGTCTTTACATAACCAAACCAGGTTCCCTCACCAAAACAACAGCACGTGAGCAATTTAAATGGTCACCCATCCAATTACTTCCCACGCCCGCGTTGCTTAACTTCGGTGATAGAACGAGAACCGGTGTATGAATCACAACCGTAGAATCCTATATTTATGATCACAACTACACATCATAATTTTTCATAAGCACGATTAAAATACCTACCCAATATTTTAGCAAAAACATTATTGACATTACATAACACATAAACTAATATTAGGCCGTATAATAGAAGTTTATCAGGATCAAAAGAAATCTGTATGGGAATCGAGACATTTACATTTTTCGTACGATTGCCTGCCTATAAAGTGTGTGACACTGGTATTCAGTTTGTATTTTAGATGTTTTTGAAATCATAATTATGTAATTTGTACTGAATACATTTATTTATAGGTAGTTATACTAACCGCCAATACACAGCGACATCTGCTTTCGAATAGAAAAATGTTGCTTCTACAAGTGTTGACTAGATGGCAGGATTAAATAAATTTTAATTACTTTATTATTTATGAAATTGATATCCGCACTTTCTATTACTCACTAGTAAGTACATAAATTCATATTATTACATATTATGGTGAATTATGTATGAATATAGCTAAAAATCGCAATATTTTTCAATAATAATTTTTTTATCGGTCTTTGATGACTTATAGCGCCACCTATTGATGCTTCAAGTTTTGGTCGAAAAAATTTGTATGGGATGGGACCCCATGGTTCGGGCATGGGGTTATTGAATCCTGCCATCTAGTCAATACTTGTAGAAGCAACATTTTTCTATTCGAAAGCAGATGTCGCTGTGTATTGGCGGTTAGTATAACTACCTATCAATAAATGTATTCAGTACAAATTACATAATTATGATTTCAAAAACATCTAAAATACAAACTGAATAAGAGTGTCACAGACTTTATAGGCAGGCAATCATACGAAAAATGTAAATGTCTCCGTCTATTCCCAAAACATCCCACAAAAAACATCCCAAATGGGCTATTTTGGGAAAGTCAATAAAATATTATTTTTGTATTCCCATAATCTCCCACGTAAATATCCCATTCGGGATATTTTGCAACTGCAATTAAATATTTAGTTTACTATTCCCAAAATATACCACGATAATATTACTTTTTTAAATAAATATACTTTAGCACAGTCTTGCACGATTTTTTCTGTGATTTTTAATTATATGGTCTGATATAGACTCATTAGAATAGTATATTATTAATATTATTACTTGTAGGTTGAGATATTATATTATGTTGATTTTGTGTCGTTGTTCAATTAATAAGACTGCGAATACTTAGTATATAGTTAGTATATTAATATCTGTGATTAAACTTAGTCATTATAAATGTCATATCATGTATCAGTAACATTATACTCCTAAAAACCAAATTGATTCTGTGATTTTTAATTATATGGTCTGATATAGACTCATTAGAAAAGTATATTATTAGTTTTATTATTTGTAAGTTGAGATATTATATTATGTATTACTTCATGTTTCTGTTGTTAAATTAATATGGTTACTGTTACATTAATATCTAGTAATTACATTTGTTCTTGTGGCTGAACTTAGAGTGACTTTAATGTTACAATTGTTTATTCTTACGGTATTAAAAAAAATTATATGTTTGTTATTTAGTACGATGTACATTACGTGGTATTGAGACTCAATTATAAATAAATAAATAAAATTATTTTTCATTTTTACATCCAATTTTTACTGTGCAAGACTGTACATTTCAATAAATTTTCTTCCAAATTAATGGTGGTATATTTTGGGAATAGTAAACTAAATATTTAATTGAAGTTGCAAAATATCCCGAATGGGAGATTTAGGTGGGAGATTATGGGAATACAAAAATAATATTTTATTGACTTTCCCAAAATAGCCCATTCGGGATGTTTTTTGTGGGATGTTTTGGGAATAGACGAATGTCTCGATTCCCATACAGATTTCTTTTGATCCTGATAAACTACTATTATACGGCCAATTATTAGTTTATGTGTTATGTAATGTCAATAATGTTTTTGCTAAAAAATTGGGTAGGTATTTTAATCGCGCTTATGAAAAATTATGATGTGTAGTTGTGATCATAAATATAGGATTCTACGGTTACAGATTACATTATGTATGTATGTAGGTATGCAACTACCTAACCAATTATTTACTGACTCCGAAAGGTTAACGAATTTGTAAAACTATGTATTTAGATAGTAATGAAATAAAATATGTTCTTCACCGAAAGATCGGCTGTAGTATTTTTTAAAATGCGTAAGTGTTATTCATTCACGATAAAATTATATATTCTACAATACTTTTTACCAAATTGTAGATATAGTAGGTAGGTAGTTATACAGTTAATTAGTTACATTTATCTTCACTTTTATAGGCAAGCAGGCGTACGAAAAATGTAAATATCTCGATTCCACTACAGATTTATTTTGACCCTGATAAACTACTATTATACGGCCTAATATTAGTTTATGTGTTATGTAATGTCAATGTTTTTGCTAAAATATTGGGTAGGTATTTGAATCGCGCTTATGAGAAATTATGTTGTGTAGTTGTGATCGTGAATAATAGGATTTTACGGTTGTGATTTATATATACACCGGTTCTCGTTCTATCACCGAAGTTAAGCAACGCGGACGTGGGAAGTAATTGGATGGGTGACTATTTAAATTGCTCACGTACTGTTGTTTTGGTGAGGGAACCTGGTTTGGTTATGTAAAGACTTAGTTAATCACCTATTACATTGGTTATTGATAATCAGGTAACGATTGGGTTTCGATTGACTTAAGATTGCAAAAAAACTTAGTTGCCACTCAACATCTGACTACCCCGAAAGGGATGTGAATGCATATTTTGCATATAGGTTTTTTGTGTTCGTCTGTCGGGTGACGACGGGGATCGGCGATCAATCGGGGTCGGCGGCGGCAACATAATGTGAACACAGTATTATGTACCTATTCAGGATTATATTAGAGATCCCGCGCATCATCGTAGATTGGGTAGGCATAGTTTACGAGGGAGCATGGAGCGAAGCGGCGCACCGCGGCAGCCCCCGCCACCCTCGCCGAGAGCGCTGCAAGTCGCTCTCTGCTCTATTACGGGCACTAATAAAAGTAAATAATAGGGTATCTCTGAGAATCAGCGTTCCGACTGTTACGGTTAACAACCGAAATATATCTGTTACTAAGCCAAACAGATATCGATTAACACGTAAAGAAAATAACCGATATATATAGCGGTTATTCGTAATTAAAGTTCATTTTGGCATGTTTTTGGACTGTAAAAATAGTAATCATTTTATGATGATCCAAAATAAACTTTATTAAAAATGCAGAAAAAATATTTTCCATTTGCACATTTCAATAAAATGCAATAGGTATGCATTTTGTATTTCATTTTGGCATGTTTTTGTACTGTAAACATCTGTCAATATCTAATCATATTATGATGATGCAAAATTAGACTTTATTGAAATAGAATTTTAAAACTAATTAAAATTTTTATGCATTTGCAATATTTAAAATTTAAAATGCATGTTTTTTATATTTCTTTTCATTTGTTTGGCGTGGTCACTATGTATGTATATTGCGATATTGCGTTAAAATTAATCGACTTATTTAATCGAATATAAAGAGAATGATTAAAATGTGCATTGCTAGATCTACCTATACAAGTACATATATAAAACATTAATATAAAATTAACTACTGAAATATAATGATAATATATTTTTATATAGGTTGCGAAGGTAATTTATTGTGGCACAGTGGAAGGAAGATTATTATTGAGTTATTGAGATCAAATTGAGACAATCCTTTCTAGGCGGTATAATAATAATAGTCTAAGTAATACTTAAGTTTTTTATTTAATCTAAACAATTTCCTCTAAATTAGAAGCGCTGAAAAGCGGCTGTAGCCCAGTGGGTAAGACCTCGGACTTCGTATGAGAAAGGTCCTAGGTTCGAATCCTGACTCTGGCATGTACCAATGAATGAAATTTAAATATGTTTTTTTCATTTACGTACAAATTTACAGTCGCTAACGGTGAGGGAAAACATCGTGAGGAAACATGCCTATTTCTCAGAATAGGTAATAGTCAGTGCCTATATGCGGCGATACGGTTCCCTACCTATCACGTTGGGTGCTGTCTATCTAGTGATACGCGGGCTTCGAATGACCCATACCTAACATGCCTTCGAAATTTCGGAGAAGGGCATTCAAGCCTCTGACTACCCCGCCATAATAAAAACGGGAGTGTGTATACACAAGCCGTGAAGCGTAGGTATGTTTTATGTTTTTTTCTTTCTATCGGTACACTATTTCGTTTAAAAATCAATTCTATTATATATGTATATTTCGAAGGCATATTCGATAAAAAGAAAATTTTATTATTATTATATTTAATCACTAGCATACACTTCACAGTGAAAACCTTTACAATCTTCTCCAAAATGTGAAATATAACGAGTTCGGATTTTACTTTTTAGTTTCTACCTTGCTAGGTACTACGCACACAAACACAAGTCACGCACACTCGCGCGATAAGGCGCGGCGCCTGTCTGTGGTCGAGGTAGTCGCGCGCGTCGCTTGATTTTGATCTATAAATGAATAGGTAGGTACCTTACATTCATGGGAGAAATGGGGCTACGTGATTACTGCCACCCCTCTAGGGGGAAGCGGGCGTGACGCGTATGTACGTAATTCTATTTCATAAATATGTATACGTACGTTCACTGCTAAGACAGTACCTACTTTTACCGGTCTGCATCCCTCAGTCGCCTTTTACGACACCTACACGAAGGGTGTCAAACTGTATTGGTGAAACACGGGTTAATTATGCATTTAAATTCTATAATATATTGTAGGTATTCCAGAATACTCATTAGGATTAGGTATTTATTTATGTGAATTCTTTGACCAAATGTAACTGCCTATAGTAATCTAATAAACTCAATCTAATAATATAGTGCAAAGCAAATTAAACTGTCTTAACTCTAGTAATACTAGAAATTACCACAATCCAACAGTCGCCTTTTACACCTACAGGGGGGATGGGAGTGTCAAACTATATTGGTTAAACACGGATTAATAGGACTTAATCAGCAGTCCGCCACCCCATCTCTCCTCGTGGATGTTGTAAGAGTGGAATAAGGGCTCTAAAGTGATTTTTATCTATTTTGGGCGATGGGTTGGCAACCCATCACCCGAGACAGTATTATATTATCTGTGTCCGTGACTTGATTGTTATTGATGCTGGCATACCACTTTATTAAATTTACATACCTAGTTAATTTTATAGAAACACCTTAGTGTTTCTATAAAATTACCGAATGACCCATACCTAGCATGCCTTCGAAATTTCGGACATGGACATTCAAGCCTCTGACTACCCCGCCATAATAAAAAAGGGAGTGTGTATAGACAAGTCGTGAAGCGTATGTATGTTATGTTATGTAAACACCTTAGAATATATATAAACTCAAACACCTTAGTATTTAATTATCTGTGACCATATGAACCGAAAATAAACCATAAAATGAGCAAACAGTATTAGACATGCTGTATTTGTAATTTTATTCATACATATATTAGAAGTGCTGAGAAAAGGGGATGTAAGGAGTACCTGTAATTGGCAACCATGTATGCAAAGGTGTTAAAGAGGCGAACGTGGCATGCCAGGATCAGGAGAAATGGGGCAACGTAATCTTTGTCACCCCTCTAAGGGGAAGCGGGCGTGACGCGTATGTATTATATGTAATTCTAATTCATGACTTAATATTATGTATGCGTACGTATATGCGTCCTAGTCTCCTTGTCGCCTCTTACAACTTGATGGAAAAAACCTGTATATATTTTAATATCTGTGAGACCTGTGACGAAGCACAGAAGGCTGAATTGTGAGTACCTATTAAAGAGTCCGTGAATCGTGATCGAGGCAAATCGAGGTAAAATCGTCTGACGACGGATACTTGCTCGCTAGAAATAGACTCTGCGGTGAATTTTACATACCTACTTTATTTTATAGAAACACCTTTGGATTCAAAAAACTTAATAAAAAAAAGCATAAATTGCCATACCATAATACCTACTCGTATGTCATTCTAATTTTTTAAGGAAGGCACCTATACATAGGTGGCGGGGTAGCCGAGTGGATTAGCGCCTTAACTCTCTGGGTGATCCAGGTTCGAATCCCGGCGGCACCAATGTTTATTTCTAATTTCTAATAAATATGTGCCTTGCGTCCACACTCTGGTCCGTCCTAGCCGTAAAACGTGTTAGGTGGGACCAATTAAAACAGAGATAAAAAATAATGAAAAAATTATCGGCGAGTATCATATGCCCTACTCAAATTTAGATGGAGCTATTTCACTTAATTTAGCTAGCTAATCGCTCTAGTATGGACAAATACAAAAGTGACCTCTATTATTGAGAAGATGCACGATTTATGCACGATTTCATGCATTCGATGTCACGCCATCTGTTTTTCCAATTTCGCTTCAAAAATAAGCGGAGTAAAATAAGAAGTTAGCACTTACCAAAAAATTTGTATGGGATGGGGTATCTGTACTGTATAGTATTATATTATCTGTGCCCGAACCAAGGAAAATGCTTCTAAGGAAATCTTTCGAAGGCTATTATTTAAGGTATCTATGGTACAGGTAATAGTTAGTGCTTGTAAATGGCGACATGGCTGACCACCTGTCACATTGAGTACTTGACTATCTGGTTAACACGTGGGTTTGAGATGGCCATTGAATTTCTACCTTCTCAATTGCGGAGATGGACACCTGAACCTCTGACTACCCCGCTAGGGTTAATGGTCATGAATGTGTTTGTTTAGTTTTTGTATCTATGGTATACGAATATTATTGTAAATGATAAGTAGCTTGACTTTTTTTGATGTAAATAAAGCTAAGTAGACTTGATGATTAGTGATCTCACTCTCATTTAAACATAGAAGTTACATACTTAAAGGTGGGCAAAAATACTGGATAGCTATTTTTACCGCAATCAAGACCAAAACGCTTGAAAAATGTGACAATCATGTTTAAATTTTCAAGAGGAGGTGTATGACTATATAAATTGCCATTTATAGTTGTTTTGATTAGTGATGATTGCTGAATCTGCCTGGATTTACGTCGAATATTACAGCAAAAAGGTAAATACGGCTATATTGTCATTTACTAAACAGCAAAGTTTGCAATATAATATAAATACATTAGTATATTGACATAAGTTATTCCTTTCGGGATGAACAGAACGTTGGCTACACGGTGATATCTAATTAGTCACAATTTAGCATAAATATTGGTGTGGAAACATTGGTGATAAGTTGCTAGCCCATCGCCCAATAATTATATTGTCCCATATTCCCTCCTACGAAAAGCTACGGAAAGAACATGCTTTTTACGTTGTTTTCAGAATTCCCAGTTAGCATGGGGTATTTGAACATAGTATAGCAATAAAATATATTATATTCAGACAATGAACATACGACTATTAACTTTCGCGGGATTTTGTGAAAGAAAAAGGCATATTTGGTGACCAACTTTATTAGTAATCAGCACCTACTAAATAAAATAATATTATGCAAAAGATATCTCTAGACTTTAACAACAAAACAATCAATGTGATTTGTACATCCAGCAACTTACTCATTCTTTTGTTATTTTATTGAACATTAAACATAACACTGTTCGAAGAAGTAACATTTTCAAATAATGCTTAATGTAGGTATAGCTGAAGTAAAGTAAGTATACGCGAATGTGTTTAGTTTCTTAAATAGTCTTAGTAGAAACTAAATTAAAGTGTAATTATACAAATTAGTTCACTACGAAGTCAATTAATATCGGTACTCGTTTAAAATTCCCATAGACATAAGAACCTGATTGAACTTCTAATAATACTTTAAGAGCCAACTTTTTTGTTAAAATAACGGTGTATTGATCAAGTTATTTACACATAGAATTATTGTGATCGTCTCATTAAAATTATTACAACATACATATCTCATTGTTATCATAGAGTTATTAAAGATAGTGCAGTTAAATGAAGAAAATTAAACATAATCAACTTAGAAAATTAATTGGTAAACATCTATAAGTAATATTTGTTATACAAAATGTCAGGAGTTCATTGACAAATGTTATTCAATTGACGTAATGCAATTAAAGTTAAAATTCCTCATCCGGACCCAGTGGGTGTTTCATTCATTTATGCTGTATTTATTCATTTTGTCTATAGTCAAAATATATCTTGTGCTAATAATAATATACTTAACCGTTTACATTCATACATGGTTCCTGCTTTCTAACTTTCCAATAAATATGTACTGTAAATGCTAAATATACTTATTTCTCTTTCATGGCCCCAAACACTATGTAAATTTGTACATTAAAACTTAACAAATTAACTCAAACATTAGATTAAATGGACATAAAAACCAACCTGGTTACTACAGATGTTTATTCACAGTAAGTAGATGAGATTCTTTGCGACACTTCTTCAAAAACTATATAGTTATCCATAGACAATACGATCCGTATAACTTTCTTTTTAAATATTTATTTTTTTAATTCCTGCAAGGAGGTTGAATAAAGACAATCTGTAGCAAAGAGGTTAGCTAGTTAAGGCACATATCCTACACTAATTCCTAAATCTACTTGAAGAGCGCCAGGATTACAGGCGTGAGGAGCAGCGCAATAGTCTTGCCGATGGTGGCAGCGCCGTTGCAGCCGTCATAGTCACAAGTCTCGCAGAACACGGTCTGCTCCCCAGAGGAAGGCTGCTGCGTGCAGCTGGTGGAATAGTCATCGACGCGCTTCCACGAGCAGCCACGGAACACGGACAGGATACCGTTCACTGGAATTGAGGAGAAAATTAGGGTTAATTGTCATGCAAATATGTATCTACACACTTTAATACCTTTCGCAGTAGACAAAAACTTGGAGTCTCAAAATCTCCTTAGTCACTACATACAAATTTATAAATAAATAAGAAAAAGAAAGAAAATAAATTATTATAGAGTTGTTAATTCAATACAACCATTGATTTGATATTAAATATGTAACCACAATAAAATTATTATTTGCAATGCAATCACGACCCCGATATTTCGTGCTATAACTGACCGAGGACATTATCATATCACCAAGGTTCTGTCCATCTAAACGGACTAAGCGACGTTAATATATGTTAATAAGTTCAGACAAGAACGCAGAAACCGTAACATGAATTCCAGGGTATCGTTATTAATTAGTTCCATTGAAATTCTGGTGACTTTCTATTTAGCATGCTATGCTTTGCGTAGGCGAATTATCATTTGAGTGTCTGGGTCACGCCCGTAATAGTATTTTGTTGGATGTTTCGTGTAACACGATTTTTAACCCATTTCCCTACGCTATTATGTGTCAATGTCACGTCCAAAAAGTCCTGGTAGTCATAGGCCAAAAGGCGGTAGAATCTCAGAATTTAAAGGCATAATCTACACAGTCAGTACAAGGCATACCATACCTAACATGCCTTCGAAATTTCGGAGATGGGTATTCAAGCCTCTGACTACCTCGCCATAATAAAAAAGGGAGTATGTATACACAAGTCGTGAAGCGTGTGTTTATGTTTAAGTACAAGGTTAGAATTATACTTCGGAGTGAAGAATCAAAGTTTTTTAACGTTTCCCTAAAACTACCAAATATTTCGATGTTTCTTGATTAAGTACAATTGGGTCTAAATATAATATAAGATAATATCTGTATTATCTAGAAACATACCTAATATTAGGATACCCACAAGAGTAAAATGTGCATTTAGTTAGCATCCAATTGCCCATTCTTTGGCAAACACACTTAACACAAACTTTGTTTTGTCAACATTTATGCGCATATCAAATAACCAGGTAACTGTAACAATTGAACATCGTTGCCAAAACCCAAGCAATTTAAAAACAACATTCGTTTGAATCATATACCAACGTCTTTTAATCCCTTTGGAGTGGACAGAAAATCGGAGACAAGATTTGTCACATAGTTATTTAATAATTTATTTATCAATTGTGCTGGAATTAACATGGAGTACCTATTGGTGACATATTGGTAACCCTAAAAATATATTCTATCGACATTAACTTACTCGTTCAGTCCCTAAGTCACCTTGTATAGCGTGTCAGTAGAAACCTCATCTAGTTAGCATTCTATTTACACCCCAGAAAAGAAAGGGCCCAACACGGCTTAAATCCACAAGTGATTTTTGCTAAATATCAGTTCAGTATCTCTTCAGTAACAGTGTGAAGTTGTTCGTGGAATATCAAAAGAGACAAATTTAACAATTTTTAAGGCGACACTTTTGCCTTTGTAATTTTTACTGTCATCGTTGCTGAAATTATTTACTTTTGCTTATACACTACTAACTTCACACTGTTACCAACCTGATATTGAACTTCGTGCTAAAACGCATTAGTAGACCCCCGTTACAGTCAGTATCTTTGCCAAATAAAGTAGCACACTCACCATACTTCTTATGCTTTTTGCAAACAGATCTAGAAGAGGTGAGGAAGGGGTATGAGCCTCCGGCATGCGAGTCGCAGTTGGCGATGTTGTGAGTGTTGTATTGTTGGTACTGGTTATAGGATCCGTATTCTGGCTCGAACCTGCCGGCGCCTCCTGGTAGGAAGGGATCGTTACAGGACGGATCCACGTCTGATGAACACGACCAGCATCTGATTGAGTCACCTGGAATTAAAAGGAAAATAGGATTTAATAAAGGTAACTACTGACTCCAATGATGAGAGTTATAGTATAGGAAAGGCTGATAGAGATTAAATATGTATAACTGCATTAAAAATAGGAAACGTTCCTTTTTGTATAAATTGATTTTTTATTTCGTTAATAATGTTGTCCTGAAACGTAACTTACGTTACTCTAGACAATAATTTGAAATTAGAAATAACACCATTCATTTATTTATAGCCAATAAAGTCTAAAATCGGTTTGAATCTGATGATCATTACGTAAAATTTCACAACAGTACTACACAAAGCGCAATAAAAATAATCTTTAAGTCTAAGAGTAAAAGTTCTAAATCATAGGAATTACGCAGTTAAAGTAGTAAAAATGGTGACGTTGCGAAATAACCACTCAAGTGAAAGTAACTAACTCGATTAAGAGGCAAAATTATATCGCATTTCTAGTTGTGACGTTACAACTCGAAATAAAGAAACTTGTTTGAAATGTAGTCTATGCCGTGGACGACTGTATAATGCTTGTTTGACTTTTAGCTTGTTTGAGTTTTTGTTTGTTTTTTTTTTTCTACGGAAGAAAAATATTTTTGGATCACCATAAGAAACACAATTCGTAGTCCTAATTTCTATATCAATATGTCTGCCAATTGTTAAACTGTGTCTTAAATGCCTGATTATTCTATTATTATTGCAATAATTTGTATAAGATTCCTATTATACTACTTTTATAGTAGTTATTTGTGAACAAAATGCAACGTCCGAAAAACGGCATCCATTATTCTGTAACTTTTTGTCATTTACATTGATGGCCATCGTCACACAACCAGTTAGTCTGAGCCCTTGAATGAAGGTACTTGTACTGTTTTTTCCTGCATTCGACACGGTACGCTGGTTAGTAACAATGGCTAAGTATACCGTGGTACCTCAATTCACACTCCAACTGTACTGGAATCTACTCTACTGTAACAACTGTGTTTACCATCACTGCGATGTCACGCACCTCTATTTTAAGTTACAATTGAACGTGTATTATTAAACGATTTGGTTTTAGATTTTAGTATGATGAAGCGAAATAATTGGGCTAAGGTATTTCCTACTAGTCATGCCTGATATTTTTATGTAAATCTCTTGTAATTTCGTTTTGTTTTCCAAAATACTCAAAGTTACTGCAACTCTGTATTATATTAACATTTGTTTGCGCTAATATTTGTTCTGTGTTGGTATAAGAGATTTTTATAGCATACAGTATATTACATGCAATTATACATTACAATCAGTCATCTACTGTCAACTATGTTCGCTTTAATTACTCTAATTGTGGAATTTTGAGCAAATAGTTAATTGGTTAAAACGAAACCAAATCACTTCTAAAATACAACGTTTATTTTATTTATTATTCTTATACCTCCGTACGTATGCACTGAGAGAAACACGCGATAAGAATTTAAGTATCAAGGAAAATTACTCATAGAATAATACAGCGTAACTTTAAAGAACAGGTATTTTTCTCATGAGAATATTTTTAAGATAGAAGCGATTTACAATGCTGATTCACGAAATTCAGTTTTGTATTAATTTACTGATGACGTCAATACTTAATCACTTGAAATGGTCGAGTCCATAGCAGTCTTGTTTAGGTAATTACATAGTTAACAACAAAGAAAACCTGAACCGAAGTTATTGATAACATACTTTAGTAGGACGTGTCGTACAGGTAGAAACACGGTTTAAATAAACTCTAGGTGATGAATAATTGAAGTTAGGTTGGTGTATTGCCTGGAAAATATAGAGGCTTCTTGTTTATTTCTAGACTTAAAGTAATATTTAATTTCTGAACTCTATAATAATATCATTGAACTCTTGGACTAGAAAACGTTTAGGTTTTGTTAAAACAATGTCAAAACTTGAAAAAATCGTTGACAGATATGCTATTAAACATCGGATGAGATATATCTTATAAATTTGTGAAGTGCTGACAACCTGTCATGGCAACCATCAAGCATAACTAAGAGCTACTTTAAACACTTCTGTATATTGTTTATGGTACATTTAATTTCCGATAACTTTGGTTCTGGTGTTTGTAAATAAGATACCTTACGTTCTGAAACAGTGTGCAATAAAAAAGACGCTATTATTATAATGACAAAGGACTAAGTACTGCAGGTTATATGAGTAATCAAACACGTTCATTAACTTTGTTATATTTTGTGGTTTATAACCGCAAGCCTCAAAACTAAAGTCATATTTTTCTGACCAACTTATACTTTAGCTTGAACTAACAAAGTTTTAATAGTCATTTATGTGTTATTATAGACACTAAATTCTTATTTAAATATATCTAACATACTTTAACGTATCTATGAGTCATTGACATTTGCCAATAGACGAATCTGAGTTGAATAATATATATTCAATGTTTTTGA
This sequence comes from Leucoptera coffeella, assembly GCA_030578115.1. Classification (NCBI taxonomy): domain Eukaryota; kingdom Metazoa; phylum Arthropoda; class Insecta; order Lepidoptera; family Lyonetiidae; genus Leucoptera; species Leucoptera coffeella. The sequence goes on from JAMBLF010000238.1 coordinate 315,775, forward strand.
AGCGAAGAGTATTTTTATATAAGTAGAAATACAATAATTATGCGCCTGTACCATACATATATTATATAGGCCTTGTCCATGCCTATAATTAAAGTATATTGATTGTACATCAAACAGATGGACCACTGAAGAAGTATTATTATATCTCTACGACGGTTCTTCCTGAAATACCCAATAGTACATTATCGGTTCTCCACAATTCACCTTGAGGAGCTCCGTAATAACAGAACGTATGAGCCATAGAGGAAAACCTGCGCAATAGATTTTAATGGACCAACTTTTATGGTTCCCAACAAACTCATGGCTCTATAGAAGCAATAAAAACAAAGTTCCCTAAAATAGGTTGGGTAGACAGGATTTGGGTCAGTGGAGGTTAGCAGGTCAATTATAATTAGAGCCACTTACTACTATGTGATTTTCATGGCTTGGGAAAAACACGTCATGTGCAGTTGGCTAATGACTGTGGCCACTTGTAGCCTGCACTTTTCTTTGTCTTCGTTTCTTTGTTTTGAAGTTTGACTCAATATTTTATAGTTCTGGTTGATAAGAGTTTATTATATTTACATAAAATCCTTATCGATGATCGATTCAGTAATTAAGAAACAAAAATATATAGAAAAGTGTTTCGGAACGAGAATACACATATTATATTTATGTATATGATATTATTTCTAAAACATTTTAATAATGTCACACAGTGCATTACAGTATTACAAACAAAGGATGAGGAAAAATATGAAACAACGCAAAAACCCGAGACTAGAGACAAAATTTATTACAATTACCAAAAAAAGACATAACTAGACGAATACGATAACATTATTCCATCTCTATTAACCTGAATACAATTTAGCAAGCACAGTTTTCCTGTTTTGACTGAAACGTTACAGGATATTCTTTTCCTTGTCTAAATTGCAAAGAATAAGCACTTATAGAAGCCAAAAATCAATATATTGCGTTTTATTATAACTTTCTGCACCCTTCGACTACATAGATAGAGGTACATAAATTAATATTCTTGTGATAGCTTTATTTATAAGGTCACGGAATGTCTCTACCCTCACCCTAGTGGAAAACTGTTAGCATTTCCTTTCATACTGCGTAGTTTGTTCGGATTAGCTTTCGACACACGAGCAGGTTAATTAATCGTAACGAAACTTATCACTTTTTATATATTCGTATATATTCCTACTATTTTATTATCCAGTTATTTACCCTACCGCAAATTATAGCGACACTGTATTTTCTTCTTTTGCATTTATCTGCAAAATTTACAAATAGTACGAATACGTGATTGTATTGATTTCACAAAAAAATTAAATCGTTCTTAATTTAAATATTTTAAAGCGATTGATTTATCGTTCCCCTCTAACAATTTGCATCAAATGCTATCGGTTGAACTTAAAGGGCATTCGAAGCTGCACAGTTACTTGAATTGCCTATATAGTGACACACTTTCGTTGACACAGCTTTATTTAGTTCACAAAAGTCAACAAATCCCTTCGTATTGTTGTTGTTGATATTCCGTTAAGTTATTGTTGCTAAAGTACGCCCTCAACAAAAGCTAGGTTAATAGGTTTTCACTGTCAATGATGAAACTTATTGGTGTTCGACCTCATTTCTTCAGCTTTTTACCGCGATTTTATTTTTATTTACTTTTATCGATGCGCAAGAAACAGCTGTTAACCATTTCCTTTCTTTTTAATTATGTTTTAACTGAGGCTGCAATGAAGTTGATATAAATATCTAAATATTTATTATTAACGAGTAAGTACTTATTTCAATACTTAATAACTCAATTAAATTCGTACCTGCTGAAACTTAAATATAGATTATACTCTATATTAGTATTATTAAGGTTTCCTTTTTTTTGATATGGTCCTATTTCTGTTGGTTTTAGTTAATTTTTTGCTGTTTCTCTTAAGCTTAAGCAAATTTAAATTTTATACTGCCAACTACGCGACGACGGGTTATTTTTTATCAATCAACTCAAGTATATTACTCACGGCAGTTATTATAGTAGTTTGTTAGCAGAACCTTATTATCTTGAAGTACTGTAGGTGTGATCACCAAGGTGTTCTCATGACTCACTACCGTAACTACGGGCAAGGTCATATTATAGTAGAAAAACTTACGTACGTGACTTGTAAAGATTTTTGTATGTATTGTAAATATGACAACACATTTAATGTATGTAAAAATAATAACACATAATTGAGGGTTATATTTGATATTCTACATAAGTAATTGGGAAATTACCAACTGTATAACTTACAAAAAATATAACAAATTTAAATGTAAAACAGTTCCTTCCTATAATTCATTCCTTAAGGTTAGGCAGAGACTATCAATCGCCACCTAGATTGATTCTGACATATCTTTCGTATCTCACTCACGTTTCCATTGCTTCTCATGCATGCCCTTCCATTCTTCTACCTACGCATCCACGTCTTTAAAAGAATATCTCTAATGCAATCAATTGTTTCTTTTACAAAGACATGGCTGCATAAAAATGCTCAACATAAAAGTAATAAATGAGAATAATTATGAAGATTCGCGAGATTTCAAAACTTCCGACGAACGTTGAAACAACCGACAGGTTTTCAAGGTAAATGTAGTGTAACAAATTTTGGACCTTAATACCTAGTGCACAAAGATGAATGTTGTGTTTCGCGTACTTGTGTTATTGAAAATATACATACTTATGATGTCATTCCGATACACAAAGTTTATGTGTGTTTTGGTTAGCACATCACATGTTTGCTGATTACATAATGGCCGAGGTTTTACAGACATCTCGACGAGATCGAATCATTTTGGACGAGTGCCAGGATATTAGGTACTGGGCCGCTTTATCGGAGACTATCCAAATATTTGGGACACACAATGAGGCGAATGTGGCTTGGGTTAGAAGGCTTACACGTTTGACGGTTTTCTAATTCGTAACACATTTGATTCGTAAGAGAAATTTCTATAATTTAAAGACCAGTATACTAAGACGTCTTTAAACCCTGAAGGGGTGGAAATTTATAAATTCGTATACTCTTCCTTGCTCACTTATTAGTCTGTTGTGGTAGACAAAAAGTAAGTAGTTTTATGAGGGCTTTTAACGACGCTAGCTAGCGTTGACCTCAAATCAAAAATATGTCAGGGAATCCTTGATCACTTAGTTGCCTCCTTCAAAAAGTCAGGAACAAAGAAATCGTTTAGTTTTTTTTAGGTTATCAATAAATAAATTTGGTTAAGACATCTTTAATTTTTATGAATGATATCTATTTTTATTAACAGTCTCTCAGATTGATTCTTGGTAGTACTTGATTCGTAACACCAAGTTTTGAGACTAATAGAATTCAAACTACACCGTTACTGAATCTTACACAGCCATGTTCGTGATAACAATTAATGACGTACCTACACAAGTCTGCTGCACATTTTATTAGCTATGACTCTCGACACGGTAAAATAACGTGAAACTACTTCAGTGATGGCTAACTTAACTTGAGCTACTGTTGGGTATATACTTAACATGACTGCGGACCAAGTTACGTTTTGATAATCTAGTTTAAGTTCTTGCTAGCGTATTCAAAACCGATTTTCCTGCAAATCATGCTATTGTCTGCCTCATGAAACCTTTGCGAGTAGATAACCATCAATCATTCTCCATCCATTACCAGTAACCGTGGCTTCGCTTACCTTATTTATTTACATAGTACATGAACTCTACTCTTATGATGGCTTCCAAATATCGTATTAACTTGCATGTAAAATAAAATTTTGAATTCTACTGCTGAATGAGAATTTGCTTCATTTAATCTTTCTATTTCAAGTTCAACAACTACTCATAACAAAACAACATATATTTAATTACTAAAACTCGTCTCTCCTTTTCAACTTTCTTATATTTGGTGCACTTTTACATTAGTTCTTATTAACATTCATTAAAAACATCAAAAAGCGCAAACTAATAAAATTCCTGAAGATGCGTTTTAACCGAATCAAACCTTGGTAACAAAATAAGGTGTCAAAAATAGACACGATTACGAAAATCAAATGACGTTAACGGTCGGTTATGATGTCAGGCAGCTTTTACGAGCCAAGACAATGTTGTATTTTCATTAATTAAATTACTGGTGCCGTTCAAAAGGGCAATTTGTCAGCTTCCTGTGCCTGGTACTTAAGAATCGGCTCGATAATTTGATGGTAAATCACTGTTACGGCCCCACTGACGGACCCTTCGTTGCTTTCTTTATTCTTATCTCTCCCTCTTTATTTAGCATCTCCTAACTAAACGAGCATTGATCAAGGCGATTTATTTTCTTTACTTTTATGAACAGAAGTTTTCTGTTTATAAATAGGCTTATTTATCTCTATATACATAGAAATAGAGCCGCTCTCAAAATGTCTATAAAAGTAAGAAGAGTGTTTGTGAGTTTTATTCATGAATTTTAATTAACCTTATGGTCGTTAGATGAGGATACGTCTTGAGATTGTTATGTAATGTGTTTCTCTGTGACTCAGTGAGCCAGAGGTTGTATTAGGTCAGAGGCCAAAAGGACCAGTCACTAACCTAATTGTGGCCATTACTACAAGTAGATTAGTATTAGCGTGTACGTGATAGAGTCAATAGCATCAATTTGTTGCAAATATCTGAAGAATTGTGTAATATGAACTTATTTTTCTTTTATTTTTACACAGCACGTACTTACATTAGTAAAATATACATAGAAAAATAGGTAAATACATGTAACTTGACTTGACAATGGCGTTAATTACTGTCAGTGACAGATTTAGGTCAATGGATGCCATGGAGCCATATGGTATGTCTCTCCTTCTACGGAATGTTGTTTGCTAGGCGCCTATGGGTTTGGAAATCGTATTTAGAGAAAGCAATCTAGTTAATTGAACATGTTTTTTGGATAAGGAAGCTTCGTGTTGATGAAAACAAATTGCTTCGGGGAGCCGCCAAAATAGTATCTTCACCGAATAATCTTCATGGGTTATAATCGTGAATCAATAGCTTTAATTCAGGGCCGTTACGATTACAATGCAATGGCTCGCTGCAGGGTCACGACTTTTTTATTGAAATTTTGATTAGTGCATGCGGGCAGCCATTCAGACTTACCCATCAAGGACTAACGACTCAACCACAAAATATTTGACAATGACACGTGTTGCCAATTGTCATTTTTTTGGGGTATTTATTGGTTTTCTTCTCCGGTATAATATCAAGTACCAGTATGAACGTGATTCCAGTTACTACCGTATAATAACATAGAATGAGAATTAATTGTAAGCAAATGACAAAGACAAACAATTAAAATGTGTGTTCAACATTAACTTTATACCGAGTAACTTTTACTGCTTATTAACTTTTTACTGAACTTTATACTGGCTAACTGCTATATTCACGGGTTACACCTACATAACATTTTTATCAAAGACCTTGATTAAGGTCAATATTTACGTCGTTATCTTAAAAGTTAAACTTTACAATATGTTTTATGTAAGCATCAACTGCTTCCTTGTGATAACTGTTATAGAAATTTGATCAACCGTAAATCTTTTATATTTGTCTGGTCACATCACGTATATATTTCAGCCACGCTGATGTCATGGCATAGTTTAAAATAAACTGAACTTTATATGAGGCTTATTAATAGATCTAACTGTTATCTTAACACGTGGTAATCCCATAAAAATGCCCATCTAACACAGGGGACTCCATTCTATTCTCACTAACTGTTTCCAGTAAACCATACATTAATGAATGTGTTAAAATAGCTTCTACATCTTACTTTAGAAATAGCTTTATCACCTATACAATAAATACTATTAAATTGTCTAGATTCTTTTATATTGAGCTATATTTTTCTAATGAATGACTCAGGCAGGTATTATAACTTGTAACCATTCCTAAGTTTTATGATTACCTACAGCCTTTGTCCTTCTATGTACCAAGGATATTTGCAAAGATAAAAGAACTACATTTTTCCTTCTTTCCTTGTAAGGGAATTGTGATAAACCTTACGCAGTTAAGCTAAGGAGCCTTATCGCTCGTCCCATAGACGCTTGCAGCTAATTTGTTTTCGAAGTTGTGTTTCGGCCGAAAGTGTGTCAAGCTGTTGCGCACAAGGCGAGACAACGTACTATGTATATGTATAAACAGGTATGTCTTTTTCGAAAGTGAAAGTTCTCGAGGCTTCGTTTGCGCGTTGCATGTTTATGAATTGATTCAACTCTTTTCTTTATGGTGGTGGGGAGTGAATCGACAACTTAGAGCGATAAAAGACAATGGCTTCAAACTATCTTATTGTATGTTTATAGGCAATTTTGGTTGTAAGAATATATGATAGTTTTTATGTAGGTATATCAGAGAAGTAGTTTCTTGAAACATGTACCTGTACATTATGAAATGTTTAATTTTATAGCTACGTTCTGGATACAATTGGAATATCTCATCTATATTAAAAATAAATAATTTCATTCAATTGTGTACCATGTTACATATCTTTCTAAGAATTTCCTCTAGTGACAAAATAACTTAAGTATATTCTTTTGTAATTGCGTAGTTGTTAGCATAAATAGGTTGTTGTTATTCTATTGTGATTGTCACACAGAAGGACATGTTAAGGGATATTGTTACAATTGTTTTACTCAAGGATGGCGAGAGTACCGTGATTACATTATACTTAATAGTAGACGTGTTTAGAATGATGTTGTTCTTCTATTGTTTAGGTGGATATTACTAAGATCATTTATTGTGATTAAAATACTTCAATAGATTTAAAAAGGAATGTCACGAAGACATTTATTGAATTCCAAAAACCTTAGTACCTAGTTTTGAAACAAATATAAATATTCCTTACAAAAAACTACTTAACACTTGTCTTATTCAAATATCACACTAATGCTAAATTATTCAGAAACAGTGTAGAGTACACGTATACAATGTAATTTTAAACTACATTTCCAAAATTATGAGACACTCTGGGCCGATGAATAGCATATCCTTGCCTGTAGGGCCTTCGGAATAATTACAAAGGTCCTAACCATATGACTAGTACCTTATTCAGCATTGTAAACAAGACAGTATTCTTAATGACCAATTAAACTATCCTAGTACTTCGCGAGGTCATACCAATTAGCTCTATATTGTGAAGCAGGTATTCTCAAAAAGATTCGCGACTCTTTTCATACTTCCTGAAAATGATTTATTTGCTTTGAAACAAAATGCATTGATGAAAATGATGTACAATTTGTCTTATGATAATGAAGCATCTATCTGAATTTAAGTTTCATAAGCATATTTGTTTGTAAACTATTTATGTGTTTATTAAACAGAAAAATTGAGAATAATTGAAGCTTATTACTTTTTTTCCTTAACACTAATAACAACGAATCTCGAATATATATAAAAATATTTATATTATGTTTATCATCTACTTGTGACTCATGAAATTCCCTCTGGATTGAGCACTTATCAAAAAACATCTTGACATTGCAAATAAACAAAGTATATACGAGTAGGTTGATACTGAAGGAAATTTGTACAACTTGTCCATACTACAATATAGTATCAACACTCGCGTCAATAACACACCTATGCATCATGCTTAGAATATCTAACACAACTGATTACAAAATTTAATTCACAGTAAGCAGTTGTGAATGAATGCTTCGCAAGCGTTTAGCATACAGACTACCTCATTGCATTGAATATTATTATTGTTTGGCATTCTTTAAGCGATTCTAGTACAACTGTGTATTTAATTTATGGTTATTTCCAAAACATAACTGTATCGAATTGTTTTGAGTTCTTCTAGAATTCTTTAGTTGACTAAGCTGCCTTTATTAACGAATGAAGTAGAAAATTGTATGTTCGCTTTTATTATTGACTGGACAATTGAATATTGGGAATATTCATATCGTTCACAATTAACTTAGTAAAAGAATTTCAAATTTGAATACATTATTCTATCAACAGAATGTTTTCAGAAACTTCTGTGCAAAGATACAAAAATGTAAGTAAGTATTTAGGTACATGTTACGTACCAGCTGTCTACACAGTCATGCAAACTTCCGACATAAATTGTTTAACCTCATATAACCTGGCTTCTTGTATTGGTGTCTTAAATTTCCAATATGTGTACAAGTTTAAAAAGTCTTTGATACAGAAATTTTGCTATATTCTTTATATAATTATTTATATTTTATTTTTAAATATTTCCGAATTACCATTGAATTAAATCCGTAACTTCAGAAAACTGTTTTCAGATTAATTTAATAATTACTTATTGAATTTAATGATTACTTAATAAACAACATTACCTCACATAAACTGTAAGTTATTTCGGAAACGGTCAGTCATAAAAGTTCTTATGAGAGCCCCACTTATTTAATATCGTTATTCATCAATTCAATATTTATATATTTCTATAAATATCTATTTTTATTAATGTTTCAATAGAGTATTTTCTATTTTTTTTAAATACTTAATGCCCATATTACAATACCTGTGCAGTTGTGTTTTAAAGTTGCTGTTCATTAGGTACTTATACTCTTACGCCATTGTGATTTGGTCTTGACCCCAATCTCGGTAGTTACAAGATACTAAACATGAAGAATTTTATGGCTAGAGAATGTATTTAGAACGGAGAATACATTAAACTCTCCATCGTTACTTTTTAACTAATTCTATTAGCGAAGCTACTTTCACGAAAAGATAGTTTTCAGAATCAGGGATTTAAACAACGTCATGGGATTATAATACAGTTGAATTGGGTCATTAAAAAATGACAAGTCGAGTGTAAAATATTACAAAAATAAATTGCGATCGTGAATTTCAAACGATTGCATTTTAACGTCAACTACTGATTGATTGTAAGACATTTAAAATAGTAACTAGACTTTGAAAATAAAATGCAAATTGAGTTGTCTGGCCTATTCCGAAACTCCAGTACCATGTCTTATTTGGATAATGTGATGGAGAACTTCACACATTGAACATAAATATTTTTAATTTAACTACGTTACAGCGAACAAAAATAAATAAAACAAAATTACTTAGTATAAGAACAATTAAATCTCAAATATAAACGTGTAACCATGAGATCATTACTATTGTATTCAACAATATTAATCACCACATTAGTTTAATTTCACCTACATCAAGTTAATTGTCTAGGAATTACTTCTTAATAACTGTTTAATATGTTATTATCAGAACCTGTCTGTACCTTGTAAGATACCAAGTTAGTGCTCAACTTGGGGCCCTATTAAATAACCTGAACTTCGTAAGGAATCCTTCCCGATATTTGGAAGCAGTCTGGCTTCTACTTTGCAAGCCCTGTTTACTTTTCAAGGGTCACCTTATAAGTTTTGTTAGCGCCTGAGGTCACGATAACATTTTGCATTAGATACCTCGCAAACTGGTTGAGCAAGTTTTAGGCCATGAGGCTTGTTTATAAAGCGCCTTCGCAATCCATTGAATATCTCTACCTAGCGATTGTTATGTCTATAAAATTATATTTACTTTTTTACTTAACTTACTTTTAAGTTTATACGAACATAATCAACCAGTGCCATTATAAAGTACTCTATCTAATGTAATCGCACGTTAGCGTTTATATCTAACAAGCGACAGTTGACATTCTAAGAAACTTACTAGAAACATCTCTTTGTATAAGTTATTTTCCTCTACTTAGACACCATTGACGTACCTTGCTGCAACGCAACTCAAGGTAATGCCTTTAACGACTAAACGCTGTTGTACTAGAAACAGTCCCATAAAAGGTTCACACTCGGATATGGAGTGGAACGGAAAAAAGTGTTTACAAACTCATTCAACGGGTACTTCCAGTTGTAAATAACATAACTGGCCACGATTTCACTTTTTCGATTACGTCGTCGCAAGTTGCGCGCGAAACAACACAAACTTTTGACGGGAAAAGTAACTTTCAAAATAAAACTCACCGGTCCTCACAAAGGTTGCCAACAACAAAACTGGAACGAGGAACACTAGGTTAGCCATTTTGTTTTATTTGTTTCACAAGATCAAGGAAATTGTACAGATTTCCACAAAACACGTTGGTTCGCGGAGTCACTTCGAAAATGAATGTGCAGTGAACGGAGGGCTTTACCGCGAACGTCCGCCCGTGTGCGTATTGCGTACTACGGACAAAGAATAACGTTGTCACAGATAGGACTAGTTTTATTGTTACTTAGTTTTAACTTTACGATATAATATAAAGTTACATTTTTAATTTAAAAATCTGTGTAGTGATTACTGTAGCGGATTGTTTTGAGTTCTTCTTGAATTATTTAGTAGACTGAGCAGCCTAATTTGTAACAGTTAAGTGGAGATTTAATGTTCGCCTTTATTATTGAGTTTTGATTGAATATTGATGAGTTACATTTTTAACTTGAAGTACCGTGTAGTGAGACTAATGAAATACAACATAAACATATTTTGTTTTAAGTATGTCTTTTGTATTTGCTTTTAAGTTTTTTAATTTGCATTTTATTATAGCATAGCACTATTTTATTATATTCAACTTATGTTTATAGATTTATGCCATCTAATTCTAGTAAAGAATGATTTCACAATAAACACTTATTCCAATTTGTTTCAATATTTCCACATTAATGACATTAAACCTACATTGAGTGCTATACATAGATAGGAAAGTGATTTAATTCGTATTTATGCTTAATATCATCATAATAACATTATTAACTACTCAAAAACTCTACTAAGTAAAAATCCATCAATTTTTAATCTTTGTCGTGATTGAAGCTAGCATTTGGATTACGAAATTCACTGATCACCGATGCTGCTACATTCTAACAATTTTCGACTGAGATGATTATAACGCTCCAAATTTCAAGAGACTAATAGTTAGTTGCTATATTAATTAGATAATAATTACTAACATTCATTTAAAAGGAGTCAGCTATTATAGTACTTATTCAATTACATACATACATACACATCATGACTGATTCCCTGTATAGGGGTAGCAAGAGATCACAGATCCCCATTTGTCATACCAAGTAATTTACTCTGCATCCATAGGAAATAGAACCTGGGACCAGAAGAGAAAAGAAGAGAAGAGAGAAAAGAGTGAGCCACGCCAGGCGTCAAACATATTGCTGACCTGGGAATAATTAAATTAAATTAGCTGCTCTTCTAACAAATATAATATTTAAATAGACGATATACCGTTTTTTCAAGATGTTTTTACCCATAGTAGAAGCAAAAAGATTCATGTGTGAGAAGTACAATAAATAATATTAGATTTTATTCGTAGTTGCCATATGCTACGGTGACAATTGCATCCAGAACTTTTAGTTTGCGGAACCTTCAGACATCAAAACTAGTAATTTTATTTACAAAATATAGACTGACGATAATATCATAGAGTACACCGTTTGATGCTCAGAGTTATTTTCTCTTAGTGAAGCATTCCTAATACTGGAAACGGGCAGTATTTCTATTTCCGTTGTGCAACCTTAGCTTCCTTCCCGAATGCATAATTTCCGCCGCTAAGGAGGAGTTTATTTAAAGCCCAATCTAATATACTTATGACTAGATAGTAAGCAACTGTGTTTAATATATCTCGAATAATATAGGTAGATATACCATTAAATAATATTTCACAAATAGTCAACATGTAAATAATATAAAATATTATTTATGGATAAATAATTCTATTATCATTTAATTTTAATACACAACAACATGTACTCTTAAAATCTTCAAATTTAAACCAAACTTCTTTTCCTAATATGCTCCTTAAGTAATGCAATAGCAATTTGCTAAATAAGAGAGTTGCTTCCTGTTACAAAACTGTAAACTGACGATAGTTGAACGAATCGGTAAAATTTTATTAACAAATAATGTACTGCTATCTTTATTAAACGTGTCCGTTATACTAGCGTACCCCAGAGCTATATCGAGTTGCTTTCTATCACTATGAGAGAATAAAATAGCTTAAAAGAACAGGATGCTTTATTACTTGTTCTGTGTTTATTATTCTGAAAATATAGAAACATGGAATGTTTGATTGAATTGACAGCTCGCCCGCGCTGTGTTGTGGTTGATTTTCTGTTATTGTTCTTATACACTTCTATACATCCATACAGATAATAAATATAAGAAAATTGCGTTATTTATTAGTTATTAAAAGGTTGGTTAAATTAACTGAGCTACGTTCAATGTCTATTATAGGAGTACTTACAATTACATGTTTCTGATCTGGCTTAAACTGATTGTTTAAAAGTAGTTAAAGCTTTTTCCCTATAACTATAGAGAGGAAGTGGTACAATGTTCAACTCTAATTAATTGTATAATCATAGCTGTTTTTTATAAATCATGGAATTGTCAAACCGAGAAGAATACTACGACCAATTTATTGACCGAAAACTCCTAATTTTTTTGGTAAAACAAAGACCTGTGATATGGGATAACACCTTAGAAATCTCAAAAGATAAAATTGCTAAAATAACAGCTTTGAGAGAAATTTGTGCCATCTTAAAGCATGATTACCACCACATGGACCATGAAGATAAGATTGCCTTTGGTAATTATTCTCAATCGCAGTTACTGCATATTTTGTGTATATTTTAATTATGCTCATATAGACTATTAGTCTAAATACTTCTTCATAATCCGCAAAGGTTTCTAAGGACAAAGTTGTCATATAAGTTATTTTATATATTCAGTGGTGAGCTAATACAAAACATGTACTTTATTGAGATCCAAAACCACCTGATTTGGAGTTTGAATCATACTTTAAATTAACTGTTTACCGGCAACAAAATTATACTTCTGCTGAGTTTGTAGTGTCTTTTACTAGTCACATAAACCTTATTTTTTCAACTCAAAGGTATAGATGAAGGAGTTTCGTTATTCATTGAAAGAAATAAATAAAAATATTGTAGCTGCTTATATATTATTTTTTATCTAATTTCAGATCAATGTGTCTTGAAAAAGTGGGTGCAATTAAAGGAGAGCTGGGCTAAGTGTAAAGATAACCCAGATTTGAAGCCATTTAAATATGAAAAAGAAATGAATTTTTTACATAAAACAAATACTCACAATGGTCCTGTGAATCAATCAAATTTGGAACAGTTCCAAAGACAGAATTCACTACAACCTAATAATAGCAACAATCTTAAACGGCCGCCCGATGTTAGCATTAATCAAATGCATCAGTCGCATCTAGCAAAGATACGTGCAAATGAGCATCAAATGAGACTAAGAATAGAGAACGATCAGAGAAATCATCATTTCTTTCAAAGCATTTCTCAAAGTATAAATTCATTTAATGAGGATCAGATCCTTCAGTTTCAATTTGGGGTCATCAATTTGATACGCAATATCAAAGGCTATACAAAGAACCATAGCAGTAATCAGAATGTAAATAGTATTAATACTTCTAATTTGAATATGTCTAGTAACTCAACACACTTAAATATGTCTTCAAACTCTACAAATTTAAGCTATCAAAACAGGTCATCTAATATAAGTAAAAGTACCATGACAACTGATTTAAATGAATCACAACATGCTCAAACTCAAGAATCTTTAGCCTCGGAGAAACCTGAAACACCACCTGTGGTGATAGCCACTGATGTGGCAACACCAGAATCAAAAGATGGGGATGAATCTGAAACCGATATAGAAGAGAAATAATACATACATACACATCACACCTGATTCTCTTTAGAGGTGTAGGCAGAGATCACAAATCCCAATTTGTGCCAATCCTGGCAGATCACTTTCGCTTCATTGACACTCACACATCTTCTCATACACACTCGGCGGTTATAAGAGAAATAATCTGACAAAGATATATGGAATATATGTATTGTTGTTATCCTATAAGGATTTTTCATTGAAATCAATAAGTTATGCATGATTTTAATGTACATGACTTCTCTTCTTATATAACTTCTACAATAAAGAAATGTTTCTTAGAATTGCTAAGAGCATATAGAGCATTGCCAAAAAGTTTGTTTCTAACTGTTTTCGTTTTAAATGTTTTCAGTTTTGCCTGCCATATTGAACAATCCATTGTAAATTGCTGAATTTAAAATGGTACATGTAAAATATATACAATATGAAACACAGTTACATAAATACATCAAAATGACTTATCATGCTTTGTAGGAATTGTACGCCTTGTCTTTTTATTTATATTTTCTGAGACTTGGTAAGGCAAAATCACTTTGTATCTACTGATTGCATGTTTTGTAAGCATAAAGTTAATTCCTCAACTCAAACTTCTTGATTTCTATATTACATATTGTATAAAAGTGTCAATATAGTCTTAAGTATATTCTGTAATTATTGGTTAGAAATATGAATGGTCATAATCCTTTTTATTGATATTTTGTGAGACTTAGTTATGCAAAAACAATTTTTATATACTGATTCTGATCATCTGTAAGCATAATGTTAATTCCTCGACTCAAACTTCTTGATTTATATATTACATTATGTATAAAAGTGTCAATATAGTTTTAAGTATATCTTGTACTTATTGGTTAGAAATATGAATGGTCATAATTCTTAAATAAATACATTAACCTTGTAATATATTTCTTATTTGCTAGTTTCATAGTTATGATAGAATACCCTTGAGATAATTAGTCAAAACATACATACAAGATAGTGGCTGAATCGAGGTCTGTAAAACGATATGTCGTGCATTACACACATGCTGGAAAGAACGGCAGCTAGTTAGAACGCAGGCGACACAAACACACAAATTAAATTAGGAACTTAAATACTTCTTTTATTAATAACCATTTCAGTAATAATAAATACTCATTAATAGCTAACACAACTAAAATAGAAATACTCGTGGGGTAATTTATACTTTGTGTCATAAGTAACTACTGTCTTTTGAGAACATCACTTTTATATCCTATATAATATTATAAATACCTACTATCACAATTTAACGAAACTTCATTTTCTAAACAACAACCAAAAAGTTTCAATATAGTATTTAGAAAGTTAGTAAGACATTTTCTTATGACACTTATACTTACTGCCATCGTAAGAAAAAAGGTCACAACTGTCATTTTATTAAAATTGTGTTATATATATTAGAATATTTATATTTAGAATCTGAAAAAAGGCACATCTGCTCATTTTTTTGCAGTATTTTATCTTCAAGGGATTCGGAGATACCATAGACATACAATAGGTTTCCACACTATGAAGCAGAACATGGTAAAAACTTTTATCCCAATAATTATCGTAGTTTGACTAAAATTATAGATGTGACATTTTTCTTACGATGGCAATATAGTAAGTAGTAGTATATGAGCTTACTCAGTAAATAACACTTAACAAAATTCCAAAGACTAACAAAATAATGGCCGCTGTAGACTGGGTGGCTGCGTTGCAAAGATTTCCTGAACACACGTTGCAGTATTGTATGGTTCCATTGAAACTGTCCCCAAGGACTCCTGCGCATGTTAATTCGTGGCTATCGCCTAACATTGCACAGTCTCTTACTACGTTCTGGACTCCGTTCTCTGTAAATAAAAATATATATGTAGTCAGATAGAGTACCCGCCACATAAGGTGGCAGTTGGAGGCGTCGCCTCAGTCGCGTAATCCAGTGTTGCCAGTAAACACGCCAAAACTAGCACTCACTGTGCCATACGGCTCGATACATTATATTGAGGTTTCATTTGTAACGATCTTTGGTTGCAAAGCTATAAACTCAAATAAAACAAATTAATATACAAATTAAAAAAACTATATATTGACAAAAGGAATATATATGAGTGAAGTGGAAGGGCGGTTACGTAGGGGCCGGCCTAATAAGACATATATGTAACAGTCAGATAGACGCTATATTGAAAAAAGGTGACGTTAGGAGTACCTATAACCGCCGAGAGTGTATTAGAGAATGTATGAATGTCAATGAAGCGAAAGTGGTCTGTCAGGATCGGGACAAATGGGGATCCGTGATCTCTGCCTACCCCTCTACAGGGAATCAGGCGTGATGTGTATGTATGTATGTAAAAAAACTATTTCAAACATGGCACTGAGCATTGTCTTTACATATTTTTACCGAGGTTAGTTCACCAACCATTTCGGCTGCTCAAGATGCCACGTCATGAAGACCACGACCGCTCTGATAAGAGCGTAACGATTGAGAAGAAGAAGTTCAGCGGACACCCTTGGAGAAGAACTAACAAGAAACTCCAGAAATCAATTTATTATAATCACCCTTAACAAACATAAAAATAACAAAGAGTGGGCAAAAAACACAACGCTGGTAATACTAAATTTACCTTTCATACAAAATAACACGCAATGGCGGAAACGTCAAATTTAGTTCCAAGTTTGGCTACTGCCACCTTATGTGGCGGGTACTCTAGACGCTATATTGAAAAAGGGTGACATTACCTATGACCGCCGAGTGTGTATGAGAATATGTATCAGTGTCAATGAAGCGAAAGTGGGCTGCCAGGATCGGGACAAATGAGGATCAGTGATCTCTGCCTACCCCTCTACAGGGAATCAGGCGTGATGTGTATGTACTTTCAGTCCTTTAAAGTACTGGTCTTAGATATCCATCTGTTTTTCTTCTCGGCATGTACGAGATAAATTTCTGAAATAGCATTTGCAGCATATCTTTCAAGGTCCAATTAGAAATAAGAACATTATCGAGTATTAAGAGATTATGGGTTTTTGAGAAGTATATTCATATTATAAAGCATATTAACTCATAATAATTCGTTGTTAGTATTATTGACCATAGATTTGACTACATTTCTTGTAACTATATTATAACCTTGACGACCTCCGTGCCGCGATCGGTCAGCCGCCTGAACGCTAATCGTGAGGTCCCGGGTTCGATTTCCGGTGGACTTAAGAGTGAAGAATTTATATATATATATATATATATATATATATATATATATATATATATATATATATATATATATATATATATATGTATATAAATCTATATAAAATAAGTACATATTTCTTTAATCTTCGTTGACTAGTACCCTTAACACAAGTCTTAAATGTATTTAGCAAGGGGCTAGTTCGACTGGTGTAATAATGTCCTACAATATTATTATTATAACCTCACGGGCAATTATAGCTCTAAGGACATAGTATTGAGTTCCCACTGACCTTCATACACTGTCAGGACGCAGCGTGACCCGTCATCGTGTCTGGCAGGAGTATATTCGTCAGGCAGCGTGTTCGTGTTGTCCAAGAGTGGTATATTGCTGGGTGGTGCTGTGTAATCATGAGCTATCTGTAAAACACAAAAGGGTAATGAAGTGAATGATAAACTATCTACCAATTGCATGCAATATAAATTTGAGCACATAATGCTAAACATTTAACATCGGATTTGTGTTGATATGGAATATTGGTAACAGGTTGTTAGAAAGGACTAGTTATCTGTATATATTGATATTAACTTACATACATATGTATATTTTCACGTTTTAATCCCTTTGGTGGACAGAAACCTCGGAGACATAATCTCTCCGAGGGTCCTCCTTGCCATGTCATAATGGAACATTGGTGACAGATTACTAGCCCATTGCCCAACAGATTCTATTGGCCCCTAGTCCCTTAGTCGCCTTCTACGACATGCCGAGGGGAATGGCAGCTTGTTAGCATTCTTTTTACGTTTCAGGAACTTAATTTACAATTGATTTTTAACTAGCGAATGATCTATGTACCCCTTTAATCAACATAAGAATATTTCATCTGATGGGTGTCGAACACCAGAATCTGAACAATATACCCCATATTTGAAGGCTTTGGTTCATTAAACATTACCTGCACAGTATCGACTGTCAAGCCCATGTCAGCCTCGGTAGTGTATTCAGGCCCAAATGTGGTAGTCGGGTAGTTCGGGTCAGTTTCGCCATTGGAACAGGTCTGCACATGCGATTCAGATACTTCGGCACATCCTCGGCAAACGTAACATTGCAGCTCGTGAGCGGAGACTGAATTGAAAGGAAATAGAAGTTCTTAATATAGGTAGGTAATGCAGTCGTCTATGGGTTATCAACAAAGTCAGCAGGTCAGTGGAAGTTGAAAATACAAATATTAATTTACGGTAAAATATTTAGTCAATTGTGATGCCAAACTGGCTAAATATGTTCGCTTTGGGATAACATTGTTATCCACATTTGGATCCTCAACTGGAACGAATCGAAGAACAAGGAAGAGAAGAATAGGAGCTTCAACCTCGTTTTTCTTCGGGTATAGCGGCTGGCGGCGTTGGCATAACCATGGCGACGGAATAACAAGAAGTGGAAACGCCTTGGCATCAGTGTTTGTACTTTCGCCGACATAACCTTAGTGGTGAACGGCATATTATAAAACAAAAAAAGGTAATGGAATGCTAGTTACGAATGAAAATTTAGGAGTTACTATTTTCCACTTTTGAATTTGAGAAAGTTAATTTACTATTATAGTAATGCTACTAGAAATATTTACGAACTTAACAAGAGACTCAAATTAATAAATATTGAATTGTTTTCAATATAGCTAATGTTAAATTCTTTATTTTCAAATAAAAATTATTTATGAATTTGTATCTCTTGTTATATTCGTGAATATTTTAGAAGCATTAATAAAATATAAATATCACTTAAGTCTTATATTCCTACATTTAGGTCTCTACTTCCTTAACGGGATAGGAATATATGCACTATCGATCGCCCCATTGAACGATCCAGACAGATCGGTCTTGCTTCACTCGCATCAGCTAACCTTCCCATATATAGTTATGTTATTTACGCTATCTTCTACTACCTTCCAAACTCATGGATTCATATTCAATGGTTAGGCAAATAGAGCACAAGTTGTGCTAGATATTATACACAATTGCTAAAAAATTATACTTGTACCAACTTTAACACCTGTGACGAGGTAAACGAAATTAACTTAATTTATCAAGATTGATTTTATCCAAGACACCGCTACGTTATTTTAAGAAAGATAATCTATTTCGATTGATAAAAATATCTTTATCTTATATATGTATGATTCTTCATTGGGAAAGCCTTTATCAAAAGGAAAATCGAGTTAATTGAATTATAATAATAAGGAATAATAAAAAAAAGGATTGAAGATAAGAAATCTAATAAAGAAAAGACTTGTGAGTAAATGAACTATTTTCTATTGAAGCATGTTTCAAAAAATATTATTTTCTGAAATTGTAGATCAATTGTCTAAATGCAATCATGGAAATTTTAAACAAAAGTCAAAACTTCCATGCTGCTTATTAAGTTATAACCATGATTTCTGTGTATATCTAATTTATTTCTCCGGTTAAATACATTTTCTCTATTCACGTTGGCGTTTGGGAAACGGTCGCTCAATTGACAGGACCATGTATTGATATTCTGAGACATGTTATAATATGTAAGTCAGCCTGCAGCCTAATGATCACATCATAATTTTCCAATTCCATTATCGTATATTGCCTCCAAAGATGTAAGTGAAATTTCTTCATAGTTCGTCATTATTCAAGAGTACCTCCAAGATTCAAAACATCTAATCAGACTTTATGAACACTTTGTAGCTTAACGTATTTTAGTGCCGGTATGTAAGTATTGTATTGTTTTTCCTAATAAAAAAAATAATATTGTTGGTTGATTGCGTCGTTTATGACTGTTATCGCTACAATGAGTCATTTTACCTTAATCTAATTTTCATCTATTTTCTATTATATTCACAGATTAAATCTGCAATAAAAATATATTCGATTAGCTTGCTAGCGTAACTTTATGCTATGCAGAGATGCCCGGCTGAATGTCGGAGATTAAATATTAAATAATAACATAACATACCTTTCACAACTTGTGTATACAAACTCCGTTTTTTATTGTGGCAGGTAGTCAGAAGCTTGAGTGCCCATCTTAGAAATTTTGAAGGCATGTTAGGTAGGGGTCACTCGAAGCCTGCGTTTTACTAGACACACGCAACGCTATAGGTAGAGAGAACCGTATCGCCATATATAGGCACTGGCTATAACCTATCCCGAGGGATAGGCAGGTTTCCTCACGATGTCTTCCTTCACCGTTAACGACTGTAAATTATGTACGTAAATGAGAAACATATATTTAAATTTCATTCATTGGTACCTGCCAGAGCTGGGATTCGAACCTAGGACCTTACCATAAGAAGTCAGAGGTGTTCCCCACTGGGCTACAACCGATTCAAAATAAAATGAAAACAGATTAAATATTAGATGCAGTAAGAATAAAATACTTATAAAATTACTCATCATATCCAGGAAGTTTATAAAGAAGAGAGAATACCTACATAGTATAGAATAGAAAATATATGAAATTCTAAATATATTAAATGTTCAATTGCATAGTATTTATTTCTTTAAGTAGTGTAACGCTGTTTGATAAAAAATCAAAAATTATTCGTTATATTTAGTTTGAAAAATCCTAACTGTCTTCTTCGTCTATTTTCATGCAAACTATTTTATGATCCTAAACGTCTAACGTCACCCATTTTCAATATGGCGTCTATATGAGTGTCAGTCATATGACTTATTTGGATCGGCCCCTGCGTAATCGCCCTTTGGACTGCACTCACATAATATATTCCTTTTGTCTACTATCATTCATCCACATAACATGTCGAAAACATAATAATTGATGACAAATCTCATTCTATGTATGTAATTGTCTATCGCATTATAAATTGTTTCATCTACTGTGTCAGGTTGAATCCCATTAGTGCTGTCCGTGTTTTGGAGTAATTGACACCAATTGACGTCGAATTTACAGCTATTGAATAGTCAAAGCAATAATTCACAATTTAAATTAAATAATATCGGTTTTGCAATTAGGTACATTAGGGTATTTAAAAAATTATAAACAATAATTAATATTGAGACAATGCAGATG